>CAESWR010000886.1:477546-496684 GCA_903171835.1 Mullus surmuletus
ATCCACTGAGGAAAATATTATAGACATATGTTGTAAGGCATTATATAACTATGAAAGTTGTGCATGTAGGTTAATGATGGGAGTTTGCCAGCAGGGCTACATGTCAGGTAGTTCATTTCGGCATATTTCCCAATCTGTTGTGTAATGGGGATTCTCACAGTGAGCTTGGTAGCTAATGAGTATTAAAACTCTGACCAGTGCATCAAGCGGTGAGTGTAGGCTGCTGCATTGAGGAGATTTAGTTCAAAGTTGAGTCCTCAGCGAATGGGTATTAGCAAGGAATGAATGGAGAAATATTATAAGTGTCCATCTTATAATGTTTTTCCATATATATTTTCCCACCACAGTTATATTCCACGAATGAAACTTCTGGAAAAGACCAATGATGCCCATAATGCCATGTTGTTCACCCTATCGTGTGGGCTATTATTATTTATCATCACTGTTAAGATGGATGACCTTAACTGGTCTTGTTAGTTCAAAACCAGAATTTCATTTCAGTTATTCCGGCATGTGTGAGGGGATAAGCGTGACATTAGACACGCAATGCTTCTTTTTCTAATTTTTCTTTTTTTTTTTTTGACAAAAGCAATTGTAAGTAGAGCTGCGAGTGTCACAGGGGAACATGAGAGAACAAGAGTGCAATGTGTCTTACACCGAACTCATTACAAGACAACACACCGCTTGACAGCTTAATTTGATAGTAGTGCTGGTATTGATGTATGAGAAAAATCTAGACAGATACCAAAAGGCGGGCGGAAAAAAGTTCTTATGATATGTCAGACAGCATTAACAATTTCAATCAATCAGTTTCTTATATCCATATATTCATGCCCAGGGGAGGTGAGGGGTGGCAGTTGATTTTTTCTTTGATCAAAGTTACCACAGTCTGAACTTGGCATGATAAAACTCTCACTTTCACCCCTTTTGAGATTAAGCCCACAGCACTTGGGGCATGCATTTTTTTCTCAGAGTAGGCTGTTTGTTTTGAAAACAATATCAGTTAGTTACTTGTAAGCTAAATTCTCTAACTGTCACAGACTTTCTGGAAAGAATAGCAACTTCCTGTCATTAATTTGAGGCTCTGGGCAGCACTGGTCACAGACGTTTTTGTCTGACATATAGATGCCTTTTTGTTTTCCTAGACTCTTACACTTACACAATAGCTAGTCTAAGATGCAACTGAATATTATACACAGTAAATGAAGTCACTGAGTGCTCATAATGTTATAGCATACACAATAGCATGTACATTGGACATTTACGCAATTTGTGGCAAATTATATTTGAGATATAATTCCATGGCTTTAAGACTTAAATACTAGTGTATAAAGTATTCATAAAGTTTTTCATGGCTGATTTCAGTTTTTATTTAATATTATATTCAAGAATAAGAAAGAAATAATGACACATTGCCACAGCTACCTGCAGTGTGGCTGCCAGCAGCATGGATGAATAGATCAGTGATGAAAATGTGCAAAAATGATATATTGTCACCACTTTGGAGACCAAAATTTAGCAAATGATGTTTTTAGGGGAGCTCATGTCTTATTAAAGAGGAGCCAAGCTCCCTGTAGCTCCTCTGTAGTTTGCACCCTGAAGTGCACTGACTGATAACATTTCAAATATACTCTCACATTCAAACTTCTTGGATCAAAAAATCACAAGTGAAATGTTTTTAAATACAAATGATGCCTCTTTCCCAATGTAGCAAGGCAGGAAGTAAGTTAGAACCTAATTTTCATCAGAAAGAGCTTTCCTCTGAGAGGAACAAACACAATTGTTGGATACGACGCCTGCTGTGAGCCAAAAAAGATTTACATTTTTGGGGTCTATGTGATATTGGCTATGCTGTTTTAGCAACATATTACAATTGTTCTGGGCATTTCGTCATCATGGATCATATCCATATCAGATTTGTGGCAGTAAAACATGCAACTGTATGATGAATACATCACTCTGCAAAGCTTACCATGCTCAGCTTGTTGAAACAACTAATTATATTTGTCAAAGTGACTTTATGTCTTGTGCACATAAACATTTCTGAGAGCTCAATGTTGTAACACCCTGATTACATATTTTAATTTAAATATACAGCCAAAGAAACCACAGATTCATTTGTTGATGGCGATATTGTATTTTTCCACACTTTTACATAACCATACTTGGCAAAGCCATTCAACCAGCACATTGTGTTCTGAAATACAAATGATTAAAACCTCACAAACTGAGTACTCCTTCTCAAAAAGAGTTTAAGTAGCATTCATGTTGGCTATTGTCCATAATGGCTATTTGTGCCGTGGGCGTAACTAGTCTCTCAAAAGTCTTAAAGCTGTGAGCCACAAACACTCACTAGACACCCACAGCTTCCAAACAAACATTGGTTATTTGGTACTTGATGTTTTTTTCTTAAACTGATCACAGTTGCGCTTGTTTTTTACATGATTGTTATTTTCATTGTTCATTTGAAATATTCCACATCTATCTCTGATGTAATATATGGCAGTATTCACATAGAGAGCATCAGCATTTGGAGACAAAAAAAGAAAATCGCACAGACATCACACGCGAGCTAAGATTGAGATGAGCTATTATGTCATTGTCATGTTAACACTCTGCAGATCTTCAAATCACGATGAATGCAAACAGTTGTAAGTGACACAGTGAAACTCCGCCATTTCAAATAAACCTTGTATGTACACTGCATTGTGTTGTGCTTGGGTGTCAGAGGGACCTGATGATCCATGATTGATTATCATTTCATAAAGGTTATATGCTCAATTTGGAATGCAAGTCAGTCACACCGACAAATGTCACTCGAGGCCCTTCACACACTGCGGGTGACATCATTTTATCCCATGGCGCTCGGATGCTCACGATATCCAAAGTCTCCTCACACAAAAAAACTTCAATAAAATGTTGTCTCCTGGTATTTACATTATTTATCCATGGGCTGTCACCTCTGAGGTCCAGATTGTTTTTCAGGCCCTCAGGCTAGAACTAAGGTATTTCGTTCATTTTGGCTCAAGGTACAGCTGTGATAAAGTTCCAGTACACCAGCCATATCTTACCGTATATCAATACTTCATGCCCAATAAAATTGGAGCCTGAAGGTTTATTGCATATCCTGCATATCTATCTATCTATCTATCCATCTGTCTGTCTCTGTCCGTCTGTGTATTGTAGCTGTATCTATAGTGTTTGTCCACCTATGGTATAGTCTGTCTGTAGTATTTTTCTATCCAACCATCAATCCTGTCAACAATCCTAATTTCTAAATATAAGTGTAGTGGAAATTTAACTGATGTCTTGTGCGACCAGAAGAAGGGTAACTAGCTGATTATGCATGTACTCATGTACCACGAATGGGTATTAATCTTCTGTTAACAGGATTCATGCCCTTGCACACGCACAGAAAATTGCTATTGAATTGCAAACGTGATTGTTTATGCAGTATGGAGCCGTGCTTCGGCATGTAAAGGTCTTTATGCACTGAGGACATGATGGATAGATGAATGGATGGATGATATGAAAATGTGAACTTCTCCCTTGCGATTATTTGCCATCAAGAATATATTTACTGGCAGTCTTGCGAGTACGTTGCAGTTGCAGCACCTGCTTCACCCCTTTGCAGGTCTCTCACTCAGAGAGAAATGACTGCTTCTCCCCCACCTCCTTCTCCGCCTCCTGCCCAAGGTGGTCTGGATCCCCATATATCCTGTCCAAAAATATCTGATAAGTCATGTGTGTCAAGTTGATGGGCCACTCATACACCAATGTCACCTTTATGGGATGTTATGTCCTATAGTGATGCACTGTTAACTGATTATCCATTCAATTGCCCTCATTTTCTCTCTCTTAACTGTAAACTATATTTATTAAGAGGTTAACATGTGCTGATAAAATGTATTTTCCATGCAATGCTGTTTTTTAATGCTTTTATCCACCAGTTCAGGGAAATCCTCTCCTGTAATTAGGTTATATGGCCTCTACAATATTTTCTGATTATCGAAATAATCACAACAAAAACAAAAAGAAGTACTGTTATATAGTAAATGTAATTAAATCCAAAAAGAAGCACTGCCACAGTTCTGCCCAGTATGACCATCAAGTGTTGACTTTCCTCAGTGGCTTGTTTTCCTGCCACTTCATATCATGTCATGTCCATCTGTAAGGCATCAGCATAGTTTTTTTCTTCTTTTTGTTTGTTTTCCTTTTTGTGTCATTGTGATGCTGAGCTGAAGCATCTTCCACATGGTGCATAAGCCCAATGAAAAACAGTCCCTGGCTGCTACTAGCTGAGTTCTAAGACAGCAGTCTGTGGGTGTCGTGCAGCTCTGACCAGAGTGAGCGTGATAATCAACCAAACGTAAAAGTTGTGGGCAGGCGCTTTATATTGTTCCCTTTGAAGACGGCCTCATTCCAAACACTGACTTTGATGAAGTGAGAGTGATCTCTGCCCTGCAAGTCTGCGCATTCCCTTCAGGCATATAGGGTGACTTCAGTTTGATTTTTATTTTATCTTTTCGCATGTATCATCACACAAAGAACTCTCGTTCTTCAGAGTTTTGCAAAGCTCGAAGGACACTTCTTTTTTGCAGGCTGTAGAAGTTTTGTCACATGCAGGAAACATGTAACCTGCCAACTGGGTTCATTTTTTAATTCATCACACCCTGGGCTTCTTGTGCATCACTTTTAGTGTCAGCTTTTACTTTTCCGTGGTGTTATGGGCAGAGCAAATGGGGACCAAGGCTTAGAAGGTGTTTTTTTTCAATTAATCATACCCACTCATTCACAGCAGGCCGCTGACTTAATTTTTAGTTCCACATTAATCCCTGGCCTCATGTTACCTTAGATGAATAATGATTCTAATGAGTGTCAGGCTGGTGGGTTTTACTAACTAAAACAAAACACAGTTGGCTCTGCATATAAGAAGGTATATAAATTAAAGTTCCCTAATGGTGTTTAAATGATTGAAGTTCATTGGCTACAATGGTGAGGGACACAAGAGCTCAGTTAGAGGAAGTGCAAAATCCCAGGGTTACAATATAAAAAAACTATTGAGGGCATTTATCATTGTATGTGTCTTATTTTCTGATATATGGGCCTCTTTTTGGTGGGCTTTCTCCACTCTCCTCCGCCCACACAGGCAGTTGAGTATGGATGGCTGTTGTGTACCTCCTGTGTATCCTCAGTCAGGAAGTGTTGAGTTTGCACCAGTCCACCTTTTCTGGGGGTCGTAAAGGTGAGCATGCTCTTGCATCACCCGTGTACTTTAAGATGCACCGGTGTCTCAGCATAACTGGGGCAGGACTGGGAGGAGGATTGATGTGTGAGACCCATTTGCTTGAGTTACAATGGGATCTGTTCTTTCTAACATTATCTGAGTAGTGAAAATATCTTATCTCTGAATTTGCACCTGTTACTTTATGTGTTCTTGTTATTTGTCATTGAGGTCATACCTCTCCCTCCCCCACAGCAAGGCCTCTGAGCAAGTCTGAATGTGGCGTAGGTGTCAACACAGGCGCTACACTAATAGCATCTCTGGCAATCTTACAACTCCTGCTTCTACTTTTTCTCTGACGTTGTTTCAAGGAAAGTAGGAAAAAAAAGGGCCTGCTGTTCACCTCAATTGCATTTGCAGTTACAGCAAATGCTACGCTGGTGAACTGGTCTCTGTGAAAGAGAAGACAAGAGCAATGATTGCTGGGGGTTTGTTGCAATGGAAAGCTTCAGAGGGTGCTGAAACTTGTTTGACAACAATCTGTGAGAACTTGCAGCCTTTGCTTTTGCTGTCTTTGTGTGAAAAGTGAGGCGACTGCACCAATTTGAGTACTCAATCATTTCTTCCTGTGTTGGTCCTCTATCCGATTGATGCCACTGCACAGGGGCGCCAGCATCTTGTACAGATTGCTTTTGCACCCACCAAGGATCCAAATGCAATACCAGCTAGACCATTTACACTGCACATTATAATGTTTTTTTCCTGTTTATTGTAATACCAGGTGAAAAAGGAGTCTCTCTTCAAGAGACTGTAACAATTGATGTGACTCTTAATAGTATGATAACCATGTAAAATCCACTCATATAAAGTCCCCCAATGTGTTACCAAAAGTGTTGCCTTTTTGACTACTTTGCTGTAGTCAAATAACACAGGACCACCTGCATTTTACAAAATCATAATGCAATGGCAATGAAAACACTTGACAATTTCAAGAGCAACAAAGTGTAACTAAAATGGTAGCTTCAGAAACCCATGCAAAGCAAAATACCCCCCCACACACACTACGCACACACGCATACAAGTGTGCAAAAGATCAGCAAACTATTGTCTTATTTTTTCAACACAATATCTGTTCAGTAGTTGCCAAACCAGCAGAACAGACACTGTTTAATGTATCTCGGTGCCTGTGATACTCCCAGAGGCACAAAGGAAAGTACAGAGGCCATCACTTATTACTCGGCAAAAGGCAGGGTTCCCATCAATGCCACACACAACAGGGGTTTAAAGAAAATGATTAATACCCTTAACAAATGTTATACAATCCCCCCCATGCGATTGTTTCTCAAAAGCTGCGCTACGTGCGCTGCGTGCTGAGACAGGGGGAAAAGTTTTCTTGAGGAGCTGAGAAAATGCTGAACATTTTGTGACAACACAGTCGAGCAGAGCAATGGCGCTGTATATGAGCCTTACGGTTCATTATATCAGTAGTGACTTAACAATGGGAACTTGGCAAACTGCATTTTTTTCCCCCCAAAGAGCACACTGGAGAGGCTATTGCATGGGGACTGAGGGAGGTTTGGCAAGGATTGTGCAAGAGGAAAAGATGCTCTGAATTAATGGATTGGACACTGGTTTATCTAACATAGCGACGGCAGCTTTCCCTGTTGTTTCAGCGAGGCAACCCGAGGTGCAGCAGTGCCTGGAGAAAGCAGGTATACACTTAATTGAACCCCCCCCTCCCGACACACCTTTTTTTGTTTTATTTTGCCAGTGGCCAAGCAAAGGATGAACACCCTGTGAAATGCAAGACTCTCTCTTGCATATTTAGTTCTCAAAACAAACGGGCCATTGTTATTTGCACATTGTCACGTAACTTCCGCTGTTTGACTTCAGGGAGTAAGGACTGTTATGAATCCAGCCTTAGCAAGAGAAAAGGTGCAGATTTTTCCATCAGGGTGAAAGTGCTGAATAATTTTGCATTTTGAATGAACTGTTCTTTATTCTTAAAACAATGTACAAGGAAAATTGGACAACTACACCCGAACCTTTTGAATTCTTTTGGTCAGTAGTTTCTGCATGAATATAAGGCAAACAGTCACAGATCAGAGAATATTACCAGCGTTAAATCTGATTTTCATAGTAGAATATTCCAAAAACTGCAGAAGCTTGTGCGTTTTATGTGGGGGAGGTGGATTTTATACCAGAAATCTGCCATCAATCCAAAGCCAAATCCCTTCATACATTTTTTGTATATATTTTGTCTTACCTTTTTGAGGAAAACAAAACTGAATGCTGTCTCAGATTTTAGTTTTGCAGAACAGCGGGGTTCTACTTTGTAAGATATATGCTTGCTGTGTTAAAAGAAGGTTTATTTATGTCTGAGAGACACGTCAAGCTGCTGCATTTGTGTGTATTCTTGAGAAATGGATGCATGAAAAGTGCATGAAACAAAGTATCAATAAATATTTGTGATACCCCCACACATTGAGCATCCCTTTAATATAACTACATGCTTTGCTTGTTGAATGTGCGAATTCCTTGAGACTAGAAAACCGTGCAGGACCTGATTTCAGGTGTTTTCTCGCATTTCTGCTCAAGACAAATCTCCTTTTTTAATGATTTACACCATCTATCTATGATCAGCTTATTCTGGTGCATTTTACGACTTGTTGTCTCCTGCCTATCACTGTGTATCAGCAGCATAAATGCTCTCAGGGTGTTGGGCATTTTACCAACAAGTTTAATATTTTCCAATATATTCAAAATAAACATTTTATTTAATGAAAGATGTAAGCACTGAGTGGCATGTCAGAGGCATAGTGCACTCTATCAATCCGGCTCCACCATTCACAAGTGAAGTTGACGATTCTCAGTACATGCCAACAAATCACCTAAAGCAAAGAGCAAAGTCTCCAAAAAAAAGAAAAGAAAAAAAGTCCAGGTGCTGGCAACAGATTACAGAGTATAATTCTAAGCCCTGAGCATTTTGACAAATGGTTATTTCCAAAATCATAATTCCGTCCCCATCTGTTCAACTAAATATTACCTCAAAGTCAGTTTAACCTCACAGGATCTGCAGACACTGCCAAAAGCAGCCATAGCAAGAAATTGTAACCTGAACAACAGCAGTGTGCATTTACTGGTGTGGTGTGTGTGTGTCTGTGTGTGTGTGTGTGTCTGTCATATCATAGGCTAATCTGCACTATAAGAAGGTGAATATTTTGATATTAGCAATACTCCACAACAGTAAATGTTTCAGCATTTTGCCAGTGAATACATAATGCAACCGTGTGTCTTGACAACCCCATGAATATCGAACGCATATAAAATTCCTTCACATTTCATGAGAATGTATACATTAAAATATCTCTTCTTCAGCGTGTTGTTTGATAAAAGAATCTAACCATTAAAAATGCACAAAAAAGGGTAGGCTGTTGTTTAGAAATCAAGAATATGATCAAACAATGATCAAACATATGATCAAACATAGCATGTGTTTTCGGTATCTCTGCCCAAGTCTCTTGAAAAAAGCACCCCAAAAACATTCACGTATTTTTCGGGCCCAGGCTGCTCGAATGCACATAGTTTGGTATTGACACGTCTCTCACTTCTAGCTTTCCATTTCTGGCCACTAGCAAGGCATAAATACACTTGGGATGGTGACTAATTAGGCGCTGCTATGACAGGTAAATCCAGAATTGCATGTCGGGAATACGCAGGGGAGAGAACTGGAAGCGACCAGTGTAGAGAAGAAAGCGAGGCTGCCCAAACAACCATGACACTTTGGGCTGCAAGAACAAGAACTTCCCACTGCTCTAAAATAATCTCAGAGGAGAGGACTGTAGTCCAGTAACTGCAATACTGACTACAGCAAAGGTGACTACAATGCACTAGAAAAAAATGTACCCATGGGCACAGAAGTGACCGGAAACTACAAAGCCATGGTTGAATTCTCCAGACACACAGGTCAAATTAATTGGCTCGTGTTCTCATAAAGTACAAAAACACACTGCCTTTTTGCCACAAGGCTTTGAGCAGATGTTAAGCATACTCAGTGGGAAGCTTCATCAACATATTAGAAGCTCATGGTGGCAAGGTATTTATGTCACTTTAGTCAAATAAAGTTTGGAGAGGAATGGTCTGCTGTGTCTGAGCCAGATTTGATCTGTGTGAGGATCATTTTCAAAGCATTTCTTTGTGTGCATATACATGCTGTGTGGTTATATAAATATACATATGCACACATTTACTTTATCGTGTGCGCACTAATGCTGGAGGGTGTTCTGTTTGGAAAGCCGCCAGTTGAGAGGCAAGCACTGCACTGTGAAACATCAAAAAAGGGGACACTGAAGAGATGGTGGTGCTGAAGTGGTGTTTGGCCACACATGCTCAGATGTGCCTCACCAGCACCATCACCACCACCACCACCAACACAACCCATTTACACACCCTGCATTTACAGAGGTCTTTTGTGCTGGGTTCCTCTGTGATTTCCTCTCCTCTGCGCCGCTGTTTCAAAGAGCACCGCCTCAGATCCCAGACTACTTCATCTTTTGAAGCACACAGTTCAACAGGAATCCATAGGCAATGATGATTACAGCCCAATAGACGCCTGCGGTTTGATAGATGAATCTTAACTGAGTGCAACCAGCCACATGAACCATCGGCAATCAGGATGATTTCGGTGTGAGTGTAAAGCAAAATAACCCCCGTGCAACAGCCACCACGCCTGCTGGCCGGTTTGCCGAGATTGAAGATGAATCCGAAATGTATTGTCTGACAAAATTAGAGATAGACAAGTACAGGTCAGCACAGAAGAAAGGAATGATTACAAACACAAGGGATCATTGTCAATGCAGTCATTGAGCTGCAGATGCAAAGTTAACCATCCAATAATGTGTGTGGCAGTAAATGGAGGACTAAGAGAGAAGACAAACAGCCAATCTGGTGGTGGATCTGTTGACTGCAGATAAAATGGGTGTAAAATAAAAGTAGAGGTGGAGGGTACGGTTAAAGAAGGACAAGGAAAAATGCAATCCCCCCTTTCAAAACCGTCAATTGTTGAGGAGGCAGCCCAGTTAATAATTTACCGTTCATTCTTCATCTCTGCAGGTGTCACCTTTGACCAAGATTGCTCTGTACCGAGCTTTGAAACGTCCCCGGTTCGCTTTATCAGCTTTTCTGTGAAGGATATGTGGGACCATACGCACACCAGGGCCAGGTTACCTTGTCCTCAGATGTCCCTGTCCTTATGTGTCCCCTCAGTGGCTGGCATTGGTGATGGTTTTCAGCTCTACAAAACGGAGTGTGATGCCCCTCCTGAGAAAATGGTGCTAAATCCAGGGTTGTTTTCAGTGACCAAAGAGGATAATGCCTCTTGGATGAGTTTGCTCACATAGGGTCTTGCAAATAAACATAAACACAGAAAAACACTCCAAAACACATCAAAGAACCATGGGTTACATCAGGTGTAACACATTTTCCTGCAAAGATCATATGATTCTGTGCATCTCCCACGGACAAAAAATTCACCCTGAAAACACAGGCACAGAAATGTATTGTTTTTTTAAGAAGCAGTAGTTGTTTCACCTGAGTCTTTTTTTTAAATTATTTTATTTCTTCATAGAAAATAATTCTATTTTTGTATTTTTTTCATTTAAAAAAGTGTGACACCTTGTACTCTTCTTTAAAATCCCAAAACAATTTCAAATATTTTGTAGTTTTGATCATGGCTGAAGCTGATTAAAAGAATGAACCCAAAAAGTTCTTGGGAAAAATGTTAAAATGATATTTTTCTAGAGCAGGTTTTGTAAGCTGACAAGTGTCAGGAATGACTAATTACTCTGTAAAAATGAATGATATAGGAGGGTTCCATAGAGGTCAGCACAAAAAAGAACACAAATAGTTTTCTGTTTTTATATGAATACATTTGACAGCTTTACTATGCGACGGGCTGATCTTTGTACAAGGTTTTCTGCCGTCACCTGTTGTAAAATTAATACTGAGTTGAATAAAAGGCAAAGTGCAGAGATTTTGGCGGGGAGCAGTTTGATTTCCTTTTCCCCGTCTTCAATTTTCAGAGTCAACATTGATTGTAGTCCTCCTTAGCAACACATCCTGCTCCTTTAATTGGTGCTTGAGCATCCTCTTTTCTCTCTTCTCAGCACCCAGTAATGTAGCGGTGACAGTTTACTGTTTGATTTCTATGAATAGCTTCATGATGATTGACAGTTTGACAGGCCCCGTAATTGGCTGCCGCAATGCTCAGTCACATAGTAAATAATAGGGATGGCGATGGAGACTGGGCTCTTTCATGTCAGGTCATTACAGGGACACACGTTTGTATTACGCAGACATTCCCTTTATTAAGCATCATTGGAATTTATTAACAAGTATGCAATTCTTTTTTAGAATTGTTTGGGTCAAAATTATGGACTATTTACTGTCAGAGGGCTGGAAAAAGTGACCCCACCCCCCAACGCCCTAACAACATTTAGTACAAAAAGATCTAATTTCCCACATCTCCTTTCCAGCTGCATTATCATAAAATCCATGACACACAACAAAGGCCAGTCACCAGGCATGTTCCTCCATCTCATTGTTGTCTGCGTCAATAAATAATGTACTCAGTATTGGTTCACTCATATGTTCAAAGTTGAGAAATTCAAGCAGAAATAACATAAATTATATTGTTACTCCAGTGAAGACATTATTATAAAATGATAGATGCATTGATGGATATACTGTAGGTAGAAAGCAATATCGGATCAGAGAAAAACCCGAATGCCAGCAATCAATATGCAGTCCATGGATTTTTAATTTTTGATTTTATGGTCACTCTTGGGTGGGGGGATCAGGTCTCCTTTCTGTTATTGAAATTGTTATTTTCTAAGAAAATTCTTATTATCGAATGGTAAAATGCGCTTTAATTGCATGGTTAATCAAAAGCCACATGTTTTCTCAAGGGGACTAAGGGATATAGCACTGGAAGTGTGCAAATGATATAGAATATTAATAACAAGTCGGGATGAAAGTGTGAGAAGCGGATCCAATTTCATGGATGTATCACTCTAAAAATGCCGGGGCATGTCTGGTTGATCATTCTCTGTTATTGGACTACTTTTGAGCCGAGGGCAAATTACTATATTTCTAATAAACTCAAATGTGGATTAGACCCACAAGAATGGATCATATTGTGTTGGTTTTGTGCGGAATAATGGGAGTGTGATCATTCATAAAAAATAGGAATGTAAACAGAGAAGCTGACTTTGAGAAGTATTTCCTACAAGTGGTGCCAGATCGCTTTTTTTTTGTTTTTTACAACTCCCTTTTACTGAAATCAAATCCGCAGTTACAAAAATCCTTTTCACGTCAAAGTTTGTACAACTGCAAATAGCTGTGTGACGTGTGCAAGCGGCGCATGCACAGGTGTGACTTTGAAGTCTGACAAACACATTGAGTAATTACCAAGAGAGGGAACATTAACTTTACAAATCTGATCACATCCATCAGTGTGACTGTACATGGACTGTGCTGGTAATCATGCTGTGGATTTCAATATAACAAGGCTGTACATTTCTGCCTGTTTGTTTGTTTTTAGATTTTTTCCCCCTTTGCAGTATATGTTTTGATTAGTATGATGTAAATATTTCATTCTTCTCAGCCATGTATAGCCATCTAGTGGCTCTATTTGGCTTTATATTTATCTAATTGCTTCAGTTTTTGGTATTTTTTCCACTTGCCATCACATGAAGAAATGGCCCATTAGTTGTTTTCACTAAAAGGAGCTATTCGCGCTCCCTGCAGGCAGATTTTCCCTGTGACCCTGCAACACATAAACCACACAAACAGATTTCTCTCTGACCCTCCCACATATGACACACAATGTATCTTTAGTGCAGGTTCACAGAAGAGCATTGCTTGAAACTCGCATGTGCATTTACCAGCATGTCTATTACAATAGCCATACAACTATTCAAAACCTACTGATACTGAAAATGATCTGAAAGGAATATTAATTCATGAATGAGCCCTGAAAACAACTTTTTTTTAATCAAACATTTACCACCCATGGGAGAAAGTACATGATGGTGCAGAGTCAAAAGGGCTGACTGCGGTCAAACAGGTAACATTCTCATCTATTTACGTTCTAAATTTGGAATGGCGAGCTCCAACAACTTACCAATTGCATTAAACTATTCATGGTTCAATGTCCATCTCCATTACCTAAAAAAGTATGAAATTCCCGAGTATATTCTGAAACTGTTTGTGTTCGCCAGCCAACCACCAATAACACCTCAGCAGCATTAAACCACTCTCACACCGCACAATGACATTTGATCTGTGGTTATTATTAAATGATTGGTCTGTGTCTTTAATCACCGCAAAGTCAAAAAACTTGACCCAGATTATTTGTGCTGTATCATTGTTCATAATTGTTTGAAAGTTCTTCGCAGAGACTGTGTTCAGAAACCCATATTGGTGATATTGGAGCGTGGCAAACCCATTTATTAAATTAATCTGTGTGCCGACCAGTTTGAAAACCATGAGATCGGACCTCACAATCACAGCAATTAAAATATCTCTGTGATGAAAGAGTCCTTGAACTGATCCATCAAAGTGGTCGCTGCATTGATGTCAATGAAAATAGTAAAAGGCTTATATGGGAAGGGATACCTACAGCGAGGTTATGACACAGTGTACAAACAAAGTAACCCATGACAATTCCATCTGTTGATCAGACAACATGGCGAGGCCTCTGTTGATAAAACTGCCAAATCTATTAATCAAACCAGGCAGCAGATCCCTATTGAACCAGGTAATTTTTCCGTGGAAACACTGAAGAATCAGTAATTGCTTGAAATCGGCGCATATGGCGTCTCATCAAACAGCGCCAGTAACATACAGATACTCGACAGCCCTTACAGTGACTTATGCGCTTTCCTTGACGTGCCTCTACAAACTGGGTTATCAAATCGTGAAAAACAACTCTCTCAGCAGCTCTGACTCAGTGGGCATCAAAGAGAGTGCCAAGAGCAGTTTCTTACTCTTGGATGTTCTTGGTTAATATTTTATTTGTTTGATATGAAATTGACCTCTCTCCCTCACATTTTGATATGGGTAAACAGACTGGTAATTGAAGTATTTCCATCATATTTTCATTTCACTCCACTTTGCTAGGAAAAAAAAAAAGTTGAACGCTCTGTGTGCCCCGGCGTGCTTAGCCAAGACACACGATAGTTGTGCGATGCCATGGAGGACACACAGACAGGATTACTCAAGAAGTGGTCGGATGAAAGTGACAAAATCAGCCTCATCACAAGAGGTTATTCTCCTCATTTCCTTGCAATTTTGTTTGTCAGCAGGTTGCAAACAGCAGGGAAAGACCAACTGACTAGTCATTACTTATCCCCCAAAGGCCATCCAATTTTGAATATGTAATTTTTGTGGTAGAGCGGATGTGCGTCCAACACGATTGCAGTTACAAAATTAACTGTTTCTAATTAAATTGAAGTGCATATTGAATGTGTAGAGGTAGGCATAATTAAAGGAGCAAAATCTACTTAAAGTCATGCAAGTTAAATAAGTGCAATTAAGCCAAAGAAATTAATGTATTGATCCAAATTCCCATTTGTTTCAAGACCGGGTGTATGAGCATAACCTACTTGCCGCACACAAATAATGCACGGAAAACTCTCAGGCACTCAGCGGTTCTTCGTCTGTTGCTTTTGAACTTTTCAAACATTGTGTGCAAAGATGAGTGTCCCGAGGGACCACGAACACATTGCACACCAAAACGTCTGATCAATAAGACAGATCCGGTGCCTGTCTGCTCTTCTGCATGTTGTGATTCTAGATGGAATTTTGGCATACACAATTCAAGTCTTCGCAGTTTGAACTGGGCTTTAACTGACTCTATTTCTGATGCAAAACAGCTGCTTCATGCACTTGGAAGACAAACATTTTTTTTATTTTTGTCACTGCAAGGTAATTGGGAAACAAATTGGAACGATAAAGAATAAAGTCGGTTTCTGGGGTTGTCGTGCCATTTTGTCATCTTTCTTTCAAGCAGGCATCCTTCAGCCCCTTGTGCTTGTCTCGTCAGCGCTGACTCAATTATTTGACTCAACAAGCTCACCCAGACTCAAACTGTGCTCAGAGCTGCATGGAGGCCACCTTCAGCACACAACATGGATTCTATAAATCTATGTCTCTACATTTTTTTTCTACTTTGGAATTTGTATGTGTTCTACACGCAACGCTGGAAACCAATATAGTCCGAGCTCCTCTTGTGCCGATGCCGTGATGACGTGCATAAACAAGAAATCTGTCCGTTGCCTAAAATAGAACAATGATATGGTTCACATGCCCACTCCCTGCTGTCCTGCCTCGCATGCACATTTGAATACGCCGGCGTGCATGTGCAAAGACACGGGGGACCACTGGCAACCTGCGATGCCATTTTTAGAATAACATCAAGCAGTCCTGCCTTTTGGCAACACTCAAGAGTCGAAGTGGAGGTGAAGGAGGTGAGCCATTTTGTTGAAATCATTATCATGGCTATTGCTTTCACTAAGTGCGGTCATGACCATCGGCATCTACCGGTGCTATGAAATGTCTGGAAATTAAACCAATGTGCATCGGTGAGTGCATGAAGCTGAAGCTTTGCTCAAGCGTTCGGATGCTTTTTGCCCGCCATTACAGTGACGATCAAGGTAACAGATTGGAGATTATCAGTTTGTGGATTGGCAATTAATCTGTCTACTCTCAGTGGACCGGTTATGGATATGCCATTCCAAGTAAGCACACTGCTATCCTTCAGTTGCCTTATTTTTTTTCTTTAATGTTAACTTGTTTTTATTGAGGAGCAATTGAATGAGCATTGCACTGCCTTCACTTTCATTTCTGCACCACCACAGGACAAAGTGCTCTTTTAGATTCACAAAAGAGTTTCAAACTTTGACAAAAAAGCTGACTTATCACTCCGTCACTTCACCTGGCGTACAAAAGCATATTCATGCGACGTTATAATCGCCCGATAAATTATTTAGTCACACAGATGGCAATTGTGCTTCTCTGTACGCCGCGCCTTCCAGAGTTTTCTCTTATTTTATTAATTGTCATCCTCCACTGGTTCCCTCATAAGGATGATATACGACCCAGGGATTGGCCCTATGAAACACGATTGTCTGCGAGTGTCTGTAATTAACATGAGCAGGTACACACAGAAAGCCCGCAGATCTGACAGTATTCCCCTTGAATGGGCCGATAGGGCCCAGGGACACCATTACCCTAACTGATGAGGGCTATTTCTCATTCCTGGCCAGTCACTTCACAGCCATTAGTGTGTGCATTATCGACCTGTGGAGAGGTCGTTGTGCTCTCGGGGAAACACCTGCAGGTCAAACCATCCAACCTCCCCCTATCCCTCCCCGGTCCTCTCTCATCCTCATCAGCAGGCTTGAGATTAGGGAGAATAAGAATTGTGTCGCTCCTCCTAGGAGATGGAGCGACAAAAGAGGTAGCAGGGTGAATATATGTGGGGTAATATACCAATTGTAGGTGTCAGTAGATATACACCGGATGTGGTGCGAGTATGAGGGGGAAGAGGTGAGTACAAGTACACTGGAGGTAGTAAAACTGCTTAACCTCTGCTTTTTCATGATTTATTTATTTTTGTTACATAAGACGTTGACTGGGACAAAGTGAGCGTGCCTTAAACCAGAAAGATTTGTTTTTTTTTACTGTTCCTTCTGTTTCTTGCCCAGTCATATAATATTAAGGCTGATAAAGTCGGTATTTTTCATACTGCCATTGACAGACTTGACAGAGCTCATTCTACATAATGAGTGAGCTGGCCTCCACACGGCACTACGAGCTGTTTTCACACCCGACTTGTCAAATATGGACAATTGGTCCGTGGCGCTTTGTTTCAAACACTCATACAAGCCGGCATGAAGCATTTATTCAACGGAGATAAGACATATGCAATACGTATACGTCTGTCTAGGGTCAATAGGTCAAACAAGAGATTATGTTGACATATTTTCTGTGCAGTTTTCATGTGTGTGTTGATGAGTGTTTGCTAATTGTCAGCATGATTCACATTGCATCTTTTTTTACTGACGCAACCCAAGCATCTTGAGGCTAATCTTACGCAATCAGACTAAAGTTTTCGGCTTGAGATGTTTACAGGTTCATACAAGATGGCACCATATGTGTGCGTATATGTAATTATAGTCAATGTATTTATTATATTATCACACATATGTTGAAGGTGAAGTGTGGCACAGCTGGTTATGTATTTTCTGAATTGAAGAAAATATACTTGGTGGCACAATTATCAGCATATCTTTAGCCACACTAGTAGAAGCGTTTTAAAAGTGTTTTGGCAACAATGGAAGACTGTGGCAAAGATAGATTAATTATATGGAGCTTCACCTTGGCAGACAGAACTTTTTTATGCGAACCACTATATACACAAACAAGCACAATACACTCTGCTCAGCTGCTCCTTCCTGATTTCCTCTTGCTATTACCTCTAGCAATAATAATCATTATCATTTCATTTCACAGATTCTACAGTCATTGATGAATTCATCTTTAAATCAATTATTTAACAGAGGAATTTTCTACCTCTTATACCTGCAAAATCAGTGTTTTAAGACATTCTTTCGGCTTTGTGCACATTGACAGTGGCAAACTGTTGATGCGGAGAAGGTGAGTAGCTGTCATTTAACATAAGTTGCCCCCTGTATACCCACAGTCAACAAGCCTCCTCCGGTGCGGCCTCATCTCCTTCACCACTGTCATTTCGACTGACAAGTGACCCGAAACCTCACCTTGGAACTGCTCGCATTGCCCTGTTTAGACAAGTGCCAGGGTGGCAATCCCACTCGCGCAATATGCCTGAAAAGAGACACTATGCACAAGTTTCAACAGCCTGGAGCTGTTTGTCTTAACAACCCCTGGGAACCACTCAAATAGATTCAAGTTCTCTTCAGCTAAGTAGATTGGTGGAGGGCTGCAGTAATCTCATGATTGATGTATCTCTCTTGCCGTTGGTCAGAGCAGCGTCACTGGCTCATACACAGATGAAAGCCTTCATCTTCTATTCAAATAGATTCATCATAGCCATTACAGCATATTATAAAATGTAACATTATATTATCGAACACGCTGAAACACAAAAGGATGGTTGATGATGCATACTGAGATTTGCATGTGGAGTATTTGTGCATGTGTGTGTGTGTGTGTTTGTGCACGAGCATTCACCCACTTCAAAGCCAACGTCTCATTGCCATGTTAAGCTGATAACTGCTTTGAAGGGAAAGAGCTAATGCCGCCGCTGCCGTGTGTGCATGTGTGTGTGTGCGTGTGGTTTCCTCCAGCATTCAAAGGAGAAATCTGTTGTACCGCCTCTCTCTGCTTTTATTAACCCACATCATCATTATGCTGTAATTCACATGAATTAATCCTAACTGTTCACACCTTCTCTTCTTGTTCCCCCGAAAAAAAGAAGCAAAGACATGTGTTAGCCCCTGTTACAGCCTCGGCGTCTATTCTCTGTGTGAGCAGATCAAAGCATTAGTGCTACACAGGTAGGAGATGTGAATGAAATGCTAATGCTAATCCTATCAACATTCCGAGCATGCCGAGCGCCTTGCTAATGGCTAGCGCTCTGGGTTGGACTGGAGTCATCTTATTTAGAGAGATCGAACTGAAGGCATTCATCAGAGCATTGATATCATCACACATTATATGAACAGCTGCATATATTTTTCATAGGGTTGACATTATAGGGAGATGCAAGTGTGGCGCCACATAAATCAAACTGACAATACAATGGACCTGAAATGGATCAGGGTGAGACAAAGAGGATGCAGGAAGTAGCATGCACTGACACACACACGC
>CAESWR010000886.1:504484-527469 GCA_903171835.1 Mullus surmuletus
CTGTTCCTCAAAATATATAAAATGTATATTTGATTTGATAGCAGCACATATACCTTGAACAGAGCTCATGTGTTTTTAAATAATAATCTCACAGAATCCACATCAGAGGTTGCTTCCTGTGTTCTACTAATCTGTTGCACAGACACACACACACACGCCATTGTATTCTCTATTCATCCCCCATGTTTCAAGTTGGTCACTGGACACTAAAGCACCACAGGGGAGGCGTTGACCCTATTTGAGCAAGTAACCCCTGCATCTGTCTGCAACAGCCCCACATCAGCAGAAAGCTCGCCACAAGGTATACGTCCAGCAGAGCCATTGTGTATGCAGAGGAGCCCTTTCAAAGATGACACGACATCGCTACAGTTAACAGCCTCCCAGCACCGAATGAGGGCAATGATTACAGGCCAGCATGTTGCAAACACAATTTAAACAAAAAGTAAGATTCACAACCCTTATGTATTATGCTCTCTATATTTTGCCAAATAAATCAATGTTCTGAATGCAATGATAAGTGGGTAATTCAGGGCGACCATGTTTTTCTGGGGCTGCAATTGGCTCTGGTGTTAAAATGACTGCAATGTCAAAAAGGCTGATCCATAAATGGCGTAAATCCCTTATTTGCAGTCAAGCATTTGTTAAATTTGCAATGTCACTAGATCAAATCACAACGAAGCAATGCAGCAAGTGTCACCTGGCCAACCAAATCCACAGTATTAGCGGGTTTTACATGACAATGTAGGTATGGGAAGGTAAGAACAAAGCCCATTGCTCAAGAACCAAGGCCCTGTTTTCTCTTGATATTTAAATGCATTCTGAGTGATCTGATCAACAGTGGACACAGGTAATCATGTGTGTTCCCACCCTTCCTCAATATAAAATATATCTCTAAAAGCGTCTCCAATGAGCACTTGTGGGTGCCGTTTAACCAAGATGTTTAAGATAGTCATTTGACATGTCAGTATATGGATCATTAGTCTTATCTGTTAACTTTTTTTTTTTTATGATGATACTAATACCTCCACTTATACAGGAGAAGTCAGTTAAGGGATGGTCTCTCAATGTGGCCCAGGATGGCTCAGACCACTTTTGACTCTGGTTTGAGAATGCAGTGTCAAATGCATAGTTGGTGGGTCTCGGGAGCAATTCCACCTGTGCTTGAGACCGTTCACTTAAGATGGGATCACTGGGGACACATTTTAACACCAAGTGGGAACAGGCTCATAAGCTCTGTCCTCTGTTACCCCCACCATCTGAAAATGATGGTGATGGCTCTGCACCTCCTCAGGCCTGCATGAGCTGACCAATGTAACAGATCGGGCTTTTTGGAGGAAGAGCTGAACGCTAAAAACTTCTGTTTCTGTCAGAGTTAATTGAGTTGCTGTGTAAACTTCCTAACCCTGAACCTTGTGTGAGGACAACCAAGTATATTTTTGAAAATGACAGCATGCCAACCCATTCCCTCAGATACCCAAAACAAAAATATGAACCTTAAAATGAGAATTATATGGCCTCTTAGGTGGCCACAGTAAGCAGGCTTTGAGGATTTCTGCATGCACTGCATGCCCGCCGTGTCTGAAAGACATCTGGAGAGACATCACAGGCAAGTACCCAGAGCACTTATTGTAACAGCATCTGGCAGATTAACAATGATGGACTGTTTTGGATAGTCAAGCTCATCTGGCCTGACACTCCTGTGGTATGAGGTGATTTGAGGAAAATTAGAGAATTCTTCAGCAGTCTGTAGATATCACTCCTTGACAATGTTCTGCTGGGTAAGGACATCCATTGATCCTGCAAAACACTTATTAAAAGGCCATGTAAAAGTGAGAAGAAGAAGAAGAAGAATGTAAACTCAATTTAGCAGGCCTACGTATATTTTCTGTTCCATCATGTGTTCCTTTTCACCTCAAGTCTCTAATTGATATGGCATCACCTCTTTCCATGCTATAATTCTTGAGTTTCTACTGCAGTTGCTTAATTAAATAATTACTGTGATGATTCTAAGCTATTTTAGAAAAATAACATAATTTGTGATACTTTCATACAATGCTGTGATATAGCAAATGCAGAGTAATTAGCCCTGTATTAATGAGATCTTCTTTTAAATACCGGACACAATGTTAACAATAGAGCATGTTGTTTCTTACACTGCTATGAATCTTTCAGTCAAAGGGTTTTTTGCAAATACACATGGAGACATCAGGTCATAATGCAATTTTCAGACAGCCTGCCCGTGAGCATAATGGAATCGTGTCACTCAGAGGGAGCAAAATTGGAATTAATTCAATTTGTCACAGTAACAATTGGGACTCTGATTGAAAGGGACTCGCAGACAATGGCTTTGGTGCTAATTTCTATTTTTTGAGTGCATTTCTATTTCTCGAGTTAGAAACGGCCCAATGTGCTTGCTTGTCAGTGTTCCAGGATTTTATTGACTAAAATTTAGATTGCGCGACATCCCAGCATGACTTCTCAGTAAACAAACGTGGCAGCGATTGCTGATGTCGCACCGTGGGGTTGAATGTTAGCAGAATACAAACTATTCAAAATGAACTGCCTTTGCTTTTAGTGTCTCTTGGAAACAAAAGCTTCACAAATAAAAGGAACAATTACAGATAATGAACTCACACTAAATTGAAGCTGTTACAAAGCCACTTGACTTCATTACAATAAATGCAGAACTTTGAAAATAGGCAGTGTTCATAAAATGCCACTGTTTACCAGGCCTTGCTTCCTTCCAAATCATCCAACCCTGCTCTCTCCCTCTGCCTGTTGGTCCCATGAATAACGTCCAATCATTTACAATAAGCTGTTCTCAGTGAGCTTAGTTATATGATGATGCTATATTTCTAAAGCAGGCAGTGTAAAACAATAATGCCATGTAAAAAAAAAAAAAAGAGAAGAGGGGCCAAAACGGAGGCTCTGCTCAGCCATACATCACAGTATAGATGCAGGACAGGGAAATATGCTGACATCAGGCCTCTATCTACCTTTCTTACCCTCCACGGACACTTCATAAAACAAACGGTGGGTGTAAATTTAGAGTATGCAGCCGTAAACAATAGGCCACTGGGAAAAGTTTAGAGAGTTCAGCTCGGATAACAGTTTAGCCAGAAGACCCTGCTGATGATGAATAGGTTTGTTTGTCACCTTTCTTCCCTCTCTGGGGAACAATGATATGGATCACAGAGGGAAAGAGGGGAAGGGGATACAGGGGGAGAGAAAAACAGCATCCTAAATAGATCTGCAATACAGAAAGCACAGGATATATCTGCTCTTTGGACCTTTAAAAATCCACCCGCAATGTGACAGTCCGATTTTGTTTTTTAAAAACATTCTCAGTGGGTGCCATTTTTTAGCTGTCATGTCGGGATTCCAGCCCATATTTTAACCAAAGCTCCGCACAGTAAATCATTATCGAATGGTCGGCAGGGCCGCTGGTGAAATGACCGAAAATGCTGAGTGAAAAATGTCCCTTATAGCAGCTTACATCTACGTAGACACAAGTGTGCACTGTTCATTGAGTTCAGAACATAGCTTAACAAATAATGAATCACTGTTCCTGCAAAATGAATTATTTTGTGTCATGTGGGGGTGATGGAAAGAGAGAGGGAGTGCAAAAGCAAGAAATCATATCTGAAAGTGCACTGTATCTTTCACAGAACCTCAGAGGAAATGTGGTGGTTCAGATAATGACAGGTCCCTTGTGTTTGCTGATACTGGCTCCGCATTATGCCATGAACAAAACCTCATCACCATTCTCAGCCTGGCTGTTGTCATCTATCAGCAACACACACTCTGAATAGGTAAACACACCCGCTGTAAGTCTATAAACCATACAAAACTCAGGTGTGATGGTGCTGATAATGGAGTGTGTGTACACAAACCTAAGAAAACCTTGCAATTTCACCCATTCTGGAAGAAGTTCAGACCTTTGTGAAAAAGCATGGTTACGTGTTTAGCTGCAATCACTGGCAAGGCTGGGGGCAGCCTTCCTCTGACAGGCTCAGTTATGCACTGGGATGAGAAATGAAACAAAAATGAGTCTTGATGAAAAGGCTTTTAATGGTCGTAACACAAACCGCTAATAATATTCTTTTTATGTAGATTTGAGCCTAAAATTCCAGAGAAACCCCAGTAAATTGTCAAAAATTAATAACAGGGCTGGGTTTTGCTATCAACATTGATGCAAAGATGCATCCAGCTATTATGTATGAATAATAATTTGATTGGGAAATTATCAATAGCACGGTTCAGAGTTGTAATGTCTTAATTAAATTGTTCAATAAAGGGTCAAAGTCATTACAATTTTGTGAAATGTTTGGCAACCTCTTGATAAATCATTTATATTTTTGATGTTTCATTGGTAAACACAGAGCGAAATTAAACATGCAAACCCCAATGAATACTTACTTTTCGAATGCATTTTCCAAAACAAATTGGGAACCATCACCCAAACTCTGAACCATTCGCACATGATAAGACCCCGTTAAATCACAGCCTGCCAATTCCTTTGATAGCCAGCCTTGAGTTGTAGCACATATGCAGTTTTCTGAAAAAACACAACAACTTTTTCACCTTGTTAGCTCGACCACATGGCGTTATCACAAGTTGTGTCGTGACTAAAATAGGGTTTAGGATCCAGTCTAGGCACCCCTTGGTAGATTTGCGTATAACAAGACATGAGGACTGTATCCTTGGATGGAATTTTCCAGGATTTTGCATATTGTCATGATCAGTGTTGCTTAATACTTACCAACTATTAAAATCAAAGGGTTTTGCCTCGGTGTATTTGGAGAGATCACAGGGTTGAAGCCTGATGCTGTTCAATCAATTTACACATAATCATTGATGTCAAATTCCAACAATATATTTTTTGTAGCTCCACTATTTTGACGCACATGGATAAGAACTGCATATGTGCAAACTGCAGAGTGGATTATATGGCAAAGATTGTTGTCATGCAAATGCAAAAATACCATTTGCAAAAACAGCTACTATTAGCTAAATTGGAGAGTGCGGCTCTGAAACTGTGGATGATGGGAAATGATTGTAATCCGACCACGGTTTTGCCTGCGGGTTTGCAGAATTGTGTATGCATGCACAAAATCTTCCACACAACTGGTAGAATTCAGTATACCTGCAAATGTGAACACAGATTTACAGATTTGTTCATTTTTTTAACACCCACTCACATCGGTTTCTGAATACAGATCTGGAGATTAAGGGACACATTTCGTGCAAATCTGTTTATAGACATACAGATTGAGAGGAGACATCACTGCTCACATTTTCATTTTACCACAACAATGGCTCCATACATATGAACCTTGTCTGCATGTTGTTAACTGTAAGATAAAAACAAGTGCTAGCAGAGATGGCTCAGATGTTCCGATTGCAACGCGAAATTTCAATATTACACAGGAAATTGACATGATGTGGCCCACTTTGAAATGTCACCATTCGACATTAGTCCCAGCTCACATTTTTCCTCCCAAAACAAATACTGCTGTGTGTAGGCAGTGTGTGTGTGTGTGTGTGTTTGGGCGGACTCAGCTGTGACTGAGAAAGTTCATAATGCAAGGACACTGTTGGGGGACGGTGTTGGGTGTGTCTGAGTTAAGATATTTCTGTAGCTCTGCATACGATATGAGACAGGTGAACGAAGATGCACACATACAGTATGTTCATCATACGCAAGGAAGTGAGATGACGGTTTAGGAAAAGGCAAGATTTAGAGTCAGACTTCTAACGATGTGTAAGAGGGAGCAAGAGTTTTAAAAACACATGAGATTTTATGCCATACGTGTAACAGAGGTATCTGTTACTTTGAATTTAAAATACAGATGCCACACAAATATACCACATAAACAATTCTGTAAGGTGCTAACGTTGCTGTTGTGATCATTATAACTGATTAGCTCAGATGAAACACATCCCTGGCTACCACGGCTGTAATTTTGAAAGGATAAAAACTACACAGATATTGGAAGGGTTTATAAGGGGGAGGTACACACTAACTTCAAGGTGCAATCTTCTCACGTAAATCTAAGAATTGGAGTGGAAATAAACTTGGGATGCTTGTCCTCATGATGGATGAGGCTTCTGTCATGGAAAGGGCATACTTCACTGTTGTTCCACTCGCTGCTGTTTTGAGAAGCATATCTATTGTGAAAGTGCAAATGTGCCTTGTCCTTCAAGAGAGCCAAGAGTACATTTGGAATGTGTTATAGGGGCGATGGTCGGAATGCACACTTCACACACACGCACACACAAAAATCAAGTTTCATACTCGGTAACAACAGAGGAAGGACAGGCTTTCTTGCACATCCAGGCTCAAATCTGAGGAAGCTGTTTGCACTGTCTTTCTGTGTTAAGATCAAGAGACCGCTTGGAGGAAGGATAGGCAATGGGATACATAAGTCACAACCTTGCCCTTTGCTGTTTGTGGACTGATCATGAGAAAGGCTTCTCCAGTAAACTTTAAAAACAAGGACATATTTTGAGACGCTTGGGAGATATGAACCTTAAAAATAAAGTACCCTGAAGACTCAAACAGAGGAAAAATAAAAAAAATCAGTTTTGCTCAGTCTTTCACACTCTCTTTGACATTCACCCAAACACATACGCAGCATTTTTTCCCCCTCTAGGATCAGTGCCCTATTTGTACTTTCTCATTGTTTTGTTTCAGCTATGTAATAGTAAATTTGTGATTGACAAAATCAATGGGCTTACATCCGATATATGCAATTTAGAGAAGTGTGTTTTCCCTAATATTTTTTCGGCTCAGTTCGTTGCCATCAGTGCGTTTAGTTTGGCAAGCAACTAAATCAAATTTTTTTACCATGAAAAAAGAGAAAGAGAATAATAACAAATTGACGATTTCTTCAAGCCAAGGTGCAGCACTGGATATTATTTTACACAAGTAGAATACAGACCCATAGCTACATTTTTTTAGTTGGGGAAAGAAATTAAAGTGTATTATTATTATGTCTTCTGTTGATCCGTGCTGTACCATATTCTTTAGCATAGACTGTGCTTGCTCCACACTGAGGACGACATTGTCTCTGAGTGCTGGCTCCACAGATTGCACAAACACATTTCCCATGGGGACCCACCGACAGGTTTGCCAGGACATGCTAACCTGACTTTGTCCAGTAAATTAAATCGTCATAATTGTATTCACACTGACGTCATTGATATCCCACCAAGATCATGATTGTTATTAACACGCCGGATCATTTAATTTGATCATACATGATCAACGTAAAATGCTCATCACCTAAACAAAAGAGCATCATCAGTCTACATATAAAACACTGAGGGTCTGACTTACTAACTTCATATCACAAAAAATTGTGCAAGCTGATCTACTAATGGTGAACACTGAGGATTGCATCATAAAAATGTTCATTTAAAATGTTCATTTCCGCCTGCACATGCAAAAAGGCTGGGAAGAGTGGATGCAAATAAGATGATTTTGCTCAGACAATAATATTTACCAAGCCAGAAAACATTTGGATGTTTTTGAATACATAATTTACCCCAAAATGGCTATGGTTGTTCTGGTAAATATCAGAGTAAATTAAAAGTATCCCGAAAAAGTCATGCTTGTGTTATTATGTTGTATTATACTAAGGTCTGCAATTTGGCTCTTCTGCCAGTTTCCCAACATGTATTACGCATTTGCTGTGCTTTTCTTATGAGCTGTATTTTCCTTTCTTCCTCATAATTTCCTCTGTTCTTCTCAGACTGCCTCTTATGTCATTTCTTCTCATTGCATTCAGATTTCTTTGATGTAACTCAAAAATTGAGTTGCCTCTTTCATTTACACATTGGTAAAGCACGTGAATGCCGTAATTTCAATCCTGCCGTTTGCGCCTGCTATCTTTTACGCCATCATTTAGTGGATTGGCCACAAAATGCCCCCCACAGTACATGTCACGTGAACTATTAGTGTGCACACACAGTTTGCGCTTTTTATTTTCGGTCTTAGTAAATCAGGCCTTTAGATACCAAGCAACAGATGAACTAAAATCAGTACTGATGTAATTACTACTCCCACGGCAATTTTATTTCCGGAATTTGGCATGCGGTGGCTATGGCAACAAACTAATATATACTGAATTCTGTACTCCTTGCACCTGGAATATTGTGTCCAATTCCATAAAATATTGCGAAAAGCGCTTCTTGGGCTGGACCTGATTGCTGACCCCGAGCAGCGAGCACCACTTCTTTTGGCATTTTCATTATGAGGAATGCATTTAGCGGCGATTCTACACCTGCATGTCAACAAAGGCGCTGTGACGCACCAAATTTGTCAAACTAATGGAAACGACGTCCGGTGAAGGTCAGTAATGTCACACGGTGATGAACACTGAGAGGAGGAGAGGGGGCGGTGACGAAGAGGTGGCTGTCGGGTGACTACATTAAACAGAGGCTGAGGTTGGTGAGGGGACATGGCGCATGGCGGGATAATGAGGGGGAGAGGAAAAACAGGAGGCAACAGCATGAATGATGCATGGTGATGCTGCTGATATTGTGAAAGCTGATCCACTGTAAGGATGGGAGGGAGAACCGGAGCGAGGCAAATCATCCCCTTATTTGAGGATTCTGAAATTAAATTTGACTGTTCCCGATATTTCCAATTTTACTCAGGCTTTTGGTGTCATTTCCTGCTTCTTAATATATCTGGAATACTCTGAAAAATCCATAAGTGAGATCCATAACAGTTCTGCCAGGTGGTGAGTAAAATATTTAGTGCTCAGTGTTTCAGCATTACAGCACTGCCCAGTTAATACACTGTGATAAACTATCTTATAAAACCGTACTGCTGTCTGTTGAGTGCATGCATACAGTTTGCCTAATCACAACTCAAGAGCTAATCCATCTCTGTCCGCTGAAATAAAGCGTATGGAATTGGATTCTTCGGGGCAAAATAGCAAGCGAGGTACTCGCCAAGAAAAACCAAATGTCTGAAAATGTAGATGAATGGCTCATTTCGGGCCACGTTTGCGGGGATGGACTGACAGAAGGGGAGACTAGCCGTCGGTCAGGGTCCTGGCTAGGATTCATAATGACCCCAGGCCAGATTACCAGCCATCTGTACAGGGTTATAGATATGTGCAGACTGCTCCGACGGCAACATTGGGGATGGAAGAATGGAAGAATGACCTTTGGGTGGATGAGTGAGGAGGAAAAGGCTCGTCGGACAGACAGAGGGGCGGGAGACAGACAGAAGCAAAGAGAGGAAGCGGTGACTGACAATGATAGATGGAGACCCTCACAATCTGGAGGAAACGGAAGGAGCATGACTTATACCCAGCCATGTCCTACAGTATATCACTTATGCCTGCTTGGCACAGCCCAAGGCTTGGAGGAAGAGGAAAGGTGAAGGAGTCTGTCAGTTCCATCTTCTCGCAGGTGCTTGGAGACAAGCCATTTGTCAAAGTTTGTCATTGGCTCTGAGGTTATCTTGCCTCTCTGATAGAAGATGATAGGAGGAACATCAGAGTTGTGCCTGCGTGCGTGTGTGTATATGTGAGCATCCGTATGACAGGCAGGTGTGTGGTGGGGGGGGATTTTCATTTGGTCTCTATATATAAAACATCCATCACCCATCAGACGTGTAGGTGTCACCTAACCAGGCAAATCTAATGATGTGATCCTGTGGAAGTGAGGAGGAGGGGGGAAATCGATCTGGAAAAGTTGTGAGTAAAGTTTAACAGGGCTTGCCTTTTTTTTATCCCCATGGGAGCTACAAGCCGGCATCAGTCATTCAGACACAGCATTTGTATTCAAAGTAAATAAATAAAAGAGGCATGTTGTGCAACCTTGCAACAGAATAATTCAATAGAAATTTTACTACTCACGGTCATAGAAGAAATAAACCTAAACTGTCAACAAGAATTCATCTTGTGTTAGTATTATCTAAACAGTATTTATTACATTCACCATTCCAAACACCTTGTAGGTTTTCTCCATTAGATTATCACCAGGATTAATCTTGTATAAGTATTATTTAAGCATTATTTATTCTTGAAAAATACAGGTATATCATATTTGATACATTCATTTAACATCAAACAACTATTAGCTATATAAAGGTGTAGGAGTGTCATGGCATCCTGAGCACTGACTGCGGTCAATCTCCTTGTGTGTTTGTTGATATCTGAGCTTTCTTCTTCTCTGTTTTGATGGCCGACCAACCACGGCTTAATTTTATTACTTCTGCCCTTTCCCTCATATAAAACACAGGCGAGCGTGGGGTGTAACCAAATTTTGACCAAACACTAGAGTTGATGCTAGGGTTTCCAACCATCAAGGTCGGCTGCTGTTTCATTGCGTAGAACCACCCCCCACCCCACCCTGAATGATGGACAATACGGCCGGTGTTTCATCATCATCGCTAAAGCTAAGACGAAAGTTAAAGCTAGTGGAGTGGCCTGCCCCTTTGTTTTGGTCTGAAATGTTGGTGCTCACAGCGACATGTAGTGGTAAATTATCCTATATAGCCCCTTTCCAAAGCAATCGATATACAGTTTCAGGTTTACTTTCTAATGAATGGTTCCTTTAACAAACCTCTCCATGAGCAGGTTAGGGTCATAAAGAATTTGTAAAGAGCTTGTAGGTTTGCTCCATTGGATCAAAACCAGACGCGTCCCGCTGCCCGGCAGCAAGTGTTAGTGTAAAAAGTGACCTGTCGCTCTAAACCACTGATGTGGCCCCATGTAGATGTCAGTCCTCACGACAGACGCGGTCTGCAGAGGGACGATGTCCCCTGGAATGGTTGGCAACACCCAAGCTGTCTGAACGCATTTCATGCTCTCGCTTCAGCTTCTCTGACATGGCCTGACAATGAGCGGTGTCTGACATCTCCTCGGCGTTTAACTGTACGCGTCCAGTGTGACCGCATGCAAGGATGCGACTGATAACTGGCAAAAAGCCTCTTCAAGACCGACTTTTTACTGGCAGCACACCATTTTTTTTTTTACTTTAATACTTTATTATTCAATCCAATCCAATAACATTGACCGCTGTTTAGCTCATTAGCATTGGATACAAAGGCTGCAATCCGTGTGTGTCATGCATGTCTGCCTCATCCGTCTCCGAGGCAGCCCTTGCCACGAGGAGTAGACCGAGCACTTTATTTACACAAATTTGAAATACAAAACAGACTTTTGGCCTTATTGTCTCTGTTGAAAAAACAAACGCACCCTGCAACGTTAACACTATTAAACTGCAACAGAGAAAGGGGCATATGGGCAACAGAGTCTTACAGACGCTGGCAAAATGATTACAGAAATATAATGCTATGGTTCAGCTGTCTCTAGAGCGGCACGCTGCCCGAGAACAGGTTGGCTTCCATTCTCCAAAATAAAATAATAAAAATGAGGATGACCTTGAATTAGCTAGGGCTGGCTCTCTGGCACAGCCGACATGAAGTCTAAAATTACTGCTGGGGGGTCAGCGAGGGCGCCCACTGAGGGAATAGAGAACCACAGGTCATGTTTTGCCTTGCCAGTGAGGTGGAGGAGAAACAGTCAGTGACAGATGAGTGAAAGATAAAAGAGCGACTCCGTAGCAATCTATCCTCGCAAAAATCTCTTCTATTCTTTGTACTTCCTAAATCCGGGTTGGCCGTGAAAATGCATGGAATAGCCAAGGTCACTTTGACTGGACATTGCAGACATCCTAACCTTGAAAGCCAGAATGCTAAAATCCCAGAGCTCTTTCATTTCTTTTATAGAATATTGCAGGCAGCGCTTCTGACCATTACACTCTTTTACCATTTTACACATTACAAGGCCTCTGAAAAATCTATGCAGTAAAGCCTTTATTCTCCAATGTAAAGGATTTTATACATGTGTGTGCAGATTATAGCACAAAGAAGACTGAAATTAAAAGCAGGTTCATTTGAGAAAAAAAAAAAAAATGTAATTCACAGTGACACAAAAACCTCACATTTTCTCATCGAGATTCAGGCCTAAAGAATATTATTGAATGCATTGATTGTCAGAAACCTTACCATAACTCACTTGGCTTTTTGAAAAAAAAGGATTTTTAATTCCTGTGTGTGCAGAGCAAATAGTTCAGACTGAAATATTCAATGGAGGAGCAATTTTTCACCCTCTAGACGTGGGGTGAAGGTAAACTGACACAGCTTTGGTTGAAGTTTTATGTTGTTTGCGGAAGATTAGTCGACGCTTTGACAAGAGTCTTCAGTAAAACAACCTTTTGTGGACTCTGAAGCCAAAGATTACAGTCACTCCAGATGAGAAACACAATTTCCATTTTCCTCATTTGCGAAATAACCCATTATTTAAAACTGATTGTGAAGCATGGTTTTTATCCAAGTATATCATTAATGTCACAACTCAGGGTTGATTTGAAAATGAAATCATGATTTTAGCTGCAAGTACTGACACAAATACCGTTAACCAAGGTCGGTTTTAAGAGCATAAACAACTGTTCTGCTTGTAAAGATCTAATAAGTAACATCAGACAACTGCATGAAAAACAGTGGTGTGTTTTTGTGTGTGAGTGTGTGTGTGTGTGTGTGTTGACAAGGACAGTGCAGGCAACGACACTTGACCTTACAGTGTTTTCTACGACGTGACACAGTCTGCTCTAACACCCCCCACACACACACATTTTTCTCTACCTGTCCTTTCCATACGCGCCTCGCTGAGAGATGGCAAGCGTAACCTATCATCGAGTGCATAACCTTTGACCCCTGCGACTGTGGGCAGCAGCTGAGGTGTGGTTTAATTCCAGAGCACAAATGAATTGGGGCTATAAGGGCGTTTGGCTCTAAGTGATGTCCGTCTGGAAGATCACAGGGGCAAATGAGCACGAATGGCCCTTTGCCAGCCGTTTAATTAATTTACAACGACAGGAGAAAACACGCCACGCACGTCCAGAGATACTGACACATATTTGTTAGAGGTGAGGAGGCTCGACAATTAGACAATTCAAGGACAAAAAGCCGAGCAAACAAATAGCATTCCTGGGAAGACAACACTGGCATATAAACAACTGTTAACAGTTGCTGAAGCTGTCATCTCGATTTGAAATGTTTCTCATCGGATTTCTATGAAAGGTGCAATAATTCATATCTAAGAAGAGGTGATATTGGAGTGTCACAATGCCTTCAATAAAATCGCAGCCCCCTGAAGCTATCTGCAGTCTATCTCCATTACAGTCAAGCACTCTCGTGAACTCTGCCTCCGCCGATATCGCCTTCCCTGAAAAAGCCTTTCCTCATTGTCTCCTTTTATTCATGTTTATTCATTGTTAATAGAGGCCCGTCTCCTCAATTTTTCCCAAAGGTGTAAAACTAAGAAAAGGAATCCAAACAATGTGCTTGTGAGCTTACTTCTGGCTTCATACTTCTGTACAATCAAAGACATTGGGTTCCATTCTTCAAATTAGCATCTTTTGTTCCTGGATGATTGTAAAAGGTGCTTGATAGTTCACGTTCCATTACCAAACACACTTGTGAAAAAAGAGACAGAAGTTGAGAGTCAACGCTGGTTTGGCATGGAGAGCGCTAAACTTAGAAAGAGTGGAGAGGCCTTTGTTTCGGTCTTAAATGCAGACAGTCACGGCAACATCTAGTGGTAACAAATCATCTACAGCCCCTTTATAACATTAAATCATTGAATTTGTCATTCATCTTCATTTCATTTAATTTATTATTAGCTTTGGCTAAGGTCATCGCTATTCTTCCTGGAGTCAACACCCAACGCAATTATCTTTACACTGCAGTACACAATTATCCAAAACACACCACACAACAAAGCAACACAAACAACAACTCTCAACAATTCACCCAAAAAATTATTCATATAGTACTGGACCTAGTTCCAATTAACAGTACCTCCAAAATGTAGCTTTTAGCATCAGATGGTTAGTGATATATCAATATACATTAAACGTGATTCCATTATGTTAAATGTACAAGAACATACAAGAACGTAATTTAAATATTGTGAAGCCAATCAAACTTACAGTAATCAATTGTATACAGTATCCTCAACTAAACATCCGCGGACACCGAGAGCTGTTTTGCTGATAAATACTCTTTTCAGTAGTAAATCTGTATTCGTTATTTTCTATATTTGTTTGTACTTGCATAACCTCTGACCTCTTACATGGACTGACCAATGAGAGGATCATTGCTCTCTTTCTCTATGTGCAACAAGCTTTCAGATGGCAGCCAACGGGTTGTCCTTTTCGTTTACTCTCTCCTCACAGCACAGAGTTGCATTACATCATTTGTTTCTTATCATTTTAGCTATTTCCCCTTTGTCGCTGCGTTGCTGTGAGTGGTCTAATTTGACTGGCAGAAATCATTCAGGTGAGAAGATAAGATATTTCTAAGATGTTGTTTATTACACAGGTACCGTTGTGCCAAGGCTCTGCAGATGCTATTTTCATTTCCTCCACAGACAATCCTGCAACCTTCATGATTTCTGCCGCACTCCATTTTAACTTTCCACCTGACCTTAAACCTGTCTGTTATATTGGGCAACAAAACGCTTCTCTGATGTGTTGTCCACTCCCACGATGGTTTAACATCATCTCAATCTGCAGTATGTTTAAGGAGGTTTTATATTTAAAACTGCAGCTAAGCGAGGCTATGATGATGAAGACATAACGCTTGTTTCCATTACATGACGGTTCACAAGACTCAAGAGCTGGGAGTGTGTGTGGTTAGGCAAAATATAATGCACCGGTTGCTACCTTTTGTATGTGAATGTCTCTATTTTCTGGTTACCGATCATGCGATTCTCTCTGGAGTGAAGCTCCCCGCCCACTGTCTGCTGTGTTTAACACCATTCCCGAATTGTTGCGCCGGTCATGACAGGTTGCTCACACTCGTACCAATTCCTAATCAACAGTGTCTGTCACAAAGTGTCTGAGGTCCTTGCATGTGAACACAGCTGCCATAGCCAGAGAAAAAATGCACTACATACTGTATATACATATATATATATATATTTTTTTATTTTTATTAATTTCATCCAAACTATATATGGTTTTCATTAGCATTTGGTTGCATTGATGCTTCAGATTTACAAAAAGAGAGGTACAACAGAATTTCCTGTTGGTTAAATGTACCTTCCATGAAACAAATTAATTGAGATAAGATATCCTTTATTTGTCCTGCAGGGACGAAACTGAAGGATTTTTACACTTCAACGCCACACACCCTTAGTTAAGGGGGCAGTTCCACCATTTACTCTCCACTATGCCGCTGGGATTGGTGTTGTTGGGCAATTTTTGAGTTCACAAAACACTGTTGGCGCTTTGGGAAGGGGGGCAGATGTGGTCACCAATTGATTCCTCTTTATTGGATTTTGCTGCAACACAGCCTGCTTCATAGTCATATTGGGAATTCTCATTTTTGCGTGAACCATACCTTTGAGACACACTAAGTAAAAGCTATTGAAGGCTTTGAAATGTCCAGTTTGACCAGAGAAACGCTGGGTTTGTCGGCTCTGTTTGATTGAGTTGTCATCCTGTCTCATCCTAGATTTGGTGGCATGTAATTCAGTAGTTCCGTCGCTCAGAGTTCAGCAGGGATCGCTATGTTAAAGGAGCAGCCGGCACCTCTATGTATTTTAAAATGGCAATTTCCGACATGATTCTGAATAATTAAACAAAAACATTCCAAGCAATTACATATATTTACATACACTTATTTTCATGTTTTATTTTATTTTTTTAAATATACACATTTTTATTACACAGTGTCCATGCCCTGATGCATCCAAGCTACTGCCAACTGCAGCCTAAATTGAATTAGTCAAAGACCCGTCTTACAACTTAATCAGATACACTTTCAGACCACTAATTAAGAAGAATAATTACATATGCCTGTCCCTGTTGGGGTAGGGTACTCCTCACCGTGTATTTTCGAGGGACTTTTATTAATTGTAGTGTCTAAGGACCAAAATGATTGTGGCTTCCTGCATTGTCATGTCAAGTGTGGCGTGACTGAGGAAATAATTGTTTTGATCTGCTCCGCTTCGTTCAAAATCTTGAGTCGTTCTGATAAACAATCTGGAGGCGCCGTGCTATAATTGTCTCCTTAAAAGTTTTTCCTCAAAAGTGTCTCTCTTAAATTGAGTAGAAAAGTTTCCTTCCCACCCCCAATATGCTTTCCCGGCTCATTATTTTAGCTTGCTAATCCTGGCATGTATTCTATGACGTGACAAGGGCTGATCCACCACGAATCCCTAAAGAGCGTACCTATGTGATTCACAAGCACTCGTTCACTGTGAATACTATTGTCTTTTTTAGCTGAGAACACCGCAACCTTCTCTTTTCAGGTGTAATAAATGTTGAGTGGGAAATAAGTAGAAATAGTTCAGAAAAGGATTTCTAAGCAATTACATTTGCCTAATATCTGTGAAGAGGGATCCCTTCGAAAATAAATAGAACACTTTCAACGTAACCAGACAAAAAATTTGGGATCATAAACTAAAACCATTGCAAAATTACTGACGTAATGGATGTGCACCAATGTGTCATACAACAAAGTATTATGCAGAATTAAATGGTGATAATGGCAATAACCCCTCACTCAATCAAATGGAGCCATGCGCACATTCCTGCAGCAGCAAAGTTACCAAGAACAAACTCTTTCCTGCTTTAATTACATGCCCGTCTTGTGTGACACCTGCAAATTAAATTTTCTTAACCTCCATAAAGTTGCCAATGTAATGAGCTTGGTAACATGTTGTGACGCAGGGAGGTGACAATAATGTTGGGTAGCAACATTTAAGAGATGTGTGGTTCACGGTGAGGTCACATGTAAATGATCGGCGTGAAGAATTAGATTTGTAATGCAACAAGACACAACACAGACATCCTTTTCTCATCAGGCGTAATTGCTTGAGACGTACACTCTGTAATACGCTTATAAGATTAAGACTCACAGAATGAATATGTCATCGGCAAAGCGGAAAGAGATGGACTTTTTCTTTCTCGAGTGTGACGACGCAAATCACAAAAGGGGAATGATTCTGCCGGGCATCCAAGGTACAGGTTGAAATCCGCATATCGGTTTATTTATTTGATGTGTGCGGATACAGGTGGAACCTGTGAATTTCAGCTTGGTGGTTAGTAAAGCACCCACCTACCAACCGATCTACCCACGTACCTACCTACCTATATGTGCCACATAACTACCTAAATCTACTTCTATCAATCGACTTACTTACGTACCTATATCTATCTACCAACCTACCTACTTAACTCTACCTCTTCTGACCGACTGACCTATGTACATGCAGTATATCTACTTCCCCACCAAGGTATATCTACCTACCGTTTTCCCCTTGGTTAAACATTCATAGTCATGGTTTGCGTTTTTTCCGCAGAGACAGCAAGGGTAGTCTCTATCAAAAGGGGGAGATAGAAGGCTGATAATCATCGGTGCCTCTCAGACGATACATGGTGTGGGTAATGTAGATACAAGCACCTCCTTCCTGCTTTTGAAAGCCCTTCCATATACGCATCTGTTAGAGCACTGAACAATCAATAGTTACGCAGATAAGAGCTCTCCTCATCTGATAAGGCACTTGAAAAATTCCTAAAGGGTGATTATTGATTAAACCACTCACGATGCATTTTTTTTATACATGCGAGAAAAATATATTTTCGGCGTACTGTGCTTAATTGTGTAATTGTGTTTTTTTGGTTGCTGTTTTATTCGAGAGAGCAAAGCTGTTGTCAAAAGAATAAAACCATTACGGGAAACCTGCAGTGAGTTGCTCATTAAGAGTCATCCGGGACAATGATGAGGAGGTCCTCGTCAAACCCACTTGACCGTGACATCAGATGGCAGTTCTGGAAGTCGACAGCAATCCAGAAAAAAAGACCAAAAAAACCCCCCACAACAGTGAGTTCTGGTTGTGCTCACACTCGAGCCAGAATAAAGTCCCCTTTATACGGGTGTTTGGTGTGAAGACAGGGACAACAAAACCAAGTTCCAACGTCCCTTAATGGCATTTCTTTCTTCATTTTTTTTTTTTTTATTCTTTTTTGCATGTATGTTTTTCTGAACATCCTTTCATTTGTAGCCCATTGGGGAACGGAATTTGGCAAACTCTGAAGAAAATGAAACATTTAAAACGTGTTTTTTTATACGACATTGAAATGTGATTCCCTATTAATTGAATGACAATCAGAATTACAGAAAGCGATTTTATGATTCATGTATTTTCTCAAGATCCTTTCAGCCGCTCCATCTGCCAGACGAAATGAACAAGACAGCACACCAAAAAGGTCTTTAAAATCTTCCATTAAAGCAAAAGAGGAAAGCTTCTGTGTTACCTGGCTGCATTATGAGCCTTTTCCTCAGGGCTAGCGGCGACTGGACAGCACTATATTTATTCTCCATTGCCTTGAGTGAGTCCCTCTATTGCTCCTAACAAGTACATGTCATTTAAATAGCTGCACAATTGAAAGCCTTGTAAATCAATAAACACAGCATACAGGAGATACAATCATACTCTCATTCACTCTCACTCTTTTTTTGGGGGGGTGGGGGGGATCAATACACTCTTTCACTCTTTCTAAGCATTGGAGAAGAAGGGGTGTTTCTGCAAATTCCACTAATCAATGAATAATGATATTCTCAACCGCAAGTGTAGCAATTATCTATCAAGTCCAGTCAAGTAAACCATGGGTAGAGAAACCAACACACATTTCTCTCATTACATGTTTTCCCTGATATATGTGAATACTTCAGAATTAGGCAAAGCTGTTCTGATGAAAATATGTGCAGTACTTTTGGAGGTTTAGAAAAGGGATTTCAAGCTGGAGGTCGCCAAACTGTGTCCACCCAGAGAAGAAACTAATGTCAGCCATAATAAATCCAGAAGGCGAATCTCATTACGTTCAACCTTGTCACCGGATCTCAACTTCTATGCGTCGTAGTTATTATGATATGGTGACAGACTGTGCAATGTTTAAAGTCAAGTTAATACAATGGCAAATGGAGGTTCATGGTCAAGTGCCTTTCGACTTTCCACTTATATAAGCTCAAACGGTCTGTTTCCACTGTATGTCTTTAAGAGAAATAAATTGCACAAAGCAAGAACTTGCACAGTCATGTATACTTGCTGTTGACAGCAATGATAAAGAATGGTGCTTCACCGTTAAAGGGTGCTTTTCACAGCAGTGCGGAACTCTGTTATCAAATAAACAGCAGTAAAATGAACAGCTTAAACCAGCCACTGCATGGGCTTTAGTCCTCTGACCTCTATTGTGAATCATTGGATTCCATCTGTGGCACACGATTAACTGTCAATAACTGTTGATATTTGTGGATACTGCTGGAACTTGTGAATTTACGCTTGGGGATGAATAAAGTACCTCCCTCCCTCCCTCCATCTACCTATACTAACCAACCATACCTCTGTACCTACATGATCTATCCAGACCAATACCTACATACGTATATCTACCTACTGAAAGAGTAAGAAATTATAGTGAAGTTAAATAGTGTGAAAAGTTAAAGAATGTTAATGACTTAATGGTCTAGGAAGGATAATAATGAGGGAGAAAAACTGCAGATGCACAGTTATTTACCTTAGTAGCAATAAACCCTAAATTTACCACAACGGACGGGGACAGAAGAAGCCTACAGACAGACCGGCATTCCCCACACCTGGACAAACACACAATCTGTCAGATAGGGTATAAATGTTAGCGCAGGGCGACTGAGTGACAGAGAGAAGTAGGCAGACCACGTTACTGTACTGGCTGTACACTCTCTCTCCCTCCTCCAGGTTGTACTTGTGACCAGTTCATGTATCACTGCTCAATAAAAAGAGAACGGTGACTCCGAACTTTGAAATACGATGCCTGGCTTAATTTCAAGACAAAAAAGAACACACAGGAGAAGGAATATGTGGTTGATTGAAGGCCAAGCCTTCAATTCGGTTTTGCTCCGTATTTTTTCTCCAATACTACCCACCTACCTACCTGTTGAGCTAGACCAACTGATCTACCTATACCAACCAACAAACTTACCTACTTACCTACCTACCCACACTTATCCAGGTGGGGCCGTCTTTTAAATGAACATCACAATAAATTTGGCATTCCAGCATTTTGATGAAACCCTTGCATCTGCATTTTGATATTTATTCACCAGGAAGAAAATGAATACAGGATCAGAAAATACTAACATGAAAATGCAAAAATCAAGGTTTTGTAAAAGGATGTGAAATGCAACTTCAAAATAACATCTTGGACAAATGATGCCAAATTCTTAGTGTCTTGAAGGCTTTTCAGGTGTCTGGATCAAATTTTTTGGAGTTTGTAAGTTTATAATCTGTTCTGAACACTAAGTAGAGGTCATGTCAGTCTATGGAATTTCCATGTCTACTCAATCCTACACTGTGAATGCTTCCCCTTGATTGAAGCTGGTAGTTTAGTCTCAAATGTTCCTCTTTTGCGAGTCAGACTACAGTTGAGCATCACTTTTGTTTGATGGGACTCCACCCAAGTGCTGCCTCTCCTGGCCCAGATTGTCCACCACATTCAACAGTCACCGGCTCCTTTACGTACACTGTTTTTCCGACGTCGGGGTCGTCTCTAAATCTAAAATGCAACCCCCATCTTTCCAATGACAAATACAACATGGTGCTTTTCAAAAGAAAAGTGTTGTCCTTTTACCAAAAAGGGGCATGTAAGTCACTGTTCTCCACCTATCACCACTGGGTAATATTCTCCCGCTGAAGGACAAACATTTTTTAGCAGAGTAGCTGACTTTGAGCCTTCTTCGGGGCAGAATCCCAGATCTAAATGTAAATAAACGGGCAGAATCGCTATCAGAAGGGACATACAGTAGAACCAGCTGGCACATGTAAGATTATAATGTGAATAATGAATACATTTGGTTATTCGTGATTGCCATGAAATATTTGAATAAATTGGTTATCTTAGACATCAGTCCACCTTTAACTGTCTGCAGTTAAATCTGCAAGCTAATTTCAGAGAGAACATGACATATAAGAAAGATTTCACTGAATTAGATCCATAAAGTTACTACTCCAATGAGTAAAAACTGTTTTAACTTGTTTGACTTTATTGTCTATGTAATTGTTAATGTCCTAATGCAGCTCGGGTTAAATTGAGGACATATGCATGCAAACTACCACTGCTGACAAGAGCCTCCTTTTTCTCTTTTGCCTCTTTAAATTTGGGTAATCTTGCTGTCTGCCGGATCTGCACATGCTTCCTTATTTATTTAGTCAATTAAGTCACTGTCTTAAAAGACCAGGCTGTCACAACATCTATTATAGGGCACCAAATTACAGTCACTATAACAATTATTTGTTTCTGGACTTTGTATTCGTACACTGATTTATCTGTCTTTCTACTCCCCTCCTCCATACTTTTGTCAGCTTCAAAAGTATCAACACCATCTGTTTTCTCTAAGGCTGAGGAACAATACAGTGATCCTTGGAGCCTGCTTTTTTTCCCCAAAGTCTATGTGAAATGTTTCCTATCATCTCAAACTTCAGTACACTTTTGTTTTCAATTACAAAATGTCAGACTTTATAACTTTAATAAGTTAATAACTTTAATAACGGAAACAATACAATCCAGCTGAAACTGGAGGAGGCCGCTTCTTATTCACATCTACATGTGTTATTTATTGGAACCACACGGGTGAAGAATGGATATGTTTCCAAAGACGCAGACATATTGCCTTATGCACCTGTGTATACGTGTGTGTGTGTGTGTGTGTGTGTGTGTGTGATGATCATTTCTGATCAAAGGTGTGAGTGTTGTCCTCCATCATTTATTGCACTTTCTGTCTTCTAAAAAAAAAGAGATGAAGTTACAATGACTGAACATAGAAATGTATAACTCACTTGAAGTGGTGACTGAAGTGTCTTCTCATATCAATCATTCAAACTCACACTTCATACTGTCAGAGACATTTACGATGTTAAAACATCTGACTTATTCAACCATCTTTGCACACCAGTGGAAAAAATTAACAACATGTGGGAGCACGGCCGAGGGCGAATCTAAAGTAAGAAGCCAGACTTTGGGTTTGCACCCATTACACATCACATGTCTCCTCACTATCATGAATGCAAGGAGAGCAAATTAGTTTTGCAGATTGCATGAGGTGCTGCGAAGGAGTCAGAAATGGAATTCGCATGGCGGTTGTATCATCACTGCACTCAAAACCTCGAAAGCAGAGATTCCACACACAGAGTTTTCTGAATTTGTGGAGGTATCAAAGAAAGACTGAATTTTGGGGAGAAAATAGTTCCCACTCTCAGAATTTTCTGTGACTGCAATAAAGGCAGCTGTGCCAAAATCAAACCTCCACTACTATAGCTACGATTATTCGGTGTCAAGTTTGGATTTTCTATTTTTTCATTTCTTTCATCTACATCTATCTATGTATCTACTGTACATAAGATAGATTGATGACTAGACGGATAGATGAAGCTTAGATGAAACCTTTTCAAAACTTTTAACTCAATTTAGCCCCATATTTGAAACCAAATACTTTTCATTCTGATCTTAGTAAGTGGCCTTCGGGGTTTATGTGAAATGAACATTTACAAAAGGAAATCAGTGCACCTGTGCTCAGATGTCAGGGTGACATCAATTACTTATCTCCTAATATTCAATGCTTGCAGGCCACGCTGTAGATGACTCAAACCATGTATTCTTGAGAACAACATTGGACTCATTTGGGCTGTTACACACACTTACACACTCCAGTATCCACAATTTTCAAAGGGATACGGTGATTCGAACATATTAGTGTTTATCTGGCATCTGATGCATGGGAAGATATTATTTATGGTCACACAATCCAACAAACAAGTGTTTGTTGATGGGACACCATTAACAATTAAATGTATCAATTCAGTCATCTTTTTTTTTCTTTTTACATGCCACGCGAAGAATTTTTGCCCTCCTAC
>CAESWR010000886.1:527510-542082 GCA_903171835.1 Mullus surmuletus
GTGAAGAATTTTTGCCCTCCTACCATGTACTAGTTGATTGGTTGCAAAATGTCATACACTTTCTAATGTGTGAAATGGCTGTTTTTGTCTAGAATGTACAGGTTTGTTTCACTTGGTTGCTTTGGAAATGAAAGACCAAAGCAGTGCCAGCGTACTGGCAAAAAAAAAAGTCTCTTTCACATTGAGTGACTCAATTTCACGCTCCATTGGCATATCTGGGGTGACGCGCCATGAAATCAGTCCAATTCTGGGATTTCAGAGGAACAGTATTTTGAAACCTCCTGAGATATGTGGCCATATTACTTTCTCCACCTCTGAACAGATTACACTATTATGTGACAGTTGCAAAGGTGAAACTGTAGTGATGGTATGTTCTCTTCTTTGGTAAACTGGTTTCTAACAGCACTCCGAACAGAAACGATCACAATTGATTCAGCTAAAAAGGTATCAACTCATTTTGTTGCTTGAACTTATTTTCCCACGCGGAGGAAGGGGCTGAAGTCGAGAAAATGGCTTAGGCTGAAGGATTCTGCTTGCCTTGTAGATAAAGAATAAAAATAATAACAGCAGTTCCAGCAATTTATTGTTATAAACGGTTTGTGAATAATTGGTGCTTTACAATTCTATCGTCATTTGTCACGATAATAATAAAAAAGGAGTGAGGTTAAGGCCTGGTACATAATTTATTATTATTCATGACATGGAAAACTCCATTTGCCACCCATCTAATATTATTAGATGGATTTTTGAAGGATTTCTAACATTTGACCTTTGTGTCTTATTACATTTATTATGGTAATAAATTGAGATATCCATTTTGATTAACATGCACTTAGTTACCCATTCATTAGGTGCAGTTTGTGTTGGATAAAACCACTCTGGTCCAATACTGTGGTCTTTAAATGTCTAAATGTTTATGTTTTTTTTCTTCTTCTTGAACTTCACCTTTATCATATTACTATAAAGGTTTTTTGTCAAGTATTTCGTTTTCTCTTTCTATAGAGATGCATTTTCGTTTATAGTCATTTAGTGTGTGTTGAATCTAAATGGTGTGCAAGGGAAATGCCTTTATAGGGTTTCTGCGAGTCATTAAAAAGCATTGAAAGTTATTAAATAGATTTAAAGGCCTTAAATGGCTTTATAATGCATTAAATTTGATGTCCAGAGGCATTACAAAATGTAATACACTTGATGGAAAAAAGAAAAAAACATTGTTACTCACGATTTATTTTGATTATATAAACACTTAATGACTTACTCGGAATTATAGTGTGATGATTGACAGGTGGAACCCTTTAATTGGCTATTGATTATGGCCGGTGCACAAAGTCAAGTAAATTGAGATGTTCTCAAATATGAATTTTCAAATTCTTACAATTTTGTCTATATATATATATATATATATATATCTGCAATTGGACATGGGCATTACATTTGTTTTAAGTGGCATTAAAATGGCCATCAAAAAGATACTTGCAGAAACCGTGCTTTAAGATTGCATTTAAAAAAAAAACAAGAACGAACAGCTAATGTTAAAAATGTTACAATTCTAAGCTTGATTGTCAGTAAAAAAAAAAATGTTTTAAATCCTTTCTCCTGGCATGCCAGTCATAGACATTGCGTGGCGTGTTTCTGTGCAGATTGCCTCCGACACCGGGCTGTCGGGTTGCTGGCACGATGTCACTTCAGAGGAAATGAGTAACTGGAGCTAAACAGGGGAAGGTCGGCACACTGTGGGGGGTGACTGGCTGGGGGACTGGAAGCAGTGGGCACACTGCTGGGAAAGACTGCTGGCTACTGGAGAGTGTAAGCTCAAGATTACATGGAAACGGGGCGGATGTAGAGCCACAGGAGAAGACTGACAGGTGGTGGAGGACAGTGGGTTGGACGCTTATTAGGGCAGATTGATTTAGACGGGGGGAAAGGAGATGAACCACACAGAGAGACACAAAAAGGTGTCTGTGTTTTGAGCAGTGATATAACAACGTTGTATAAAGGTCAGCAAGAAAATCTGGAATATTGATGTGGACCGACCCTGTCCCTCGCTCGTGATCGTGTTTTTGAGTTCAGCCTGAAGCTTTCAGCCTAACAAAACAACTCACAAACTCAGGTTTGATTGCCTGTGATATAAGATCTCCTTTGGGAATGGATCACTTCTGCCAAAATAATAATAATAATAATGATACATTTTATTTATAGAGGCTATCTATAGTGGCTATTTAGCATCTTGATATTCACGTGTAATAGCGTGTTCAATCATAAACCTGTGTACCCACTGATCCGATCATCTGGCACAGCATTCACTAGAGCACCAGAGACTGAAATAATACTGGCATACTTTATTTAATCTAAAATAATAAGTTAGAAGTAGATCCAAAAGGTGAACATTTCAAATTCAAATTGGGTGGGGGTTTTTTTTTGGAGTTAATGGGTTGGTGAAGCATCATGGAACGGCAATACAACAGCCTCTCTTACATTTTTCGGTAAACCGCTCCATCTGAAACTTCCTCGGAATACTAATTAAGAGTGCCAGCTGGCATGGAGGCCGCTGATGAGTGCAACGCTAATGGTTTGCGTCTCCATGTCCGCCAGTACATCGTGAACAATCATACACTCGAGTGACAAGCAATCTCTCGTTTTCGCTGTGCCAGTAAGCATATGCTGGAAAACCAAAAGCTTCAATCTCGTCGTGCAAAACACGTTTACACCCAAGTCAATCAAAGTGTGCTTGTGGAAGAAAAACAATATGAACATGATTTTGTTGCATTGGCAGTATTTGCTTTAATGCAAAGGTCGTGGTGTGTGTTGTGCACATATATGATGTTTAATCATGGGTTCACATATATGCTTATGTATATATTTGTGAGACTTTGAGCCTTTCATTCATACATACATACATACATATGGTTCATCCTTTATGAAACCCCCATTTGATCTGCATTGCACTGCTCTTATGTTTCTGTGCAAAGCCAACATATATAAGACTTTTTTTTCGTTCTTCAAGGAAAGAAGAAGAAATGTTATGCCACCGCATGAAAAACAAGTGGAAACAATGAAATGAATGAGGGCAGAATTCTGTTTAGCTCCTGGGTTTCAGTCAAGGACTGTGTGTGTGACAGTTGACTGTTAACACTGCTGCTGCTTTAGAGACACTTAGTGATACCTGATAAGCAGTAACCTTTCTTTTTCTTTGAATGAAAAACAAAGTGGGTGTGCTGCAGTTCTCTCAGTGTCTGCACATCTAGCTGATTAACAGAGCCTGACCACAGTTTGTCCTCGCTGTTCATCGCTTTATGGCCTCAGGAAGAACATTCTTCTCTGAAGTGTGCCATAGAGCTGTAAATGAGTAGATCAAGGTGCCTTGAATTTTGTTGTTCTAAAGAAATAAACTCCAAGGACATAGTGCTTTGGTTGCAGAGAAAGAAAGCGGTGGGTGACTGAAATACCACTGGCATAAGTTAAAAATGTGTCTATTACAACCAAATACAGAGGACTGACAGGTCCATTAGGTACATATTTTCAGTGCATTTTCATCAAAGGCAGATTGAGTTTAACAATGCTACCTTTCATCTGTCAAGAATTGTGTTTTTGTAAAACCCAAAACCTTAATAAGTGTGAACTCAAACTTAACCTCAATGATCCCAAACAGAGAAAATCACGTTGCAGCAGCAGATTATGCACAAATACAGCAAAACAGAGACTTGATAACTATTGCATAGTCTTCTAAATAGCATGGCAATACTATAGAATAATGTTCACATACAATACTACAGGTTCAATATTAGACAGGAATTTTCTGCATCTGTTTTTTTGGCAACGGCAAGTATTGTAGTATTTGAGATTGGTCCCCAGACCACTTTTTTAAGGTCTTGGTTTCGTCTTACGCTCAAAGGCATTTTTACTCGGTCTGGTCTCAGACTGAGATTCTGGATGTTTTATCCTGACAGAGTGGTGGAAAGCACCACTACCAGGCCTAGACAACGACCAATCACTTCCAATCATTGGTAGATTTCCTCCAAAGTGCAGCCACAGCCTTCTTATTAAATGTCTTCATCTGATTTCAGTCAACTTAGAAGCCACATTCACCTGACGAATCCACATCTGATTTTGCTATAAAAAAAAATGTTCTCAGGTTTTTCAGTTAAAGGAAAATACCTATTTTCCAGAAAATGAACAAAAAATTACCTTTGTTGATTTGTTACGTTGTGCCAAATCAATAAAAAATGTCAAATGTATTTCAATTGAAAAAGATGACTCTCTTTCTGTTCTGTTCAGTGATCATCTTCCTTGGATGAATGTCTTGGTCTTGACTCAATCTCGAACCACATGTCTCGGTCTTGTCTTGGCCATGCAGTCTTGGTAAGTCTCAGTCCCAGTTTCCACGGCCTTGCTGAAGCTGAAGCAGTCAGGATTTTCCATGATGGATAACACTCTGTCTTCCTCTACACTACATCAAAAGCATTTGCCCTTTGTGTAGCTGAACATCTGGGACCTGTCGGGATTCGAGGGTTACAAGCCAGAGGCTGCTGAGTACTACAGTTTTATGAGGCTGATTGCATTCAAATAATAGCTGTGGCTTAGGAGAGGAAAAGGAAAGTCAGCCAGCGAGGTGAAAAGACTTGACCATGCTAAGTGCAGCAGCAGTAGCTCGGCTGTCAAAACCCACACTACCACTGGCTAAAAGAAATTGACAGGGATTGAAGCCAAAACGTATCAGAATTCAGGACGCTTCATCTAAACCACCAAGGAAAATTGTTGTTTTTTCTTAAAGCACTTCAACATCATGGCGGCTTGCCCCGCTTTTAAAGCAGCTGTTGAAGTTACAGGTTGAGACTCCCATTGGCCCCGCTGAAATCGTCAGTTAGACAAGTTAAGGAGGAGCGATACATCTTCATTTTAAAGCCTTTTTCTGCAGAACAAAATTGCAAAAGCTCTCTGACATCAGCTTGGATTTGTAAGTGCTCTGAAAAGTTGCGCAGATTGCTTAACACCGGCTTGTTTGTTGTTGTTTTTTTTCTCCCTTTCAAAATGAAAACACTCTTTGCAAAAACATGTCGAGAGATACAAGGAAATATCATGAGCGTCAATTATACTTCCTGCTCTTTTGGAGCATTTGATTACTCTTTTAAGGCTACAGCATGTTAACACAAAGTCACTTGATCTGCTACATTAAGAAATCATGGAATTCTAAGATTTGATGGATGCTTCTCTCAAACCGAGCTAACATTGTTTGCAGAGAGATTTCTATTTTTTCCTATCTGACAGGGGCGTGCTGAGGGCTGCTAACGTGATAATCCACTTCATCTCCTGCTGGTTACCCCACATTTACATACCCTTAACGTGGTTAGGTATTTAACCTAATTTATTTGTTCTTCTTTTACCAGATATTTCGTGAGCCATTTCTACCACCCTTCCTTTTCCCCCTGCTGCTTCCGTGGAATTCAGATTTCATTGCACCTCTAAGTCAATCAGCGCAAAAACCCAATTCCGATAACATTCAAAACACCTGCTAATTTTATCCAGCATGTAATTGATGCAGAAACATCTGTTTCAAATTAGCGCAGCCTGTCTTTTAGCAGATTTCCTTAATTTGTTTTTTCAGGACGTATTGTTTATAAATGACGCCGGGTATTTGAAGTTGTACAGTCTTATTACTGTTCTGCTATGGGTGACTAAATGTTAAGTCTTCAGTAATTGGATTCGCTTCCAAATGAATCTAAAAGTAGCATTTGTTCCAATACGCCATATAGCGAGGTAATTTTCACAATTCAGGTGATTCATTGTAGCTTTTAGTGGAAGTTAAAGGTGCTCTATACAATATTTTGTACCTTTATATAGCTTCAAAAAACTATTATGAAGGTGTGATGGAGTCGTGGCATCCTGAGCACTGACTGCGGTCAAACTCCCTCTATGTTTATTGATATTGTTCTATGTTTTTTTCGACCGTGTTCATGTGATGTGCATGTTGGCCCCTCCCCTCATATATGAACGCAAGTGAGCAAGGAGTGTGACCAATAAAAATGTGGAAAAGCGTATGCTGATGTTGCGTATTTCCATGTAGCTCGGCGTTCAGTGGACACAGGCCTTCTCAAGTCTGTTCAAACCAAGAAAACATGTTTCATTGCCAAACAAATTGTAATACAGAGAGACAGAAGCCAAGAGTCAACATTCGTTTGGCATGGAAAGCCCTAGCCACTGCTAACGCTAAAGCTAAACTTGGGAGTGGAGAGGTCTTCCCCTTTTGGTCTCAAACGCTGGCGCTTACAGCGACATCGAGTGATACATTTCTGTATCCCCTTTAACCTTGGAGTCAAACCACAAAAATGATTCAACCTTTTTCAACATGGCAACCTGGACATAAAGCTGTTGGATGCTGTACAAAGGCACACTTCTGAATTAATTTCTTTCAGCCCAACATGACCAGACTTTGTTTGATCCCCTGACCTGGAGAATTCATGTCAATGTGTCCTTGAGCAAGTAACTGAACCCCAAATGTCTCCTGGTGAGTAGTTTGGTGCACTGCTTGCCAAGCTCTGACATCAGAGTGTACATTAGTGTAATGTGCTATGGAGAGCACTTTGAATACTGTTGGGTTCAGGAGGAAAAAACAGTCTAATGTCTATTTTCCATACACTACAAAGTAAAACTATTTATCAAGCAATGCATAAATCATTACATTCGGAGCCAACATGGGACAGCACAGTTCAGAAATGCTTTCGCAGATTCATGCAATGCCAATGACTTTGTTTTGACCGGTGGTGTAAATCAGTGATTGATCATGAAATATATATTCTTAGGTTGCAAAATTAAACAGGGCTGAGTGTGAGCTTCAGAGTTCCAGAGGGATCTGAAACTTGTCAAATGTCAGAAGGGTGAATTTGGAAATTTCATCTGGACATTGAAGGATGGACTCTATATTTTCCTCGTTCTCTGGGCAGGGTCTAATGTGATGAAGATGAATATGATCAAATTCAATTACACTTTGCAGTCATTACTTATTACAGACCCTGTGATATATTTCCATGAGTGGGGCTGTGGTGAACACCAAGTTCTGATTATGATGATGACTGTTCATGTTGCATTTTAACGATGACATCAGACCAAAGGAAAAGAATATTGATGAACTCGAGAGGAGTTGACATGCACAAATTAAAAAGAAGGGGTGGGGGGGGGCGGCTAAAAGAAAAACTTTTGATGTTCTCATCCTTTTGATGTCTACATCCACATCCATCCAAAAAGTAAACCCAACTTGAAAGTCCAAACTCCAGAGGAAAATGTCAATAAGACTTGATTATGTAACAGCAACTGCCCAAATAAATCTATGCTTCCACCTAATCACGTGTTTAACATTTTTCAGATGGTGGAATCCTATAATTTCATCACACTGTTTTGAAATTATGCAATACGTGTGCAATCGGTTTATTTCTTAATTCCACCCACCATCGATCTTTAAGGTTTTGGTGTTAACTTCTCAAAGTGAAGGGTCCATTTTCTGACAATATGTTAATATGGTTTAGTAGAGAATTACAAACATTCTAACTATGTATCTTTTAAAACTTTGTTTTATTATTTCGACCTGTGTGTAACCTCATGACAACAATACTGAATTATTCATAAATAACACCCCCACATAGCCAGCCCGTAACCGAGTGTCAGAGTATCACAGGCGAAGCTCCTTGTTGATGCTGACTGCAACACGTAGTTACATTTCAAAGATTTCCTCATAAAGTTGTAATTTCATCTGATGTTAATAGCCAAGTGCATTTCCTTCCCAAAAAAAAAAAGCCAAGGGGAAAAAAAACATCTTAGAATCATATTTGAAGAGGGTCGGATTGGTTTACACTCAAACTTGACGCTTAAACCTGAATGCGGTGTTCAAGTTCTCTGTGTGTCCGTGTGTTTCCTGAAACGCGGGGCGGTCATTAAATAATCATCTTGTGTCCGACTTTGTTTAAATCAGATACGGAGAGCTTTTTTGTCCTTCATGACATTTTGATCTCTGCTTTGTCATTAAGTGAGGGGATGTGATGAAATTTACATAGCCCTAATTCTTCAGCCTGCTGACAACATATTTTTCCAGTGACAGCCATCTTTAATATTTAGAAGAGTACTTTCCAATGCCCTTCAACTGTGCTTGCAGTATTAATGTTTCCTTAATGGGAGCGGTTCCATAAACGGGCCGCAAATGGAGCCAGACATTTTAATGCCGGGTAGAATGGCTGTTTTCCACACGTAGCTATTATAGTCGATGTTGCATATTTAATCAAGGGTAGGCCTGTATTAATTGTTTAGCAGCCAATGATTTCATTAAGTGGTTTTGATGCACTAGATGGGTTTTCCCAGTCTTCCACAATCCCTTTGTCCCCTTTCATACACACGATTAATGTATTTTTACAGCTTCTTTTTACTCTGTTCCGCTTCACGGGTGCTATTGTTCATTGGTCTATGTGCGTGTGTGTGTGTGTGTGTGAATGAGTATGGAAAATAGAATCATATGGAATACACAGGGGATACTGATATTGTGTTCAGTGAATTTCTTTTATTATCTACAGCGTTCCTTTAGTCAAATAAGGGGCAAATAAATGTAAGGAATCAAAGACAATACAAATAGGTTTATACAATGACAAGTGTACTGATAAAACTAATAACTCAGTAATGATAGGGTTTGGATCTCACCTCTGCTACCTTGGTTCTGTTGGCTAAATGGCAAAAAAATAAATAAAATCGTTATATATATAACGATAGGTTATATAGATATAACCTATCGTTTGAGGATCCGCATATGTGGCTGCACACTGGGACCACTCGCAGTTTACAGTATCACTTCCTGCAGCATGGCTTGTTACACTGAACAACATAAATCTCTTTGATGGTGACACAGCGGCCTCCACATGGACTCACACTCTACAGAAAAATCTACAGTACCTTTACTAAAACCCATTCTCTTGAAAGTTTGCCTCTTATCTTTATCATTGTTCTGTTCAAAATGTGACAGTTTGAATTGTTGGTGATAATAATAAGTGTGTTTGTGATCTTGGTCCTTGATTTCCGTGCAGCTGGGGAACTTAACTCCACTCAGCTGATATCCATCGCTTTATTTTTCTTCACGATTTCCCCAATAGGCTGCATAAATAAAAAAGAATTTCAAATCTTATAGTTTCGTTGTTCTTAAGGAGTCTGTGATAAGCCCCACCCACAGCCCGCAAGACTGCACTCATCACGCAATACACTTGTTTGACAGCGGCGGGTCGTCAACTCTCGATTCACCCGGCCTACCAGTGATGAATCCCCTGTGCGCTCAGTCCTGCCTCCTTCCCATCCCGCACTGTTTCACTCTGTTTTGTGTCTCCACCCCCTATATGGAACGCATAACACATTTGTTTGTGGTGTTGCCTAAAGAATGATGTGTAATGGCGAGGCTTGTTATAATGGACTAAGAGAGAAATAACACTTGATTCATCTGCTCCCATTTCCTCCAAGAAGTTTAGCGAGACCAAAAATACAACAGTAGGAGAACAGATATCTGAATTCTATTTGCCAAGCAATGCACGACTCTACACTGATGATAATGTTGCTGGATGTTTCGAGGAGCAAGTGCTGAAAACAAAAATAATGCTGCAACATTCCTCTGGTTGCATCCCTCGAGTCATCCTGTAACAAGCGGAAACTCATTCAGGTTCTACAACTATTTGGTAATGTTAGTTATGGCCTCAGTGTGCTAGTCTTTGTATTGGTGATTACTTTGGTTTGAAATGACTGGAATTGTAGATGTAAAGTGTGGCTGACAAACTTGGTAGCGGATTAGATTTGTGTCTTGGGTATTTGCCATTCTGCTGAAGATTTGTAAGACTATCACTCTGTGATTTTGTTCTGTTGTTTATTTTGCTGATCACATCAATGTTGGTGCATGTTGGAGGGGAGCGACGGCGGTCCCCAACCTGATTAGTATGCAAACCCATTTTGTTTGCAATTTAAGGTAGAGCTGCATGTTAAGTGGTGACTACACAGGCCATGCATTCCCTTTGAAGTAGAATTTGGTTGATCTCAACAGGATATCTGTTTGTTGTTTCCAAATTGATTAGCATCATGGTCTCCGATGTGGTGTTTTTCATTTTACTGCTACACATGGACCCGCCATATTACTCTTAGTCAGGGTTTTCAAGTGTTTTCTTTCTTCAAATTCTTAAAAGAGTGAAAATGTTTTTCTCAACTTCGATCAATTGAAGTTTTTCTACTTCCGCTTTGGGGTTTCTTCACTTAAAGGGGGTTTTGCCTTGTCACTGTTGCCGAGTTTATTGTCACGATTGAAGAGTTGTTGAATTAAAGTGAAATTGACTGGTAGTGAGCATCCATGAATGGGATATCAATGGGCTGGGAAACTTGGTCAGGTGAGTTTCATTTGTCATTGAGAAAGTTATTGATCCACATGTGGTATGTGGAGCTATGTGGTAGCAACCTAGACAGTTGTGCAATTAGGTACTTTTTGGGGGATATTTTTTTACTGTAGTCTGGGGACTATCTGATTGGCTAATGACCTTTTTCTTCAGCAAACCCTTTTGCTGTAAGCTATTTAGGGATAATTTGGTGCCTTTTATGTTATTGAGTTTTGCTTGCATTTAGCTGCTTAATCTCTGTGAGGACTAAGTAATTTTAGAAGTTTGCTTCATTTACCTTGAGGCCGACACATAATGGCTATGTTGTTTACTTTAGGTCAGGGGTTAAATTATATATAATTTATTTATCATTCATCATCATTCACTGCACTCATCTTACTAAATAAAGTATGGTTCCTCACCCCATTGGATGGTGTGAATACTATCCCAATAAAAAAGAAGAAAGTGAACTGCACTTGCAGACATTACATTTTCTTTGAACAATATCCAGAGATATAGAGATAGAGGGGGGGGGGGGGCGTTTTCACCACAGTCTGGGGGCAGCAACAGCAAAAGAACGATCGCCCCACTGTTTGTACCTGGACCTTGGGACTTCTAGCAGAAGCTGGCCCAAAGAGCGCAGGGTCCTTCCATGGTCACATATACTTAAAATGTCAGACAGGTATGAAGGAGCCAAGCCGTTATTTGGCCTTAAAAAAAACACATCAGTTTAAATCAATTCTAAAACGAACTCAAAGTCAGTGGTCATGAATGCGAATGGGATTCACATTTTGGTATAATTGTCAGCGAATCAAATTGTGAAGGCCATGCGTTTATTAGGTGGAAATGTAAAAAAGAAAAAATTGAAAAAAAAAACATTACTTTGCTATATCCTGCATTACTATTTTGATTTGCTTAGAAATTGCATCCGTGTTGACCCAGTATTTTTAGAAAATGATACCAAAGACAAGATTTGAATCATATTATATGCAAAACATAAACAGTGCATTTGTGAATACATACCTGACACTGAAAGAAGTTAAGCTAAACGAGTCTTTAGCATTGATTGAGTTACTGAATAAAATACTTTTGGTGACTGCAGCTCCCTGTTGGTCTATTTTTTTAGTTCAAAAACGTAGTAATTCCAGTTCAATAACATGAAAGGGAGAAAAAAAAACTTCTAATGATGGGTAATAGATATGGACCTACTAAAGGTCAAACTCAAGGAGGGGTGCTGCCATCATTTTAAGACTCATTAGAAGTTGACTGAAAGAGTTAGTCCTTGCCTTTTGAACTCCAAAGGCATCAGAGTGCTTAGCGCTGTGATTTGACACATTTACACTCGTAAGGACAGCCTGATCTTTGTCCCCTTTCACCATTTAATTCCCTGAATGGACTTGGGATAATTGGAGATCATTATCAAGATGGTATGATGTATTAGACTGATGTGGTCCCTCTTAAAGACCTATAGAGGCGTTATAGAAAAATGAGAGACGGAGTACTAACAGTCACCACTTCCTACACCTCTGCACAGACCTACTGTAAATTCAGTGCACCAAACCTGGAGGATACAGCCTTTTACTGAAACACAAATACTCCTGGCATAATCTCAACCAGAATAGGTGACAAAGGAAACTATGTCTTCCTGTGGGTGCACTAAATCCAAAGTGGATAAACACTTGCGTTAGCGCCCACGTGATTCAGCACATAGTCTAATGTAGTAAGCTTGATAAGTGAAGGGCAAAACCGTCCTCATGCATTTTCATCAGCAGCCCCTGGACAAGGCTCAGACACACATTTCAATACCTCCGAGAGCCCTTATACAACAGACTGTAGCTGCAATGTACATCCCACAGCAGCCATTATTGGAAAGAGGTTGCGAGGATGCTGTATTGAGGAGACAGTTAAAGCAGTTTAATGAGAACTTGGATACTTGCTTAAAAAATTTACGATAAAGGATAGAGTGTGTCCATCGATACACAGGCTTCAGCAAAGACTAAGTGGAACACCTAAATTTGGATTACGAAGATCTAAGAGACAGCATATGTGTGTGTGTGTTTGCACATACACGGGGTCAATATCTTGATTTCTTTTTGGCTTTGTGCAGCTGGTCTGATGCATCCAGACCAGCCCTGGCAGTGGAGAATGCCAACTATAAATACGGCAAGGCAGGAACATGACCACATATCCAGGATCAAATATACAAATGCATTATATGGATGTCAACAACCAGCCGTCCATGACTGAAGTTGAATAAGCATAACTTTCGCACAAAGGTTGTTTCAAGGAAGCTTGTTTAGCTCCGAAAGCGAATGCCGAGCCATTTGCCTCCCGTTTTCCCTTTCCTTTCTTTTCTTCACTGCTCGCCGGACTACTACCAAATATGCTGCCTCTTTTAAAGCAAGAATATTTTGCATTCAACAAGAAACAAATCATGTTGTGAATGTAACCGTGAAAAATGAGCCTTTATGTGGCACAGTGACTCACGCCATTTCCATTTGTCCCTTTGATAAGTTGTGCGGACAAGAAGAACTGAGATGTTCAGGGCAAATAACAAAAGAAAATGTATGTATGATGACAGGAAAAAAGCATTTTTTCAAATGTGATTTCTAGGTTACCTAAAGACCATACTTTACCTGAAATGGTTAAACGATTGCGTAAAGTTAAGGGCTTGAGTTACTCGTGTTGCTGAGATAAAGGTAATAGAGCAAATAATAGTAGTAACAAACACATTTTCAGCTACAATTGTCAACAATGTTTTCTGAGCTTTCTTTCCGGCCAGACCTACAAAGAACACATGGAAATGACCGGGAGGCATTCCTATTAGACGTCTTTACTCTCTCAACCTTCTCACCTTCACAAGCGGTCTACTCCCGCCGAGTGACTGAGCAACTCTATCATGTTGTGACACCTAATCTCTGCAGCCCGTCTCCAAGAATCCTTTCTTTCCTCTGGTGCTGAAATTATGTGCCTCCGAACAAGAGGAAGAAAGAGTAATAAAAGACAAAACCCTTTACAGTGACCAATGGCCTTAAGCATCACTTTTGTTATCTCTACCCCCCCCCACCCCCCCACCCCCCCAAACAGCCACGCACCTTGCCCCCACAACTCCCCCCAAAAAATATTAATAGTGTTCTTTATTAATCTGTGAGCTAAACATTTTTTCACCATACTCAGAATTTGAAAATGATCTCTTGAAACCAATCACAGTCAAGGGCTTTAAATGGCAATTCATGTAGTACATATATATATATATATATATATATATATATATATATATATATATATAGAGAGAGAGAGAGAGAGAGAGATGGACAGATATGGCCATAGGATGTCTCCATAGAATCTTTTTCTATGGAGACAACAGAGGAAGTATGCGGCTTTCTGACTGTGGAAAACAATGCACAAGGTTTGTTATACAGCAAATAAATGTATGGGTAAATTATCATGTTGCTTGGAGTTGGAATGGAATTTAGCATCTGTAATTAATCTCGTTCGGGTTTTTGGAACCAAAATAGTGCTTTCATTAAAACTGAGATAAAAGACCACCCTCCCAAAAATTGCAAAGCAACTACAAAAGTAGAATTATGAACATTTGGACAAATGCCGACAGGATTAATATGGATCTTTACATTCGCCCCCAAAATATAATTCAAAGGGGCTGTTTATTTTTAAGACTATATTTTAAATAAAACAATTACGATATGCTTGTCTTTGTTTTTTGCACTATCCACACATCTCTAGTGTTTCGTCTCATTTGAACTGTGCAACTACCAAGATTGTGTATATACTGTACTTTTATTTTATTTTTAGTTCTTTTTTAGCCCACCCTCAGACATCACCCCTGGCCTTTGTGATGATTCCCTTCATGTAAGTCTGCACGCCACTTGTGTTTTGAACTTTGTAAAACACAACAGAAGACAAACACAAAACATAACTCACAGAAGAGTGCTGGAGCGTCCTACCCTTACAGCAACTTTAAAAGGCAAATGTTGTTTTAGTTTGTAACATTTTCAACATCATTTACAAAATGAAAGAAATGAACACAACCTTTAACATGACCTCTAAAATATATGTTTATGGGCAAAGTTTTCATGAAATGTGGTCCATGTGAATTACATCACTCCGTGTGCATTATTGTACACAGGTTTCTCAGCTGTACAACCACTGGACGCTTCAAGGCTGTGGGATGACTGGGA
>CAESWR010000888.1:6258-18458 GCA_903171835.1 Mullus surmuletus
TCGTCCTTCCCCTCCGCTTCCCCCCATCTGCATAACCGAGACTCTCCACATGCGCCGACTTATAATGATAGTAACGTCTTCCGATGCGGGAAAAGGTGGTGAAGTGGAGCAGAGAGACACAATAAAAAACTACAAACAACATAATGTGACATTCATGACACCAGTCAAACGGGACCAGAAAATAATTGCTACCTCCCGTTGACTCTCATTCATAAAAAATGGTTTTGAGGACCCATGGGGCGGAGACGGAAGGGGGGGGCTTTGCTGCTCCATTGCCTCTGTGACGGGGTGGAAGTGGAAGTTGAAACTCCACACTGCAAAAACTGGCACAGTCGGGGAATGTGGAGTTAATTTTATTTTATTTTGTCGGCCTCCAAGGTGCAAAGGTGTGTTGACAAAATGGAAAAATGCAAATGGTGGAAAAACCCAAAAGTAATTGGATGCATTGAATAAAAATAACAAAATTAAGAAATTGGAAAAAGTCAAAAATACTCAACTAGATAAACAGGGAGTTCTCCAATAACTCTCACCTTCTCAAACAAATGCTGTCTTATCTCAGGCCGAGCCACGACCGCCTTTACAAGCCAAAATGGCTCCCTTTTAAACCTGTAGCTCCTCCTACTCGGCTTACTAGACATCATGTGACACAATTAAGCATTGTTCGCTTTAAATAATGCTAATGAAGCTTCAGTATGTAAACAATAATGAAAGATATTTTCCCACACACATTCCCCTCATACAAACACAAATCTAATAAATAATCTAGTAAATAATGCTTTACACAAAACACAAAACAACCTGAGTCACGTGACTCCAGAAGTCTCTGGCATTTCCTATTTAATCAATGGCGAGCTAACGCCCCCCGTCTGTCAGTCAAACCTATGGATGAGACACAGCAGGTTGACGATGCTGCGTGTTTCAACACGTGGTGAGTTTAGCCATGTGTGTGTGTGTGAAATATACATGTATGCGAGGACAGAAATAGAACAACTAAGTGTTCACCCTTGGTTGCGCTACTCAACCGGCGAAAAAGGAGATAATGGCGAGTGTTAGCGGTGTGTAATGAACGGGAAGGGAGCGAGTGAGCGGCGAGCGGCTCCGTCACAGCCTCGCTGCTCTCTGGAGGAGAATCACTGGCAAAAGAAAGAAGTGTTGGACGGACAGGAAGCGGCGGGCGCGTTGTCATGGCGCCGCACGAGGTTAGTTCCGAGGGATCACAGGAGGAAATCAAGGAAGACGCTCGCGGCTCCTGCAGGAGCAGGAGGCGGATGTTTGTTCAATCAGCGGCAACAGAATGCATTCATTAAGGCAATTAGCAGCAAATCCGACGGCGCCGAGCCACTCTCACTCTCATTACTGCTCAAGGGGGGAATCTCACCTCCACCTCCTGATGTCTTCTCCTTCCATCCATTTCAAAAAGCTTCATTTATTTGTTTGTGGATTCAGCAACAACAGGAATTACTGGTGTGTTTTAGCGTCTCGTCTCCTGGCTCCCGCCGCCTCGCTGACGAGGACGACCTTGGTGGTTTCCAAGCTCTGACCTACCAGGATGTAAATGGCTCCTCTTATAGTTTCGAAAATCCTGCGACCTTGGAGATGAGTCGATGCAGTCAAAGGAGCGTATGGAGGGAAAAATGCAGTTCTTGGTGGAAATTTTACAGTAAATTTCAGGATTTTGAGCTTGTTTCTTCTTCCTTCCATCAACTTGAATGAGGTTTTCAAAAATTATCTTTGTTGAAATTGAATGCAAATTCAATGTGTACCAGGAATAACATGGTCAAACAATTCCAAGCACATTTGATTATTATCAATCACTACTTCACTAGCCTACAGCGTTTCCATGGAGACCACATTTCTGGATTTAGATATGCCTGGCCTATTGTAAATAGCTCAACCTTCTTAGATTTTTCATGCTTTTTGTTGTTTTAGAAACCATGAAAGTTCTGCAGTTGTAAAAACTGACGAGTGTCATTTATAAACCAAAAGTCCCTGAAAATTATTTTATATTGTCATTTAAAAACATTGCTTTAGACATGTTTGCATGCATGTCTGCTTATAACAAACCAACATGTTTGATATTTACACATGGATATGAGCAGCTACAGGCAGTTACTATCAATTCATTACCATGGAAAGTTCATGGAAAGAGTTTTGCGACCCTAAATCTGAATATCAGCACCAACAAGGATGAGGCGCCCTGTTAGTTTGATCATGAGGTCTGGAGGCACCTTGAGACGTTGCCAGGTCGCCCTCAAACTGTCACAGAAACCCGATACATTTCTGAGCTTCGACAAACACGACTTTTCCCTTCATCTCATCTCTACTCAATCAGCTCACAGAGGCAATAACATTAATAACATTACTCAAATTAAAAAGATCGGCCTTTAATTCGCCTTTAATATCCGGAGCGCTCGGCAGTTTGTGCTCATAAAAGCAGAATTACCTCAGCGAGGCGCAGTGGGAACATTTAAAGCGGCAATCGGCAGTTTTGCGAGCGACAGAAGTTACTGCTGACACAGGTGATATCAGGGCGTTAAATTCCTTTGAAATGTGAGCGAGAAGAGCAGCTCAGAGGTTTAACTCGACACAGGAAGTGAGTGTGACAACCGGCAAGGACATGATTCAACCGTCGCCCTCGCCTGATTAAAAATCAGCGCGTCATCAAGCCGCTCCTGGAGCTGTTTTTTTTATTTTAAGATTAAAACACGGTATCCTTTTATTCCTCTGATGTTGGCGACAGCAAAGTTATTTGAAGCTTCAAAAACACGTCAAAAAACTATAAAATACATTTTCAGAGCGGTGGAATCAGCTAAACATTGCCTCCTGTGCCGGCGCAAAGAAAAAAAAGCTCCTTATCGCCGCGATCAAACGTCCTCCATTATCAATATAAAGGAGGAGCAGATGAGAAAACACCGCATCTAATTTGGTTTTGATGTTTTGATGGATTCAATCTTCGTCGCTGGGTTGAATTCAAATGAAGTGCCAGTCCTCTGAGGACATCGCTGTGAGACCTGGTCAGTGATTAGGAGAAAAAATTGACAATAAACAGCTGACTGAGCTTCGTCTCAAATCGACCGACACCGTTCTCAGATTTCAGCACATTCAGGCTGGTCAGGCCAGTTTAAGCGCTCGCTCGATCCCGATGATGAATTTTGATGTGAGACATATTAACAAGAAGAAGAAGAAGAAGAAGAAGAAGAGAGCTGCCAGAATCAAAGATTTCCTTTGAGAGTGTGTGATCAAAAAGATCTTGCTTTCCATTTCCTCTGCTGCGCTTGTTGGGAGAAACATCACCTTGCTCTCACAAATACACTCCAGCAGCATCAGCGACCCAAACTTCTGCACACACACAGACACACACATTCCACTGCTGCTGCTGCTGCTGGCCTCCTGACGCAGAGCGGGAGGAAGGAAACCAACCAGCACATGCAGTCAATAAGCTTTTATAAGCGGAATGAGCACAGCCATATAAACACCAATAACCGTTTGAGGTGGAATATGCTCATATTACCCATCAAAAGGAAGATGAATCAGTGTTGTGTTCATGTTCTATCAGCAAGGAATCTTGGTCTTTGGAGTCCAGGAACTACTTGTAAACATGGCCAAAGGCGAGAGCGACACCACGCCACACTTTTGGAGTGAGGAGGAAACCAATCACAAAAGGGGAGCGCAAAGTTACGCCAATCAGGGTTTGTAGCAGACCTTCTCCGTGCGTGGCTGCTTTGATCGCCATATCACCATTGAATACAATCACCATGGATACAGGAACAACCCTGTTTGCTCACGCAGGGAAACGCCTTATTCCCAATGTTCCCAATGGGGGGGCGATGCAATCAGTGTACACAATCAGCTGGGAGGGGGAGGGATGGAGCCTGTGGCCGGGCTGATGTCAGCAGGTGTCATCAAAGGTCTGGGCGGGGGTGTCGAGGGTGTGTGTGTGTTTGGGGGGGGGGGGGGGGGGGGGTGACTGAAGGGTTAAGAGGCGGGACCGGCGCTCCGACTTCCTGCAGGAACAGGAGGTGGAGACGAGAAGAAAGAGGAAGGAGAAACAAGCAGATGCTGTCGCGAAGGATCTGAACCTTTGGTGGCTCTGCCGTAGGGGGCGGGGGGGCGGTGGGGCTCCGTCTGTGACTCACACTGACTAACAGGAAGGAAAAATGTAAACATCAGCTGATGTGAGGCGGAGCGTGGCGAGGAGCAAACACACACACTGACATTTATCAAACACACCAAAAAAACCTTTACGGCGGTAATTATTCTTTGTGCCATTTTCACGCGATAAATCACCGCTTTTATTATTGATCCGTGCAATAAAAATGCGAGGCTGCGTGTCGTACGGCAAAAACCCGGGAAGCGGGACGACAACAGAGCGTCTAAAAGTCAAAAAAAGCCCCCAATAGAAAACTAATTAATTTGCTGGATTGTTATTCACAGCCGGAATGTTTGCCGCCCGCCGCCATTAATCTGAGGGCCCGGAAAACAACAAGCCGGATCTGACACGTCGCTTCCCCGGCTGTGCACCTTGTAATCATTCTGTAGGTTGTGTCTAAAGTGAAAAAGGCATCCTAAACATCCCATTAATCCGGCAGCAGGAACAACCTCCAACTCAAAGCCTCATTATACACACAGCAGAACCCCGGAATCTGTTCGACTCATAAGCTTTCATCAAAGAGAGCCGCGTTGCTGCACAATATAAATAGCTGTAGCTCGATGCTTCTCATTTGGGGTGTCATTAATTCGGTATTTACGCTGTAATTACGACAAATAACCTCCGCGCAGCCACAGCCGGAGAGACACAAAGTTCCGACGCGCTGACGTTTGCGGTGCGTCGTGCATGTTGTTTTTCCAGGAAGTGAAGAGACAATGCGAGAGGACAGTGGGAGAGATGCAGGGAGAGATGCAGGGGAATGCTGATCAGCGAGTGAGGAGGTGCGGCGAGGCTGCGAATGGAAAGAAAATCAATGACAAAGTATGAGGAGCAGCCAGCGGGGGGGTGGAGGGGGGAGTGGGGGGGGGGCAGACAGACCGAGAGAGGGAGTTTATGCGAGTGCAAAATAAAGGGAAAGACTGAGGGAGCAAGGAGAGAGAGAGAGAGGCTGACACGCCCAGTGAGGGATTACCCAGGGTTCACTCTGCTACCTGCACCAGATTATGGCGGCTGCTCACTGAAGCGTCAGGATTGCAGTATTGGCTGATCTCGCTGTCAGAGCGGCGGCGGGGTCCAATGGCGTTTGGCGAGACGCCGCCGCTGACAGACGCATCCATCATGCGGCGGCGACTGTTATCAGGCTTAATGTCACACGGCCCACTTACACGCCGGCTAACGCAGCCAGGTGGCACCGGGCTGCAAATGAGGCCCAGTCCAAACGGAAATGTGTGTGTGTGTGTGTGTCTGTGTGTGTGGCAGAAGAGGAATGTCCGCGCCGCCGCCTGGAGATGGACTTTTACTGCTCCTGTGGCGACGTTAAAGCACCGCGGCTTGAAGGAAACGTCCTCAAGTCGTTGCCGTCTCCTCCCGTTAGTGGACGTTACTGCAGCACAACGGCCACAACTATAAAACACACCATAGGGTGCAACGACACACACACACACGCAGTTAAAGCAGCGATAGGCGGCTTGGCTGTGGAACAGTGGCCCCCGGTGGGCCGGGCGGTAACTACAGAGAGTGGAGAGGTTTGGTCTCTTCAGGACAGAATGAAGAGACGGTGACTGTCCGCTTCACAGTCATCAACAAACACACAGACGTCTGTTTGGCTGCCATCTTGGTAGAGGCATCCAGTGGTGGACAGTAACGGAGTACATTTACTTGAGTACTGTACCTAAGTACATTTTTCTGTATACATATATTTAAAAGGCAATTATCGTACTTTCGAATCTACTATATTTCTACGAAGCTGGACATGGTTCTGTAAAAGAACTGAGAACACAAAACAGCAATGTATTGATATTAGAAAATGTACTTTGTACTTGTACTTTTTTGAATACTTAAGTATTTTCTAATGCATCTACTTTTGAATAGTTAAGTATTTTTTAAAATAAGTAGTACTTTAGTACTTTGGCTCGAGTAATATTTTGACCAAGCAACTTTTACTTGTAGTTGAGTAAGATTTGACCATGAGTATCAGTACTTTGACTCAAGTACTGGAGTGGAGTACTTTGCCCACCACTGGAGGCATCTCATCCATGAGAGAGCAACTGGGAGGTCTTAACCTGCTTACCTCTGGACTGGTTTCATTTACCTGCTACTATATCATATACTAATGAATATAATCCATTTCCTCCAACACACGCCCTGACAGAACCTACAGAACCGACAGAACCTACAGATGGATCAGAACAAGAGGTTGTTTTTTATTAACGGAGGAAAAAAAACAGGATAGAACAAAAATACAAAGCAAACAGGCGGCTCATGAACCTGTTACCTGCACCAAGATGTCGCCCACACAGATGCATGTAGAATCTCAAAGGTGTCATTGACACCTCCAGATATCTATGGTCAGGAACGTGACCCACAAGCCAGAAAGATGCGAAACCATGAAGACGTAAAGGAGTGTGTGAAGAGAGAAAGTAAACAAATGAAAGGAAGTAGAGAACGCTTAATGAAAGTGCAGCCACCATGCAGAGAAAAATATGAATACAAACTCACAAATTAGATTTTGTAGAAGAGGAAAAAGCCAACAAGAAAGTTTTCAGCCTTCAAACAATTAGGAGTTGGAGCCGACAGCCCAAAGTTTTCTGGCTGTTTGTTCCAGATATGCAGAGCCCCCAAAAAAACACTAAACGATTCTTTTCGGTGTTGAGTTTTGGCGCAGAGAACAAATCAGTCCCAGGTGATGAGAGACGTCTGGAAGGTTCACAACACATCAGCTGATCAGGAGGTATTTTCAGCCTGCGGAGCTTTTGAGCATCTGCAGCAGCGATTCCACATCAATCCTCCGACACGCAGGAAGCCTGGCGACGCTGAGTGATCAGCAGCAGGGGAGCGTCTCATCTCTGCTCTTTAAACCTTTCAGCTCCAATGATGCTCTGCACAGTCTGCTGGGAGACGACCATCACGGCTCCAGCTACTCCAAAATACACAACTACGTGGGTTCATGCAGTAATAATCATTAGCTAATGCTGCTCAGGCTGACTAAGGTGTTATTGACTCGTTATTCCAAGTGTCAATCGATGTGACGTACAATAAAGTCTTCATTTATTGATTGGTTTCCAGATTTTCTCTTAACTTCATCATGTCAGCAGCTCAATTTGACTTTTATTGGACAGTTTATGAAGATCGTCGCTGTCCGAGCTTCCACTGACGACACCAGCTGCTGTCATCAAACTCCTCCCACCTCCAACCATCGCTGGCCGGCACGCCTCGTTAACGCTCAGTGATTAACTGTTAATTGTGGCGTCATCATTGTAAACTTTTAACTCGAACTTTTTGTTTACAGGAGAGCTTCTCTCGCTTCCGTCTCTCATCGTGGTTGAATTAGCGGAACTTTCACGAAGCGTAGGGGGGAAAATCTCCAGCATCGCCACTGTTGATGGTAATTGGGGAAGCTGTTACTTTAAGGTTAAGTAGTCTTTTACTGTGTATTTAAAGCGAGAAGCGTTGCTCTGCTGCGAAGAGGCATTGTATCAGCCGTGTGCGTGATGCATGTTTCCTCTGTGGAAAAGCCAGCGAGGAAAACAGCCTTGTTTCTTTTTAACAACTCCTCTCCGCGGTATGACTCATCATCAAACGGAAAGAGACTAATCAGGTGCTGCTGCAGGCAAACTTCAGGGGCGACAGACGCAGGTGGCAGCGTAGGTGGTCGTACAGTAAAGAGAGCATCGGGGGGGAAACGCACTGTTGTGATTCGAGTTCTGACTGAGGCAAATAAGTACAAAACTTCAAAGTATTCCTGCAATATCCTCGCCATTATTTCCTGCTGCTTGCTAAGAAGCCGCAGTTGCCGAGGCAAATCCCCGACGGATGTTGCGTTGTTTTGAAGCAATCTGAAGCCCGACTGGTGGCGCGTCACAAACGCGCGACTCAACAGGAAGCCGGGCGGCGCTGTCGTTACCCGGCACTGTGCTGAACCATGACGACATCACCTTTCACTGATGGCGCCAGCTGCTGTCATCGCTCCATCACCGGAATATGAGCACATTCCGCTTATTCAAATGGTTTATTGCTGATTACATGGGTTATTGCTAATATTCCACTTAGAGAAGACTTCCTGACTGCAGGGAAACGTAGTTCAAGGGAGAGTCTGAGGAGCAGCGGCCAGACAAAGGACGCCCTCGCCATCACAGTCCCTCCTCAGCCGAGCCCCCCCGATGCCGCCGGCCGCCCGTCAAAATGCCGCCATCTCTCGTGGCGACGCTGCACAAGCCGCACAGAGGCAGAGAGTTTGCTCGATGATTATCGCCGTCCGTTCATCCAAAGTCCGGCCGCGCGCTGCTCTGAATGTGAGGCGTGATGATAAGAAATGTGAGGCAGTGAAACATCGGGGGGGCCGTACTTTTATAACTCGATGATGGGAAAAAGTTTTACAGCCGAGCAGCACATTGTACGAGCGCCAGCGCCTGCAATCACCGTGAGGTATGGTCCTCTCAGTGGCTACACACACACACACACACACACACACACACACACACACACACAGGAAGTTGTAGGACCGTGGGAGGCGGCCAGACCCTATAGATGTATAAGGGCGCTGAGAGTGGGATGTCTGATGTGTGGGAATAACTTTTTGTTTGACCAAAAACATTTTCCACACGGGTGGCGCCGAAAGTGCCGCAGCTGCTCCAGCATGAAAGGCCGGCAATCCTGGGGAGGCGGGAGATCCATCGGGCGCCCGCTGAGGAGCGGCCGATCAATCTCATATCTGCTCGTCAAAAACACACACTCCTGTGATCTGCTGCACTTTGACAGGCAGCGTGTGTGTGCGTTTATGTGTGATTTCATACTGCATTATCTATCTATCTATCTACCTATCTATACATCTATCTATCTATCTATCATTGTCACGTACTTAACACAAAAAGATTGATGACAATCTGTTGCACTCAGAGGAAGCTGATTTTTATTGTTAGCATCACGTCGCTGATACGTTTACAAAAGATAACAATTCTAAGTCATGTGACAAACTTTAAGTAACCAACAATAAGGAAGAGCATCAACTGAATGTATGAACAGCTGTGATTTGGCTCTGTTTGAGCAACAAAACGACTAGAAACTAAATAAATATATGTAAAATGTTATGCAACAATTCATTTCAGGTTGGACTTTATCAGGGAAAGCGCTGCATTGGGTCACCAGGAGGGCTTCATTTACGATCAGCTTGTTTGCTTGAAAAAGATTCCAATCACTCTCTGCACCACAGACGAGGTATAAAACAATGCGGTTACCGTTACGGTGCAGGTTTGTTCGGAGGCGAAGCTTGCTGCTGCTAAAAACAGACACACGGAGGCAAACTTGCCGGCACACTGGCACAGAGGCACTCAGGCACATTCACATAAATTTGCATGTACATGCATATTACACACACACACAGACAGGCACAGCCAAGCAACACACACACACACACACACACACACACAGTCTCAGCCAGCCTTGAAATCCGTTAAGACTGGGGGATCTTGCAAAACAGCTCATCCATTCTGCGTTTGATCTATTCCCCATCTCCAGCCCGCAAAGTGCAAACTGAGAAAAACAAAAGAGGACGGGGGACGGCTGCACGTCTCCCAGAGACCCAACAAAGGAGACCAACGCGCACAGGACTCCGCCGTGCGCGCGTGTGTGTGATGCCAGCCGCGGCTCCCTCGCATTCCATGGAAAATTTGGCCGCGCGGATGCAGATTCGGCCGAGCAGGTGGATGATCGCTCTAATTTTTCATCTCAAACGCTGCAATCACGCCGCCACAAAAGCTGTTTCCATGATGTGTTTTATGTTCAATCATGAGATCAATCGCAGGGAAACCATCAAGAGGAGATAACAGTGCCAAATTCCCGCTGAATTACTCTGATCTTCTCGTGGCTTTGTGTTACACACACACACACACACACACACACACACACACACACATACAGGAGCATTTTAGCGGAAGGGGATGCTGCTGTGTTCACCACTTTTCTCAGTGATTGCAAAAGTTGTGAATAAAATATGGTAAAAAAAAAGTATCTTGATTCGTAAACAAGCCCACCTCGCCCCCCCGTCACACACGTTTAAATCAACAGCCGCTCGGCGTGTCTGACAGGAGGGGCGAGGAGGAGTGCACATGTTGAACTCGCCGTCCTCATCAGAATCAGCTCGCTCGCGTTGGACTCCACATTCTAATTAGACTTTAAAAGTAGCACATTAAATTACATTTATGACTCGGAATTCATATTCATCTGCATTTGAGAAAATTAAATGAGGAGAAATTTAATAAAAGTGAGTTTTGCTGGCAGACACGTCGACTATTTCCTCCAAATTCATCTCCAGCTCCTCTGACCTCCAGGACTGTTTGCTGCACCAGGACATCAGCTCATAGAACGGAGGCGGCGCGGCGGCGTGCAATCAACCGCAGGAAACAAAGCTGCAGATAAAGCAGCCGAGCCCCAGCTTCAGGCCTAAACACTCCTCATATCAGTGTGTATGTGTGTGTGTGTGTGTGAATAAAGCTGTGAATGTGAACAAAGTTTTTTTCCCCCTTTCATCTGAAACCCTTTTTCTAAACTGCACACACACAAACCATCTCCGGGGCCGGCGACATGAAATAACTGCGACCATAAACAACGCGCCGACATCAGTGTGTGGGCGTCACGGGGGGGAAATGACACTAAATTCAGAGCACTAATTTGAGTTTCCAGGCAGTTTGAGCCGAGTCTCTGCTTCCCCGAGCTGAGACGCAGCAAAGAGACCACACGCCAACGAGGTGAAAGCGAGACGTGTTTATTAGAGGAGCCTCGGAGGTTAATGGAAGCTGGCGTTCTGTGGCGGCGTCCCGCAGACGCGCAAACAAACACACAAACACACACACAAACACGGTCACGGCGACGCGTCAGCGACGACATAAGCATCATGCTGGCTCGACACACACCACATGACAATCTGAAAGGTGGGCTCGTTTACACCTGGTATTAAGGTGACCAGACGTCTCTGATTTCTGGGGACTACAACGGTTATTACGGTAGCCGGGTGGGAAGCGTGAGGGAGCATGTTGCACGCAGACAACGTTTATTACGGTAGCTGCAGAGGAAGCAGTAAGCGTGAGGAGGCATGTTGCACGCAGTGTGTCCGTCTGAGCTGCGACGCCAAACTTCCGATTCCATATAAACCCTGCAGGAGGCGTGAGGAGCTCTTCTGGTGTGAGGCCGCCTCGCCCCGCCATCGCCATCGTAAAACGCAAATTGATTCATGATGAGGCTCAATTAACAGCAGAACAACTTGTTTTAGGAGACCATCTGGAGAACCTTCACTACTAATTAAAACCGTCACCTCGTGCAATGTCGAGCTCGGCCCGCTTGCTCACAGCACACACACACATACACAGGACGACGTCGTAAAATGGAAGTCAGAATGCTATTTGATTTTGGAATTTTATGTATGACAAGAAAACTTCATCCGGTGGCTGCTGAGCCGATGATTTTAAACATTTGGTCAAACACTTGGACATAGTTTGTAGTATTTGCGAATGATTTTACTTCATATGTGGACAGCTGAAGACAACAACGACGTATAACTACTCGCAGTAAGTGTCCATTCTAACTTTATTCATATAGCCCCCCCCCTTACTGAGCCAAAGGTCTGTACAGGTAAATACATAAGTTAGAGAATATAATGTAAAATATACACATTAAAGAAATTAAAAAGTGAAATACAGGAGGAGGAGGGGCCTAACAATCAGAGGTCTGAGTGCGGGACGCGTCATCAGACACTTCAAGCTGGTTTGCGGGAAGACAAAACGACATCATTTTGATGTTCAGATGATGCGTTTTTTAAAGACGTTCTGAGGGTGACGGCCGACTCGTGGAACACAGCGGCGCCGGATTAAAAACCAATATAAGTCGTTTTCATCTCCCGGGGTCTTTAAGCGGCACAGCTGGGGGAGATGAGAGGGCCGCCGGCGCACAGCCAGTCCACCCTCACTGGCAGCGGCAGGAGACGTTTGTGTCTAGGACCTTTCATGTCTATCAGACTCTGGTTAAGACGGACTTATCTCTGTTGGGGCCCCGAGGCGGGGGG
>CAESWR010000888.1:113801-126073 GCA_903171835.1 Mullus surmuletus
ACCTTTGTTAGTCCCTCCAGGATTTTGCGGGCCTAAAATGCCAGCTTTTCAAAAAAATTCCTATGAAAGTTGCTGTCTTTTGGGTTTTGGGGCGAAGACATTGCGGGAGGAAGTGAAAGTTTTGATTAATTGAAATTGAGTAACAAGTATAAATATTAAAGTTATTACTGAAAAAAACATAAATTAGAACAAAGGCATTGTTAAATTGTCCTATGAACAACCTTACCAACATGGCAACTAAAAGAGATACCAGGAAAACAAAAATGGTGCAAAATAGGCTTTACTTATGGCCCCAAGGGTCGTGCGTTTCACCATCTTTCACAGTTATTTGGGTCGGCAAGTGTCAAATGTTGGACTCTCACATGCTGCTTCTTTTGAACGTAAATAAGGAAGTAAGGCGGAAGGTAGCTTGTCAACGTCAGCTCAAGATGACGCCAATCACGATCAAAGTTGCAGAAAAGTTGCAGTGATTTATCAAAATTGCAACACCGCCCTGAATTTACAGTGATTGGTTGGATTTGTGTTGATGTTGCAAATCGCACCATCTCAAAACCCTGGAGAGTCTGCTATGTGCGTGTGGCACCTAAACGGCTAGTTGGGACCCAGGAGGCGGCGATTGTTCACACTAATATTAAATGAAGTGGCGGTGGTGAAAGGACAGGGGACGCTGGAACAGACTGTGGAGCTCTCCCTGGTGAGCAGAACCAGACGGCTAACAATGTAACTGGTGGAGCCCGGGGGAGGCGCCCGGGGTAAACACCGCGCTTTATGCTGCAAACACTCTCCGATTATCATTGTGTGTGTATGCGTGTGTGTTTGTTGCTACATGGACCTCTGCTTTCAGTCTGAGCACGAAGGAGACAAAGAGGACATGCTTTTGTCATCTGCTTTCCAATAAGAGCGGCGGATAGGCAGGGCCACATGGGACCCCCCCCCCGCCCCCCACAGGTGTGTGTTCAGTGTGTGTGGCTGATAAGGTGAGGGATCCGGGGACGGGAGGCGATCCAGGTGAGCGCGGGTGGACAGTAATCCACGGCGCTTCCCGACAGCATTGCTCTGGCTGTAATCTGAGGTAAGGAGATAGGAGAAATACAAGAGGGACAATCATCCACTGACCCTGAACAGTCAGGGGAGCCGGTGATGGAGACCAAAGAGGCGAAGGAGGGAGGGAGAAAAACCACGGAAACACACACTAACACACACACTGACACCTGGAGACCTGTCAATTGATTCAGTGCAGAGCGAGTTAATAACACAGTTGGCTGCACAGTGAAAATAGCCCACCTGTCTGTACACACTTAATAGACTGCCACACCGTCCTAGGGACCCTGTCCTGTGTGTGTGTGTGTGTGTGTGTGTGTGTGTGTGTGTGGTTAATTGCGTCTGTGCTCATCTTATCAACAGTGTTCTTTAGCAGAGTTTATCATTCCTCCACAATGTGTGCTTCCTTAAATTCAAGATGAAAGTGAAACATGCTTTTATGATTCTTTTGGACCACAGCCCGGGTCGGAGGCTGCACACACTCTATCAAACAACATATTCTTCCTTCAGAACAAGTTATCAAACCAATTTCAACCAGTGATATTTAGACATCCAACCATCAATCAAAGTCGCCTGTGTGATAGACTTTCCACTCCCCTGAAAGTGTTACATTCTGAGAAGCATGTGGCAAGCTAGGGGGACGACATAGTGGAGGAGAGTGCAGAGATGGAGATGAACCTGTTCATCCTGACCTAAACACCTGAACACACCTTGGTAACCATTTGCTAACCACAATGCTCCTGACATCAAGCATTCCCTGAGTCACCTCCACTGTCTGCCTCTGAGAGCATCATCTATGAAATGAAATGCAATGGTCTGTTGAAGAAGACCTGAAGCTCGAATTCACAATCATATAGAGTCATAGTGAAAATAAGGTGTGTACAACTTTTTTCAAATCAATTTCGAATGTATCTCTCTCACAAACTACACAGATCTCCACCGAGCAGAGAAAAGTCAGCCTGGTCAAAAATCTCAAACGCACCACTGAAAGTCAATTTTTGAATGAACTCTTGCTGAGATTTGGAACCAGCCAATTACAGGGTTAGTTGTCCATTAGGCCGCAGCCCCCCCCCCCCCAAATCCTTCCTGCAGAGGCTTCTGGTAAATTAGCCATTAACACATGGCGAGGAATTTCTAATACATCTGGCCGCACCACAGAAACATCCAGAGAGAGGAAGATGAATGAAGGCATGTGTGCAGGTGAGAGCATATAAACATCTTAACACATGTCACAGGTGGTTACACACACACACACACATATACACACCAACACACACACATCCCACATCTGTGTAGCCAGAGATGGTGCTCAAGGCGAGGGTGACAGCTGCCCGTGGCGTTGCCAGCCGATTGTTATGGCAGAGGGCCTGGCAGCAGCTGGGGGGGGGGGGGACGATAGACTCGCCAAAGTCTTCACTGTGAGCCATGATCAAAGGTATCACATAATGGAGAGGGACTGGCTGGACTGGGAGTCGGGGGAGGCCTGTGCCATGGAAACGGGAGCGTCCATCTGCACATGTGTGGATCATTTGCTGGTGCAGGTGGAACATGGATGGATGAGATAAGAGAAGCATTTGACACCAGCAACCAAATTACTGTGTGCGGATTCGGGGGGGGGGGCGGGGAGTGTGGGTGTGAGGGTGCACCTTCTCTGAGCAATCATTCTTGGTAGGTGTTGAAATAATAATCTCAAACTATTTCACTTTAAATACCTCAATTAAATCACCTTTTTGAAGCAGATGAGGTGACACAAAGGCGATCGAGCTTTTGACCTGCCGATTAAAGTTAATTTATTCCAGAATGATGAGCTGGGTTTGGGTGGCAACATTCCCGGAATAAATGATGTTCTAATTCCCTGCTCATGAAAACCAAACATCACCTCCCACCGCAGCTTCACTCGCAAACCCGTTAACTGGCAAAAGTGTTGTGGACTGTCAGGAGGATGAAACAGGAAATGCGGCGAGTTTCTGTGCAGTAAACATGGCCAGGTGTCGTGGAACACGAGTGAGCGACCACAGTGGGCTGCTTTCCATTACTACTGCTTTACTGGAGACTAAGCAGTGCCGGGGGCGAGCGGGTTGGGGGCGGAGCCTCAGAGTGTGAACTGTGATGGTTCTTTAATAATAACATTATTAACATATGAATATGTTACTGATTTGCTGTTCTGTGTTGTCAGGGGCAACGCTATTTTATGCAGCTCTGAGGTGGCCTAAAGCTACTGTAAAACATTTAGAGAGCAGCCTTGGCTTTTCAACAACAAAGGGAGATTCTTGAAAATAAAGCCGCTGCCGATCAAGGCCGGTGACTCGGTGGTTGTTTCAAAAAGCGTCTCCATGAGACAAACCGGCGCGGCTTCATCTGTGGAGGCTCTGCAACTTCCCATCTGTCACTGCCAGGTTGAGCTGAACAAGGTATCAAGGATGACAACGTTTGAGGTTGTTTCCTGCCACTGTTTTGACAACAGTGTCAGGATGGCGCTGGACTTCAGCCATGACCTTTTTACTCCGTCCAGGAAGCCCAGGAGGTCTGGACTCAAACACTGAGGGACCCAGAGAGGGATTATATCTTTCTCTGGCGCTTCCTCCTCTGCTCCGTAATCCTACATGCAAGTAGATCAGCTGCCTGACGCCCCCAAAGCAGGTGAGGAGCCGGAGCTGCTTTAACTCTCTGAGGGCTCGCAGTCACAATCGGCCGGCCAAGCTGGAGGGAGAATGAAGAAAAAAAATACCAAATGAAAAAATCCCCTCCCCAAAAAAAGCATTTGGTCTTCACAGAGAAAGAAAATAAATCCCCGCTCTACCAATTGAGAGCCTTAAGTGAGACAGAGAGACTGGAGAGAGGAAACAACCGCAGAGGCTGGGCGGCGAAAGGCCCGGCTCTGGCTCTGTCAGCGGCGGCACCTCGGCGCTCTAATCTAAGACATTAGCGCTGTTTTCACTTGTACTCGAGCAAATCCCGAATGATCCGAAGATGATGATCCAAACCTGGTTCCATTAGCGCCAATGTGGCTACTATCAATTTGAGCTGTCAACCCACAGAGAGAAGACTTTACTCGCTCTGCAACTACAAGCACAATGTGTGTGTGCAGAAAGAGAAGCTTCTTACCTTCCAGTTTGCTGTGTTGGCAGCCATTTTTGATCTTAACACGGACAATAAGATGTGATCTGAGTGTTGTTGAGGGCAGACGTTTACGTTTATCGTATGTCCAATCTGCCAGAGGTGTACTGCTCGTGGCCCAATTGTGAAAAACACGTGCTCTCTTGGGCTGCAAAAGACTCTAAACTGCCTTCTTTGCTGGTTAAAACACACTAAATTGTCCTCTTGGGTGGCAAAAATGTGTGCTTAAGTGCCCTCTTCAGTGGAACATGCTGTAGGTTCCATTTTTTTAGTAGATATGTTGCGATGATTTATGACCAATTCCTTCTGTCCAACATGTACAACGTAAGAATTATTTGTGGAAATTTTTTTTGCAGTATAACCCTTTTCCCCAAACAAGCATCACAATAATGCTATTCTCTTGTCATCGATATTCATCCAAATACAATCAACTAAATATTGCTCTGATGAAGGTGTTGCCGACCAAAAGCTTAAAGTAAAGTGAATTTTTGCAGAGACTTAAAGGTTGTTTGCAGCAGCAGGACCAACTTCCTGAGCACCTATGATAAATAAAAGCCACAAACAAAGACGTTCCTTTTAATCTCAAAATTCACCTAAATCAGCCACAGCTTCACCCCGAATGTCACTGCTGATAATGACTTTTCAGTGCGCGTCCTCCTGGGAAGCGTGTTTTGTTTGGGGAGCCTCTGCCATCGTCGCTTCCCTCAAAGCAGACAACGTTGATGTGGTTCAGCATTGTTCAAGCTCAGATGGTCAACAAAGAAAGAAAGAACTCCAGAGCTGCCGCGTCTGCTGCCCCCTGAGGAGGAGACCTCGTCACTGCAGCAGACCAACACAGCGCTAATTGAGAGAACGTCGTGGAAGTTTACTGGTTTCAGAGTTAAAAATAGCCGCACAGCGAGTCACAGAGCAGCACGGAGGGAAATAAATCCTCCATGAGCGTGTGTGTGTGTGTGTGTGTGTGGCTGGCACTGATGTTGTGTTTCTCCACTCTAATCAAAACCCAGTCAACAAAAGCTGTTTTCTCTTCTATCTGCCAGGAGATAATACCTCTCCACAGGAGCACAAACGGGGCATTTTCAGAATTTTTGCCGTATTTTTTTGCGAATCAATGTTTGACCGTGATTACCGGCGCCGGCTCCCGGTGCTTGAACAGCTGCCTGTAACTCGTGGAGTATGTGACCGCAGCCTCAGCGTGGCGACTGCATGTGCTGGAGGGGCAGGAGGGTTTGGAACACCAGGGAATATATTAGAAAAAGTGTTTGGTTGGCATCAATCATGACTAATCAAATCATCTCCTCTAATTCTCCTTAAAAGCCGGCCTCTCCGCTCAGCGCTGCGCCTGTAATGGATGAGTCTGCCCGAGATCCACCGCGTAAAAGTGGCTCCTGCGAAGAGGAAATTGATGTACTTGAGGTTGAGCGTCGTCAGGTGCAAATGTGCGATGAATAGAAATAAACAAAGGTAGATGTTTGGTTCTTCTGGTGTAAAATGCCGCACAAAATGTTCCCGAGAGGCAAAACAAGCGACAGGAGCACAACGACGGCGCTCACTCAGGATCGGGATGCAAAAGTTATCAGAGGCGTCTGCAGCTGCAAAAAGCAGGAGAAGCAGAAGAAGGTGGTGAAGCTGCAGCGTTCGGCAGAAACATCTTGCTGTGGGAGTTTCTCACAGGTGATGCAAACCTGATCCCCGAACCCCATGCTTTCCATTATACTGGTATTATTCAGTGAACTGGGACTGACCCACCACCAGTACTTGGTGCTGGTACTGAGCCAGAGCCGGTGCTGGATCAAGACCAAGTATCCATGCCATCAGAGCATGCATGTTCCTTTTGATGGGGAGATCCTGATAGGAGGAGACATGATCAAATAGTCACCTTAGAAAAGGAGGAACCCGGTGGAATAGGTTTTTAAAAAAGAGAATATGAGCATATTCTGCTTATTCAAATGGGTTACTGGTGTTTACGTGGCTGCGCACATCTGAGTTATTGCTGATATTCCGTTTAGAAAAGGTTTACTGACTGCATGGAAACGTACTAAATGTTCTCACATACCATAAAAAAGAGAGACAAAGGCAAAGTTCCATAACGCTGAGAGGAGAGCAGGACGCACACTCGCTAAAAGGCTGCCTTCCCTTCCATGGAGCTGCATTCCAGGTGTTTCCACCACACGGCCATTTGTGGAACGCTTCCATGAGTTTGCATTTCATCAAACACACATTCCTGTGCTTTAATCAAACGTCCAACTAAGTGCAGCTTGAAAAGAAACCTTGCATTGCTTACTTTTTCTGCACAAACACTCAAAGGTTTTCATTGAGCATCTAATTTAAATAAATCTATAACTGAATAAAGCACTGCTCTTCTGACTGTTTCACGCTAATAATACACTCTATTCATTTTCAACCTTCCATCTCAGCTTGTCACCTGCATCAACACGCACATCAACAAACATCACCCTGCAGCCTGTAATTAATTTGTTAATAATTGAAGTATCAGTGATTACGTTTGTGCTGACGGATGGGCGCCGCGTTGCAACAAGCACGTATAGAATATGTGAACATATGAATACGCAAATGAGTCAACATTCAGTGGAATTTGTCTTTATCAGCCCCCCTACATTAATTCAGGTGGGTGTGCTTGGTGTGCGCTGCAGTGTGTTGGAGCGAAACACACACACACACACACACAAACAGTACACGTGAATGTGCAGTGCGACTTTATCAGATTTCCTGAATAATTGATGTGGTAAGCTGGGGAGCAAAGTGGTGTGCATAATTGCATAACATCACTCCTATCTGCCAGTCCTGCCATTAACTAAACGATTGGTCCCAGCACCTGCCCTGGTAATTAAAACCTTGGAGATTAATCATAAACTCTCCCTGTTTCAGCCCGCACCCCGCGTGGAGATCCATCCCTGTGTGCACATCCCTCTGTTTTCTATTCAGTACACACTGTTTCCCCCCCCCACAAAGAGACCTGATCACACACCTTGTAATTAGATGATGGAGTTGAGGAAACACGAGGAGCAGCGATGTCTCCGGGCACAAACTCCTCCATAATTTATTCCCCTTTTTTCTTTCTATTACCTTTACGAGGAAATGCTAAAAAGCCCAGCTGTAACCCGGGCGGTTCGGGTCGGTGATGGAGGTTGACCTCATGACGGGCGCAGCAGTAGCTTTCATTTGACACCTTGTTTCTCTGTGTGGAATCATCAAGTATCAGAGCACGACAACAAGAAATGGGGCCAGTGGGTTGACGTTCATCTATGATTTTGGCCTTTGATAATTAATTTGCTTGGTGTTGGTGTCGTCTTGTGTTTGGTGTGTGTAAATATGACTTATATGTGCTTCAAGCAGAGGTTCTCCTCTTCAGTTTGATATGAAAAATCACTACATTGACTTTGATTTGTGGTGTTTTATGCCTCCATTTGTGGGGTAACCACAGAGCCCCCCAATGGGAGGATGTTGTGTTTAAAGTCAGTGGGTGAAGCTCTGTGACGATTCAAGAGGACATCTGAAAGCAGGACACTTCCCTCGCAGTTATTCACTCTCCTTTGCAGCCAACATGCCATCTTCTATGCTCTTCCAGTAGCAGTGAGTTATGTGTTCATAGATGCCAGTTTGAAGTCTGCGTCTGAGGGCAGAATGAACCTGACCGCCGGCAAGGACACCATGACTCATCCGTGGTGGGTTGAGCAGCCAGCCTTAATAAGTCGGGCGGGGACGGGGCCGGGGACGGGGACGGACCCCGGGAATCGACAGCTCGGTGCCGCTGACTTCCGGGTATTAGCTCAGCAGGGCTAATTACAGTGTTAAAAAATGTTGAATATGTGCACACAGCAGCCCAGTGTCCTTTTTAAATTAAAAAAATAAAATAAACTAAAACATTTTTTTCCACAACAAAAGGTAGAATGTATGAGGAGATTAATTAGTGTTGCTTGTTTGTGGAATTATCTTCTGCTCTAGCAGGCTCACTGTTGCTCGGCTGCGACCCCGAATGCACCCGGGAAACACGACGCTGCATGTAAAGGAGACGGAGCAAACACACACACACACACACACACACACACAGACTCTCACCCCCGAGGGCACAGAGAGAAGCTCACTATTTGTGATAGAAACAAAGTTGACGCCCTGCTCAGGAGCCATCGATTTTTAGCACAATTGCATTTCTTAAGCAAATGTGGACTCATTTAAATGTTTTTGTTTACTTTTTTGCCTTTATTGGGCTGTGGAAGCAGACAGGAGAATAGAATAGAATAGAATAGAATAGAATAGCAAAATATCATCCAGCTGGCACTCAACAATGTTGCTTTGCACCATGCCAACATCCAGCGTCTACCCTTTGGCTAAAATGTTAATCTTTTTCCCCTTATTATACAATATCCTTGTGGATCTATAAATTCTCCTCTGCAAAATGAAACATCCGTTCAAACTGGCCTATTTGCACATGTATGACACTATAATGATGTTATTATACTACCGAAGCTCAATAATAGTGTTTTCATTTTCAACAAACCTTACTAAATATGTATATATATGTAAAAATAGATCAATTAGGGGATTTTCCTTTTATTGATGACTGATTAAGACCTGTTGCATGCAGGCAAAGATTCCTATGATCTAGTGATGGACCAGGAGCCCTCCGTCACATCATGCTCGGCTGTGGCAGCATCTTTAAGGTCTCTCTCCGCTGAGGATCACCAGATGAACCTCCAATGCTTTTATGCTCCGGTGATGTCAGCGTGGCGAAGCCGGGTGGAGACGGTGCAGGCACAGCGTTTACTGCTGAGAAAGCCGAGCCAATTGAATTCAGCCCGCTGAGAATCCTCCAGCGCGCTCTCCCACCGAGTGCGGAAAAAAGGCAGCAAGAGCAGCAGAGTTAGATTTGTCTGAGTCTTTCCTGTGGAGCTGCTGTGGTTGGAGCTCCCGCAGCACTCGGAGGCTCCGCCAGGGTTTCTTGCAAGGGAAGTGAGGTAAAAAAATCTGAAGGATTTATGTTTAACAAGCTTCAGGTGCCATCTCTTGCAGCGTGTGTGAGCAGTGGCGGGTTTCATGCAGACTTTCCGTGTCAATTTACTGTTACAGTGCAACAATTTGAGGTTTTCCTAAAATTACAAGTATGATTACGACTCCATTAGGTCTCTAACTTGGCATGATTTTGGACTACCTGATGATTGCTGTGGCCTACTTGGGATGATGCAAATGATGAAGGCCAATTTCACACATGTACAGCAACTCCTGAACCCATCAAAACATCTGCCTGGAGGAGCTGCATCCATCTGAGAATGCAAATCAGACCGAGCAGACACTTCCAGCGACGAGCCCGTCAGCTCGGCGGTACACAGGCCATTAAATGTTGGACGTGTGAAAATCCGAGGCAATGTGTGAACGGCCGGACCGGCTGATGACATTTCTATCATGCTGCTGATGTGAAGCCAGAGCGCGAGGAGGAGGAGGAGGAGGAGGAGGAGGAGGAGGAGGAGAGGTTACTTAGACAACCACGCCGGCGAAAATGGCTGTCTGCAGTGAGCGCCAAACTCAGCAGCCTCTGTTGCTCAGCGCCAACATTAAAAATCATCACAGATATTCGAGGAAAGCGAAGAGATCGAGCTGCTTGCTGCCATTTCCGGGCGCCATGCCTGGCAGAATCTACTTTATATACACACGGCACGCTGCTGTTGACTTTAAACGAGATATTCAACTTTAATTTAGCCTCAAACAAATAATTTAGGGCCTCCTCTGGCTAACTACGGGCCGGCAGCGCTCAATGGCGAGGTCCCTGTCAGTGCGTCACAGTCCCTGCGGGGGGAACCGGCAGTAATTGTGGTAATGAAATAGTTAACGTGACCACAATATGGTGTAGTTGTATAAACAGAACTGCAAACCCAGAAAGAGTTGATGGTTCCCATCACGACCAGTATCAAAGTAGCTGGTCTGTGTGCTTTGTAGGGATTTCTGTGCCACTGGGATGCGAAAACACTGTCTAATCTGTGTGTGTGCGTGTTTGTGTGTGTGTGTCTCTGATTATTCTATATTCAAGTGATTCTGAATGACCGGATGCATTAATATAGCTTTTGGAAAGCGGTCGCTGTGGAAACAAGTTAACTTCTGTTTTGTTATTGCCCTGGCCGATGATTTTCCACAGCCATGGAAACGTTTTTTTGGTTTATTTTAAACAGATGTTTTATTTCGTAGCTGAAATTAAGCAAAAATAAATGAATAAATAAAAGATACTCACAGCTTATGTGGAGGCATCGCTGTATATAAAAAGTTCTTGATAAGTGGGCGGAGGTAGTGGTGGGGTTCACTGGGAGGCACTGGGAGGCACTGAGAGGCACTGAGGGGCACTGGGGGGCACTTTGCCAATGCTAAATATTACTAAACCCTAACAGCATTAGTCTGAGAAAGGCTGATTTAGGGAGAGTAAATGTGTGTGGGGGAGTCGTGTTGTTGTGACTGAGTGCCGTTAGAGGAAATTTATGTCGGCTCGTTATTATCACATTAACTTTGACTGTCCTACCTGATAATTAAAAAATCTTTAGGTTGCAGGAGCGCTCGTGTGGGAAACTGAATTATCTGCTGTAATACACTGCAAAAAAAAGGAAAAAATTAAAAGCTAAAAGGACATTTGCATTACTGAGTGGAGTCCCGCCTTCAGCCAGCAACTGTGGCTCGTCGATACAGCTTTCCCACAATGCCGAGCGCCAGCTGACATATGTTAAAGATGCCGGTGTGGAGGTGACCGAAGGACAGGCTTTTGGCCCACTGAGGGATTTTGGTCTCCAGCTGACGGGCGCCGAGCAGCGGGAAGCTTTTCGGGGAGGAAATAATGGCTGCCCTGAAACATCCCGTCGCCAGCGTGACCCCGAGTGGAATGAGTGGAGTGTGAATAAACGGGCAAATAAAATCAACACGCACAGACAGGCTGACTCACATGGCCTCCCAGAGGAGCTAATCCTGCGCCAAGTGCATTTCAAAGAAAATGTCAGTGGTAGTAAAGTAGTTGGTTTTAAATACATTCCCCTGCCACCCTTTGCATCGCTCGCTCCAAACAAATAGTTATATATCGACGCCCAGGACGGGAAATTTATTCTTAATCAATGCAACAAACGAGATATTTATGGATTTGGGTGTACAACACACGCACAGCTGAGAGTGAAAAGACTGATTGATTCAGATAAAAATGTCAAGCCGATGTAATTCCTTATTCCAGCGATCGTTCTGTCAAATCTACATCTGCATCTGAAGTTATCAAAGCCTGCTGTTGTTTTATGGGAATCTTTCCAACAACAGATTTCTGCAGGAACTGAATATTCATCTTGCTGTGTTGTTAAAATGGCACCACATGGTGTGAAAAATAAACCCAAAGCCGGCGTTCTCTCAGCAGAACAGAGGCCTCGTTTAAGGTGAGTGAAGGGAAATCAGCGGGGAGACTTTTTCACAACCTCGTAACGAGAGATACGCCGAGTGCTGCTTATCACTCACGTCACCACGTCCTCCTTCCTACTGTCGGCTCGCCGCGATAAAAACACTAAAGCAACAAAGTCACAGAAACACAGCAGCATGATAAATAAACATCTATTATCTCCTCAGGTAACTGGAGGGGGTACACACACCCCTCCTCTGTGTGTGGAGGTGCAAAGGTTATTCTGGTTTGTGATTAAAAGGTTGTGTGAAAAAAATCCGGCTTCAAATATTCAAACGGCAGATTTGAACCGTGTAACCGTATTCTTGCCTCGGGAGACCGTGTTCTGATTAGCGGAAATGGCAGTGAGATTCTCCAATGATACTGCAAGTTCACTCAGACCATTTCATCCATTAAAGTCCGCCTCCTCTGGATGGACAGAAAATTGTTCTATTACAAGATACTATCTATAAGCAAAGACATGAATTCACAGAGGCTTCTCAGGCGTTACTCATCATGTTTAGACGATAGAAACCATGTCTCATCTGTGTGAGAAAAATCGGCCTGTAAGAAAATATTTCCCTTTTCAAGTCCTACTGGACAAATAAATTGGTAAAAAATATAAAATAATATGAGCTATATTAGCAAATACAATGAAAACCAGGACAGCCAGAACAGGATGTGAAAAAAGGACATTTGGTCCCCG
>CAESWR010000888.1:163677-176772 GCA_903171835.1 Mullus surmuletus
AATGTGGCCACCAATCCGTTTATCCTTTTATTTCTCTCTTTTCCTGCTGTTCTTCTCTGCTCGGCCTCCCCTCGCCCTCTGACCCCACCTCATCTCCACACCCCCCCCGAGAGGGGAGACGGCGACAGAGTCAACACTCAGTGAAGGATCATGGGCGTGCGGCAGCCTGCGATGGCCGACGGAGCACTTTTCGCAGCAGATAGAGCGGCGAGCAGATGGCGCCTCAGCAAGCCGCCGCGCCGCCGCCCCAGAAAAGTCTCATTTTCACACTGTTGCTCAATTTGTAAACACTTTGGCAGCACATATAGCGAGATTTCTTTGGGCTGTAAACTGACATTCATCTCAGAGTGTGACTGCTTATTTTCATAATGGAGGATTAGCAGACGTCCATTATTCAAACCGCTTTTACCAGCTCACGGCCACAAACACACATCAGCATCAAATACAGCAAGATGGATGCGCTGCTGCTTTGTTAAAAGCTTTTTGTTGGTGAGCTGCGTGGTGACTGCGGGTTCCTGTCGCAGCTGCGGCGAAATCCGCGACGCTGCTCGGACCACAGAGAGGAAAAGAGATTGTTTGGGAGATTTTGTTTCGGGTCGACTCCGGCTGGCTGGCGAGCATCAACATGCGCTGAGAGAGAAAATCTCACCACTTTCTTTCCCCGCATCTGTTTCTGATGCTCCTATCACTTAAATTCATAGTAATAATTTGAGTGTTGAAATTAAATTAGATATCATATGACCATACAAACCAAGAAAAACACATACAAATACACAAACATGGCAGTAAAAACTGCAACTGACGCTGATCCGCGACGTGCCCTGATGTTTTCCGTGGTTTACTGGCTCCTTCCCGACAAAGACGTGATTGGCGGTTACAGTCATGTTAGGTAAACACGCGCTCCCAGTATCAGTGGTGGATGATGATCATGATGTTTTCTGTGTTATTGTGTGTGTCTCGGGGTATTTGAACAGAAAATAACCAGCACACAATACAGATAAATGTGTCTGACCTCGTCTGCTCGGCCCCGATGAGGTTTTTTCACAATAGAAAGTCGAGGATGAAAGCGGAGGCTGGTTTTTGGCTCATTGAAGCTTCTGTCTTGAGTTAATGGCTCCGGCTATCGCATTTAACACTTTGATATGCTAATAGCCTTTATTCAGTTCAGCACTGGGAATGAATTAAAAAATAATAATAATAAGATTAGGAGGGCATTTTTATTTATGATTTCCAAAAATACTTCAAACTATTTCCTTTAAATGGTATCAAATGACTCCTTAAAAAGGGAGGTTTAATATTCATGAAAAAATATATTGCTAGTAATATTTGGCTCATGTTCACCAGTGAGTTACTGGTTACTGGGCTGTGGATGGTCATGTGTCTCTAGGTGCAATGATGTTCACATTTAATGAAGCTCTGCTGTGGAAAAAGAAAAAGCTGAAAGTGATGTTTCCAGCTCCTGTGTCTGCTCTCGACACCTCTCACGAAGCTTTCAGATGGTAAATTGCCAAGTTTAAAGTACGAGTCAGTATCAAACTGGTTTGTCATTTGCGTTTGTCCCTGTACTACTCGGCCACTCTACGCCTCCTGATCTGCATTTCTAATTTCCAGAGCAGTGTCGGGGCGAGTGTGTTCTCTGCAATGCAAAACAGACCGTATGCACATACTCCACACACACACACACTGCCGGCCGCTGCCCTAAAAGTCTCAATATTTAAATCATTGGAGGTTATACGATTTTCTCAGGGAAAAGATTGGGAGCAAAAGTGGTTGCTAAGCAACTGTTCATGCCAACTCACTGGCTTATATGGTGTGACTACGATGTGAAGGTAAAGTGTTTACATACAGAAAAAAGTCTAAAAAGACTAAAAAGTACGATTTCTTAAAAAACATGAGTGATGCTGCTTGTAGTCTTTTGTTAGCGAGCGTCTAAAATCTCCCAAAGTCAAAAGTAATTTCCTGACTGTTGAGGAGACTAAGTAGACAAACACAGTCTGTAAAGAATCTTATGAAGTAAATCACAGCACAGCAAACATCCCAAACAAACAAGGATCCGTTCCAAACAGGATATTGCTCGTCCTTCATGGCGGAGCCCCTTAAAAACACGGAGATACACACACACTCAGACACGCAGCCAACACACACATGATTGTTGGCTACTGTTTTAAAATGCGACATTTGTGTGTGAGCGGGCGAAGAGTTTAGTCTGTCTGCGGCAACTTGTCAAAACACTTATTTACTGTTAAACGGTGAAATGCTAATAATAATACAACTGTAAAATAATAATCAGCATTGAGATTTAATTGACTTGTTGTGTTCCATCACTGCCGGTGTGTGTGTGTTTCATGTTTTTGATATCAATGTCGGCTGAGCTGCGTGCGGCCTGGGGGGGGGGGCGGGGCCGAGTGACGGCGCCATGTGGCCTTTTATAACCGCAAACAGACAGACGCTTTCAGGATCAGTTTGCTCTTCATCCTGTGACCCACCAATCACATCTGACCAATGGGCATTCTGGAGACCCCGATAGAGCATGGAGGTGACATGATTAAATGATTCAGACACGTTTGTCAGCAACTCTGACATCCACACACACACACACACAGAGTTGACATGGAACAGACACTGATTTCAGGCGAAATGGACAGAGTGGGAGAGATGAGGGAAAAAAATATTAATCATTTGATTTGACATGTTGTGCCACCACCTGCCACTTTAATGTTTGTCAGGGTGGGGAGGAGATGACAAGGCGGGGGGGGTCACAGAGGAGCCACGCTGCTCATTACATGCGACACACATAGATGCTGACACACACACACACACACACACACACACACACACGGGTGCAGCTTTCTCAGCGAGGACATCATGCAATCCGCTCACTGTAACACGCAACTGAGCTCATGACTCACAAAATGTGAACTTCAGAGATGTTCGTGTTTCCGAGCAGATTCTGATCTGAGGTCGCTGCTGAGCTGCAGACAACTTCACTTTTACAGACGACTCTTTTAAACAGTCGAGCGTTGACCTTGCGGAGAGTCTTTTGGGTCCAAATTACAAAGATACATTCTAGTTTTTGGACATGAATATGAAATTAAAGTCCCGGCAGCAATTACCTATTTTTGCTGAAGGTCACCCGTGTGGCAAACTACGCCCATGGCCGCGTTAAGAACAAAGTGCTTTTAGCTCGGCTGGCTAATGACCCGTCCAGCAGAGAAAATAAGCATTTATCCCTCATAAATGATTTCCGTTTGGTAAAGGCCACGCCGGTGTTTGTCCCCATTTCCTAACTTTGCCGGTCTCGATTTTGTTTTGTTGTCATTTTTTGTTGTCATTACATCACGGCTCTAAAATGCCCTCTCGCTTTTGCTGTGCCAAGGATACAGGTACATTTGAAGAAACGTGGAGCCCAACTCTAAAGTATTGTCCAGCTGTTGCAGCCACTTCCTCCCACTTAACCTGAAGCTGCACTTCAACATAAAAGAAAAAAAAAGACTTGATGTAGAATCGTGGCCTTTCAACAGAGATTATAAAGGAAACAACAATTTAAGGTTATTCTGCACTCAGAGAGATGTGATTATGGGTATGATTTCCGATTTGTACCAATGGAGCCTCTAAATGCCACACACTTTGGTCTTTAATATTTCAAAATAACTTCAGATTTGGGGCAAATTGGGGGCCAGTGTCGCCAATGAAAACACAATTATTGAGTCCTCCCCAAGCACTCAATCGAACCCTCGGAGGTCGCCGCTCTTTGGGCTAAGAATACATGCTGCAGATTGTCCCAGACTCCTGCGCAGACACACGATGATGAAAACACACTGTATGGGGTGGAATCAAACAAATCTCCCAAGACTAAATACAAAATGAAGCTGTATTTATATCACATATAATACATAGAATAATATTATTATATACACTGTTTACTGTTTACTTGTATACTACTCATACTGCACATTCGGTACGTGCTTTACATACTGCACTTCTTGTTTATTGTTCCAGTTTCTTCTATTTTTTTATTATACGTCAACATTTTTTTCCACATATTTATATTTCTATGTTCATATTTCTTATATCTAATATTTCTATACTTACTTTCACTTGGACACTTGAGTCTGAGATGTTGCAAGAAAAAGCAATTTCCTCTTGGGGATTATTAAAGCTTGGTGCTAGAGGGAGGAGCCGGGCCTGAGCTCACCTTTCTGACGGGTTTAGTTTCAAAATAAACCGTAATTTACAAAATTGAAGGTAAATACAGTTGGGGAAAATATATTGTACCATAATCTTCACAGAAACAACCATATTTATTGCAGCTCACTTAATATCTATGCTATCACATGCAGACAGCACACTGCTGACTGCAGGGTTATTTAGGCCACGCCCCCTACATGCACTGTGCATCCCGCCATCACATGCACGGATGATTTGGGCCACAGTGTTGAGAGCAAAGAACAAAACTATTGAAGCCACACATTTGAGCTTGCTACACGAAGCCAACTAAGTTTCGATAATATTATGGCGGATATACTATTACTATTTTCCGCCCCTTTGCAACCCTAAGTGCAACAGTAAAGCAGTGAGAGCTGGAGGACTGTCAGCTTTCACAAACCAATGAAGCAATTAACATTTGCTGACTAAAAGGGTCGGACCTCGTGCAGATACTCAGTCAGAGACAAACATTCTGAAAGAATCAAAGCTGGAAAACCCAAAGAAGGACGCGGAAGCAGCCCGGCCGAAGATGCTGAAATGACCAACAGGATCTGCAGATAAACATGTCAGGATCTTTTAAGACAAACGTCAGCTTCCGTGAGGCTGCGAAAAATAAATCAGGAATCAGCAAACCGACATGGACAACTGCGAACTTTCTCCTGCATCCGTCAGCTGCTGAGACGGCAGCCACGACAACAGCCGGCTTCCTGCTTCACTGCAATAATGGCCTTCATAGGGAAGCCATCTCTCTCTCTCTCTCACTCTCTCTCTCTCTCTCTCTCCATTTTCTTTTTTTCAAGAAAGCGAGGTTGTCCAGCCAATCAGGAGGAGAGCGGTTTGAAGAGAAAATACCCTGTACACCCTCTTCACCAACATGCCTTTGTTACCGGGAAAAAGGAAAAAAGGAAAAGCTTGTGTGCTGTCTTGTTGCTTATTGTGCAGAGCATTTGGCTGCAGGCTGGAGCCGACTTCTCCAACCGCTAAACGCTCTGCCAGTAAAGACAGGCCTTTATTGTGGGGCCTTTGGAACTGGGAAAAGCTACAGAAACCAATCAATACCAGGCCGGGGAGCGAAGCGGCGCTGTATTTCTGTGTATTTGCACACATAAATGCACATGTGTGCTGCTGCCTGCGAGAGTGTGAGCTGCATCGCGGCCCCTCGCCCCGGCTTTCATCTGTCCCTTCCTCGGAGATTTCAGACAAACAGAGCCCGGCCTCGCAGCTGACGCAGGGCTGGCTGAGCCGAGCCGAGCCGAGCCGAGCTGAGCTGTGTGGGCGCCACCTACACGCCGCAGCGCTCCCTCTCTGCTTTCTTTTAGCCTCGCTTCCACTCCTCCTCACAGCTTCCAACTCGCCCTTAACCCAGCTGTGTGACTCCCCCTGCCTCACCGGAGGATTTAGGCTGAATCCCAACTCTCATTTCTTCCCCTTGGTCTCCACCACTGTCAAACAACAACAACAAACAGTCATGTGTCAATAGTTGCCGTGCTTCTGATGTACGACAAGGCGCAGAAATGCAAGCAGAAGAAATCTTGGACACATCCGAGTGCTGCTGGACTAGTTTTGGGTTTGTATATATTGCAAAAGATGTTTTGTTGTAATGAAGGTTAACCAAGCTAATCAATGGTCGATAGGGCTGGGTATTTTCCAGATCGATCTGATATTACAAGGTCCCAATTAGTTTCGATTACATTCGATTCCATATTGAATCGGTCAGGGATATTTCAGTTAAAATAATGCTGTAAATTTAACAAGGAGCCTTTTAACCTGGGTCGTTATTAAAGACGTGTTTAGATTAAGAACTGAACCCAAACCAGTTACAGTAATCTTGTACTTTTATTCAAACATGACCACAAAACCCAGCCCTAATGCTAGCTAACAAGCTTAGTGGATTTAGGTGTTAAACTTTGGTGTATTTGTGAGCACGTCAGAGGTAAACACCAATGGTTAGACCTATCTATCCATCCATCCATCCATCCATCCATCCATCTATCCATCTATCCATCTATCCATCTATCCATAGTATCCATCCATCCATCTATCCATATCCATCAATCCATCAATCCATCAATCCATCCATAGTATCCATAGTATCCATAGTATCCATCTATTCATAGTATCCATCTATCCATATTATCCATCCATCCATCTATCCATATCCATCAATCCATCAATCCATCCATAGTATCCATAGTATCCATAGTATCCATAGTATCCATCTATTCATAGTATCCATCTATCCATATTATCCATCTATCTATCTATCTCTCTACCTATCCATCTATCTATCCAGCCACTTCCTGTTGGTGATAATGATGGTGGAGCGATGGGATGGGCCGGTCTGCCAGCTGGGGTGCTGAAGGTCCTTTCCGCGGTCATGCTGCGACTGGACAACCTTCTGTTTTTGTTTTGCATTCAGCTGCTCCTCCATTATTCAGCCTCGCTGTGGTGAGCAACATCTAATGAGTCGGTCTCTGTGAGAGCGCGTCAGTGGGACACGTTCACCAAACACAGCCCTGCAGATGTGGAATTCATCATGGTGCTGCGAAACGACCCAGGATCACCGTCCATCACTGCTGCTGATTAGCTGCATGCAGAGCGAGATCCTTCTGTGTGTCCTCCTCATTTGTCTGGAATCAGAGTGCAGAGGAGAGCTGGAAGGGTGGAGGAGCGAGGACAGACAAACACCACGGCGCCGGCGAGCAGATGGAGGGCTGCTGCTCGCTGCGCTCTTCATCCTAATAGAGAACAAGTTAAGCTGCTGATTTAATCTCTGCGTCCCCCGTCTGCAGCGAGGGGCAGCGTGTGTGAAAAGCGCGTGTCTCCTCCATTACTGAGAGAGTTTCTTTGTAGATGGTGTTTACAGAATCAGGACGAATATCGGTGAATCGTTGTCGCATTTTCTCTCCCCTGTTCCCAAACTCTCCAGGGGCGAGCTCGCTTCGCCTACCAGGATTTTTTTCTCCCCCCCTTGAGATTCTCCTACAGCAGCGATGTAGCGTGGGAGGCGGCGGGGGAATTTGCGGCAGCTGTAGCCCCTTTATTAGATCTCTGTGAAGAAAAAAAACTTGACATAAACGCTCCCTCCCAGGCGCTTTCTTTTGTCTGAGGAACAATGCCATTTTCTCACAGGTATGTTGGTTAGAAGAGACTCGCTATTATGTCACAGAGAGAGAAAAAAAAACTGGTATTGCAGAAGGGCAATCACTGCAAAAAAAAGTGTTTCAGGCAGGTGACGCCTGTATTAATGTCGCCATCAATCATCTGATGATTAAAATCCAGTCCATCATAAAGAGTGAGCTACCTCGTTTAAAGCACAAGTCCTGTTGCTCATTTATAACCAGTTTGGACAAAATCGAATTCACAAAATCGCTGCCAAGAAGCCGACGCAAAGTCAGGGCCAAACGTTCACCAAGACAACAAGTGTAGGGGTGTGTGTATATGTGTGTGTGTGTGTGTGTGAGAGAGAGAGAGAAACACCTGTGTGTACTTAAGCCGACCCCCACGGAAGGATTCTCTAAACGTGAAGAGAAGTTTCATCTGTCAGAGTCCACACGTGAAGATACTAAATCAGGCATTGAACAGTGGTGATGGTGGTTGTGTGTGTGTTAGTGTGTGTGTGCTCCGATTATCTCGACGCAGCACACCATACACATCCTGATTCTGTCCCACCACCCATCGAGAATCTCGTCCCCCAAGCCAGAAATCTCCCGTGATCTAACAACAAGGAAGCAGAAGAATCATAGGAACGACCGTAAAACACAACACGCGACATGGAAAAGGACAGATAAGAAGAGGGAATGATGCTGGTCTCGGGACTATTTATGATGGAAAATCCCAAACTCCATTTTAGAAGACAGAAAATCATGTGGCGTTTGCCATCCTTGGTCGGGAAGGAGGAAAGTCAGTACAAAAACAGTGCCATTATCTTTGTGTGTGGACCCGCTTTAGGAAGGGAGATGATCGATTTAAGGAAAGGTTTGCACAGAGGGGAGAACGCGGACAATCAACTCGACTAAATATGAAAATCACTGAGCTGCTGGAAAAAATAAAAATAAACTACCTTTTTTTTCCCATTCAACTGGAAATAAATCCAGCTGTGGCAATTTCTGAATAGATCAGCTCCTCCCACATTCACAGCATCTGGATGAATCAAAGCTTTCACCATTTTTTTGAATAATACTGTAAATGTGTGGGACTACAAAGCATGTGCTCGTCTCATCAGTCCCACAGCAGCACAAAAAGCAGAGAGCGGATTGGCTGAAACTTGCGCCTAAGTGGGCTGCTCAGCTTTTTCCACTGGAGATGTCAGCTTCTTTTGCAGAAAATGTAAAATTCTTCTGAAGAGAGGATGAAGGCTGCACCGACGGAGGCACCTTGATTCTGTTGTTCTCGCATGTTGTTTTAACCCCTTTGGGAAGAACTTCTGACAGAATGGCGGAGTGCTTCCCCCCCAAAAGCCACCACCTATCAAAACAAAGGCTTCATTCCTAGGTGTGGAAAATAAGGAAAATAAAAAATAAAACATTTCTCCATAGGCTTCACTCATTATAGAAGACAGGCGCGGTGAATATCCCATGGGGCCGTGCAGCACAAAGAGGTGAGAGAATCACGCTGCCAGTGATCTCGCCATCTGTTACACTGGGATTGATTTCTGCAGCATCTGGCTGAACGCTTGTCTACATTTCAATGACCTGCATCACTCCCTGGCTCTCTGTCTCTCTCACACACACACACACACACACACACACACACACAAGGGACGAGTGTCGTCAACAGGCAGCACAGACCATCTTCTGAAAAACAAGAATTGCTTCCTTGGTTTGAATCTCAATGTGAGCCAATGAGGAATATTTTATACTGACATTATTAATGTTGTTTCAGGTGCTAAAGTCCATTTGTTCTCATTAACTAAATTAAACCCTCGCGCTCTGACAGCAATGAAACCTGCGTGATGGGTCGTTTGCAGTCACTGATCGCCCGGAAAAAGTGGATTCATGTTTGAAATGCGTGTTTACTTTAAAGGAGAGAGAGAAATAGAAAAAACTTCCCCCACGCCGTCACTGTGACCTCCATCTGTCGCTGCTCTGCTGCTGGAAATGCACATCAGTCTCAAGTATGTCTCGTAAACGTGAGGATGGATGTGATGTCTGTTTCACCCATGAACTGTGGGACTGGAACCACCTGGGAGCAAACAAAGGACATAATGGTGCATGCTGGTGTGTCGCAAGGCTTCTATTTTTGCCGGATGCCGGAACACGACGCATCAATTCAGCTCAGTGCAGATCGAGCAGCATGTAGCTACAAAATAAAACATCTGCATACTTTTCAAAATAAACAAATAAAAAGTCGTGTTTTTAGGTTGCGTGTTCATGGCTGCGGAAAATCATCGGCCAGGACAACAACAAAACAATCATTAGCAAATGTTTCTTGGGGACCGCTTTCCAAAAACGACATTAATGCATCATGTCATTCCGAATCCCTTGAAGATAGAATAATCACAGAAACACGCACAAACGCACACACACACGCACACACAGACCAGCCCAACCGTTACTGGTCTCGATGGGAACAATCAACTTATTTTGGGTTTGCGGTTCTGTTTATACAAACCGCGCCGTGTTGAGGTGCACCATCTCACCTTAACTCATTAATAACCGCGGTGTGCTGCCGTACCAGAGTACCGTTTCCTCTCTTTGGGACCCTTTTCTCATTCAAAACATCTGCGAGCCTGAAAGACCTGATGAACATTGAATCCTCTCGGCTTAACAAACTGAAGCCAATTTTGGAAACACACAGTCGCTTCTGATTCCTCTCAGAGCCTCGGCAGCGGCAGCGGCGGCGGCCCGGCGGCCCGGCAGCCCGGCGCTGTTAGTTCTGTTTTATAACACCATCGCATCCGTGTCTGCAATCGCTCCTTTGTTTTTGTTTGTCTGGTTTTTGTGTCCTTCCAGAGGGCACGTCCATTTATTTATTTAAGTTTTTACTATTTCCCATCATGACCCAAAACCCCCCTCAGTATAAATACGATAAATATATTGTGAGGATTTTTGCAGGGATTCATTCTTTTGCAAGGTTCATCTTAAGGACAAATATCGAAAGCCACTGAAGATGGTGAGATTTACAGGCAGAGCGAATGCATTTCCAGTAGGATGGGTAAATAAAAATGATGATGAATTTTACTTGTAGCGATATACGTCTGAGGCAATGTGGCCTCTCTGTTGAATTATGTTTTTATTGTTCTCTTGTGAAGTGAACGAGGATATTTCTTTATATGCTGTTTTTACTCATTGCGAAATGCCGTGAAAACCTGGCAAAGGCACAGCCCATGCATGTACATCGTCAAAATGTCCATTAACGTGCGTTGTCCCTCTCAAATAAAAAATTAAGAATTAAGAAAAGATGGTTTATGGAGAGATAAAACACAACCGCATGTTTTCACGTCGAAGGAAATGAAAGATTTGGTTTGATTGGAGGCGATATCGCAGCCTCATAGACGCCGCATTCAACACACTTCCTTCTTTGAAAACATCCTGTTGTCACCAGCAAAAGGCGAGCTTTGCCCCCGCCTGCATCCACGCATCTCTGTTCCGCATCCGCTCCGAGCTGAAGCCACATGGGAGGACGCTTGAATGCTGATCTGAGGCAGCGGGGATGTGTGTGTGTGTATGTGTGTGTGTGTGTGTGTGTGTGGGATACCAAGTTGCACACTATTCAGGGGCGTCCAATTGAAGTCCTACTTCAAACACTGTTATCACATTATGTGGGAGGTTTTGCACATGTACTCCTCGGCATGTGGAGCTATTTATTTGTTTGCTGCCTTTTCAAGCCCATCTCAAGAAATATGAGCGAGTAATATAAAAAAAATCCATGTGATTATCAAAGTTGGGGAAGGGAAAGGTAGCTTGAAGTACTGAATCATCCTTGACCTGACATTTATCACGGAGAGGAGCCTGCAATCAGCCCCGGGCGGCTGAGAGGCGACGACAGGAATGCAAAACACAACAACAACAACAAAAAAAAGTCATAATCACGTAAAATTTGATTCCAGCAGATTTACACTCACACAATATCTACTGAGAGACATAATTAGCATGCGAGGTTTGAAGAGAGTGAATAAGCAGAACTAATCTAAGATTTGTCTCGCTAATGTTGAGTGTGTCGCTCAGCCACTCGCGAGAAACTTTAGTCTGGGAAGATTCCCAACAATCTGCACCACATTCTGCTCGCTGTCTCGGCTGCACCGTTCCTCTTTAAAGCGATTCGCACGTTTGGGTCCGTCAGTCCGACGTGTGTTTGTGCTAAAATGATGCCAACGCTTTAAGATATGAGACAGAAATCCATTTTTTTCTCCAGTAAGGACTAATGCTCACCGACTCTTTTATAGATGTGTGTGGAAATCTGTGGGTGGATCTTATAAGAGCTGCGAGACGGCTTAAAAATATTGCAGAACTAGAAACCTTTCGCACCAAAGAATGAGAGAAAATCCCAAACGGAAGAAGTGAAAATGTGTAGCTGGCTGCAACGAAAGACGCCAGAGGGGATGAAGAGTGTGGAAAGTTTGCAATGTGAGCCTCGTATTAACGTATACTCACACCAACATCCGCTCTGCTGCAGATAATACACACAATATACTCTATCATCCGAGTGTCAGTGGAGTGTTCCCTGATTCAACACATATGACATATTCACCTTAGAGAAGGAGGAACCAGGGGGAAGATTAAGGTTATTGGTTATTCACATGGGTTATTGGTGTTTACATGGTCACGCACAAGCGTGTTATTGCTAATATTCTGCTCAGAAAAGGCTGACTGACTGCATGGAAACATAGCCAACGACTTCCTAACATGCAGTAAAGCCCTGGCCAACACAAGAGCGTCTCCTCCCTCTCTGAAGGTTTATCCATTTTTAATGAAAGCTCATTGTGAGCAACTTTAATATGACACAGTCCCGTCGGCGCGGCGGGCCGGCCTGCGCGTGGACTCGGGCACATTTAATATGGAATGAAATCATGAAGCTGCTGCTCCTTCACACCATCGCTGACTTTGATTTATTAGCAAATAAGAGGAAAGGTTTCAGGACATGATGTCACGATCATCCAAACATCAGGAAAAGGTGTGTGTGATGTGTAGGAGGGCATAATGTTGTTGTTTTTTCTCAAACATGAGTGGATGGATTAGAAACACAATTTAATGGAGCTGACCGCAGACAAATTCATCAGCTGCTGCCCTGAATGAGCTCATTGTGATCCTCCGCTTTGAGATCTTCACCCTCGCTCACACCTCCGACCTCTGCTGCTTTTTAAGTGTGTTCGCTATTCATTCACTAATGTGCAAAATAAGATTTAAAAAATGTCACGAAAAGGCTCGAAACCAACCATAAACGTGAGATAAGCAGCGAGAACCGGAACAAAAATCACTCACAGCAAACCTGAGCGCTGCGGTCTAATATCGCCCTTCCACATCTCCAACCAATCAGGACGCTGAGACGACTATAAAACTACAGATACACCAAAATCAAAATTAACAATTAGTTCACGTAAAAACTCTATTCACATGTTAATGACGCATCTCACTGCAGAGACTAAAAAAAGAAAAGTATCAGAGCTAATGGTTCAAGTTAACTGTGCCTACGCCTATTTAATCCTGAAATAAAGTTGAGTACTGTTGTGTTGCCATGGTGTCACAGATTATTAGCAATTTATGATCACAGTGAGCAGAGTCAGTCAGAGCTGGCAAACGTGAGAGGATTTCAAAATTAATGTGAAAAAAAAAGAGTAAACTCAAATATGTTTAATCAGAAGCAGCCGGCGGCGGCGCTCAACCAGAGAGTGTGTGTTTACAGACGGTCGAGGGCGAGCGACATCGATACTTCACCGTTAAAAACTCA
>CAESWR010000888.1:189258-200529 GCA_903171835.1 Mullus surmuletus
GAGTGGAAGCAAGAACATCGTTGTAAAGAAATAAAAGAAGCTTCCATGTGTGTTTGTGTGTGTCGGTGTGTGTGCGTGTGTGTGTGTGTCCATGCAGAGCTGTTAAAGCACAACTTTCATCCTCCAAATAAAACAATAACGTGCAGGACTGCTGATGTGATCGAATATTTGAGGAGCTCACTGAGGAGCCGCCATTTTGCAGGTTCAATTACGCTGAGGAGCGTCTCCCCACTTTGGCTAGTTCACCTCAACTCAATTTCATCAATAATCATAAAAAGATAAATCCTTAAAATGAAGAAGAACAGTAAAGAGAAGACAATAAAAAAATAAGACTCATGCTGGGCTGAACAGAGCAGAACCAGAACCAGAACCAGAACCAAGTCTGTCTTGAACCGTTTCAGCGGCGAGTCGAATCATTGGAACTAAATCTCCGCCCGGCCCTCCGAGCTCCTCTGGACGTGTCTCCAATTTCGTGAGACATTAGAACAACTAACCAGCCTTACACGTCAGCGTCTGCACGCCAACAGACCGTGGTCACGCCGCTCTGCTCCGGCCTCCTCTGCCCGCCATCGTTAGCGCTGCCAGGCCGAGTCCAGCCGCTCATCAGCCGGCGTCGGCGTCGCACAATAAGTAAATGGGGATTCGGAGGCTGAAACGCCGCCGCCCGTCGCTGCACTCGGCTGCGGCCAGCTGCTGTCGCGTCCCACCCGCCTCCCCGCCGCTGCCCTCTACGCCACCGCCGTCGCCGATCCCATCTGGAGCGGCTGTGATGACTGTCTCGCCACCGCATTGGCTCCTTCTCATCCGAGGGTCGGCCTTCTCTGTGCGAACCCCTCTGACAGACCACCTCTCCCCTCCGAAGCGCTCGCTCAGCTCCTGATTGTGTCGTCTTCGTCTCTGCCGAGCCTCGTAACCGCGCGCTCCGCTTTTTCTTTTCATTTGTTCTCTTTTATTTTAGAGCTCACCGAAGCGCCGCCGCCGCTCCGCCCTCCGCCTTTGATCCCCGGCGATGCGGCAGCGAACCTGTGGATGATATTTCCTGCTGTTCAACAGGAGGCCTTCAGTAAAGCATCTGAGATACGATCCACGAAAACCAACAAAACCAGTGGATTTATGATGCTGGATTTGCACCGCAAAGTTCAACTGTGAATCTTTCATATATTTCCCAGGACGAGATAGGAGGCCTTACAGCGCCCGTCCATAAATAAGAGTGATGAAGGTGGCAGAGGAGACCTTATGGAGGTTATGTTTCATGGCTTGTTTTTTCCAAATTATGCACTGCGGTGCCCCGATAAAGCCAAGCAGCAGTTAATAATTCTGGAGGCGGAAGAAAAAATATCTTCTCCTGGTGTTTGCAGGCTGCAGAGCAGAATGCAGAGAGCAGCAGCCACAGGTGAGCTTTAGAGGAAGAGCTGCCAGGAGGATTTTTGAGAAATATATGCATGAAAGGTGACGTGAAGGCAGAGGAACCACAGCTTGTTCACCGGGAAGAAGCTGCTGATATTTAACTAACTGAAGCCTCATAGGATCAGATTAACATAAATAAATCAACTGAATTCCCATATTTCTTTACTAAAAACTAAATGCTGCTCCCGGACCTATAAATGTTCTTATTGTTGTATGTGCATTGCATATATTTTATTAGTTTTTTATTTGTTTGTTCTTTATTGTGCCATAAACAAAAATAAGTAAGAAAAAGCAGGAGCACAAATTCACTTTCTCCCTCCGCCAATGAGCTCCACGTTCCGTTCCGATGACTCCATCTGTTAATCTCACTTGGCTCGGCATCGTTTGGCGTCACCTCTGCGGCGTTGAAAAAAAACGAAACGTATACTTGGACTTCAGAGAACCAATTACAAACTCCGGTCGAGGCGCGCGCGTCTCCATACATCCGCCCGCCATTGTTAGGTCTGACTGCTAATCACTGGCCAAGATGCCGCCGCTGATCACAGGATGAAAAGAGCCACCAGCCAGACCCCGACACACACACACTCACACAATTCAATTCCCACATGGTCTACTATTAATTAGAGAAAGCTTTTGTGCAGTAAGGCTGGTATTGGTGCAGTGTTTGTGCGTACTGTATGTGGTTTCCGCCCCGCGGTGGAGCGACGCAGCCGCTCGGAACGTGTTGTTCAAACATTCAAATGCAAATACACAGAGCGCCGCCGCTACTCCTTAAATAAATCATTTGTCGTGGTGCTAATCTGTCACTCAGTGCCTCTAATTCAGTCTGAGCTCCTTCCATAAGCTGCACTTCACCTTGTAAAAGTCTGCCTCTTAACTCTTTCTAAACCCGTAGATTATGCTTTCTCTCCCATGTATATTCAACATGCCGCCGCCACGGCTGCCTCTGTGTGTGTATGTGTGTGCGTGTGTGTGTGTGTGTGTGCGTCATGCATTATCCCCCGTCCTCCTAATTTCGTTTTTCCGGTGGCGCCGTCAGCCGATGAACAATTTACAGTCGGGCCACAATCGTGCCGCATCTTCACCAGCGGGTGCATAAATATTGAGACAACTATTTAAACAGCTCTGATCAAACACAAGTCAATCAAACAGAAACAACGGGGCACAAAGAGGGGAAATATGCTGCGGGAGGGACGATGACAGCGGCGGGCGGCACAAACGCTCCCGTGTTTTAAATAACTCAAACGACGAGCCGGAGCTTTGTTATGACACCAGCTGATGAAAGGTGGTGGAGGCTTCGGCTGTGATGCAGCGCAGCTTCATTTAGAGAGACAAAACACTGGGAAGCGTGTGATCCCTTTAAAGCCACGCCCACTTTTTAACCACAGCACCTCATTTTCTATTTTTATTTCCTTCCTTTTTATTCCCTGCAACCCCATTTGACACCTTTTAACTCTCTCGAACCGGGAGAGCTTTTGAGTTCCATTTAGGAAGAAAAAAGCCCTCTGCTCTGTGAAACTTTTGATGCAGATGATGCCCTTTATCTCCCCAGCACCCCAATCTAATCAACTAGTTACGCCAATTTAGAGCTCCTCGCTACTTCTTATCCTCTTTGCCCGAACATAAAGTGAGAAGTGCAGTAATTTTCCGTCCTAGATGGCTGGAAACTTTCCTCACAGAAGCAGAAAGGGTCTAATTAGGCTGTTTCACACCAGCTATGCTTTAACTGTGCCCTTAATTCTCACAGACTGCTGCAGAATCACAACACGGTGCAGACAAACATGCAAAACACACACATGCATGCACGTACGCAGACATATAGTTTCTGCCGTGTCTTTTTTCACACCGAATTTGCACGATACAACAATGGACAATTATGTTTTCATCTCGGGCAGCAGAGGCTTTGTAAGTCAATTTGTCAGTTGGTCGTTTAGCATATTACTGCATTAGTGACGCACCGATAAGCGACTACTGAGGCTTTAAGTCGCACCGTCAGAAATATTTTGGTGGCACCCTGACGTGTAAAGGGCAGAGCAGCTCCCGCTCTGCACACCGAGCGCTGCTCAGGTCGCCTCAGCCGACGGGCGCACCGAGGAGCGGCTAACGAGTTACCAACCACAAGCGAATTAACATACCAGGCTTCATCGGGTGGAATCGGGCACAGAGCACCGCAGCTCCAGAATACAAAGAAATATTCTGTTAAATTGGTGCAGCACATGAAATGTGAAGAGAAAAAAATCAAATATTTAAACTATAATTTGGGATTCTTGAGTCAAATGTATTATTCTCCAGTTCTGAAAATGGCTGAGCAGCACCAGAGCCAGTGAGGGAGCCAGGCGGAACTCCACTCAGGTCTTCACTGGTCAGTAGGTTCTTCTTCAGTGGCCTCCGGAGCCGCCAGAGTCCTCGTACCCGCCTGCTTCAGTAATCAGCCACCAAGCAGACAAACATCGGCGGGTCTTATCTCCCCTCCTCAGGTGGCCCGCCGGCAAACACACACACACACACACACACACCGACGCACACTACAGCCGACATACAAACAGCTTTGTTAAACACTGAAGCTACGCACGCTGGAACGCAGCTGAAAAGTTCACTGAAAGCAGGTGAGGCAGTAAGTTCTTCAGGCCGGCGAACAGAGCATCAGAGCGGCAGCAAACAAAGCTGACGGTAACGAGCGTGACACACCAGAGCCAGTTTTCATTTCCAGTAAGGCTGAGCGAATAGGATTCACCCAGTGGCAATATTGGAGCATGCTGGCGACATGAAGAGAGCGGCTGTAATTCACCATCTGCACCAAAGCGATATTCAATACTTGCATCTCATGCAAGATTGCACATGTGGGCGATGAAATTGAAAGCATCTCCTCCAACCATTTTCCTTGAGCCAAAGTCGGGGAAAAGTCGAATTCTGTCGGCAGCAGATTTCACAGGACACCTCAGCGCCCCCGAGGAGCAGCGACTCTGAGTGTGTGTGTGTGTGTGTGTTCTGTGTGTTCTGGCTTTTTGCATTCACAGCGTAAAGGAGCCGCCTGTGGGGGAATGCACTGGCTTAAAGAATATGAAAAGCATGTTATCCTGCGTATGAATAAAAAGCGGGTTCCCCCCCTCTGTCACTGGCACACTTAAGAGTTTGTAATGTGACACGGGCTTAGTCGTCTTAGTCTGAGCAGCTAAATGCAGTGAGCAGTCGCACTTCCCGAGGAATATGAGCACGAGTGTGAGCCTTTGTCGCGATAATTGAAAAGTTTCTGCCGGAGTCGTGTTATCCAACCTTGTTTGTCTGGTAGAAATCAATTTAACATGGACTGGAAGGAGAAATGTGCACCAACAAGGAAATCATTTGCAGTGGAAACCCGAGCTTTGTGGAAGCGGACTGTCTTGTTCCTCCACAATCCGCTTTTATTCCAAAAAAAATAAAGAACGCACACAAAGAACAGAGCGGATAGTTGGAGGTTCAGGCAGTTCCAGCTCTGCTTCCTGTTTGTGTCTCAGCAGGTCGCGGCTGCAGAGAAGCCTCCCAACGACAGCTCATCTCCTGGACATGAGCGCTATTGGCAGGCGACTCCGAAACGAACCCGCCTGCCCGCTCGCTCACCCACCCGCCCGCTCGCCACCGGCGCCACAGTGGCACCTTCACCTAAAAATACTCTGTTTTTTGCAGCTGCTTTTGTCGGAAAGCAAACAAAAGCACACGAGGTCGAGGAGCGAGCGGCGAGGCGGCCCTCGGGAGCACGGGGGGAGGAAAAGTCGCTGTGCTGAGAAATGTTCGAAACGCGAGAAGGTAGTTTGTGTCGGCAGAACATCAGCGGCCGGAAAACATTGGTTTCTTGGGCGGCTCGAAGTGTGAGACTTGAGGAATCACACACGCTGTAGTCACATCAGATCAATAATCTCTAATGACTGCGTTTACATGCAGTCTATATTCGAGTTAAGGTACATAATTTAGATACATACACTGAGGTACTGAGAATAACCCGTTTGAATGGTCATCAAAATCCCAATCAAAGCAGTGACGCATGGACAACTTCATTAATCCATATCCAAAACAACAACAACAGAACAGTGGATAATGAACAGCCTCGTTAGCAGTCGCCATCTTTAGTGCTTTGGCGCTGGTACTGACCCACAATCAGTACTTGGTGCTGGTACTGACCCACCACCAGTACTTGGTGCTGGTACTGACCCACCACCAGTACTTGACATTATTCCCCGTGGCGCAACCAGGTTATTGCCAATATTCTGCTTAGAAAAGGCTCATTGACTGCACGGGAACATATGAAGATGTGGACGACAACAGACCAGCGTGGAAGCACAAATTACAACTCGTCAGCTTGATTTTGTGGTGAAATGATTATTTATGCAGTAAAATGAGTTTCAATAACTGCAGCAGATGTCAGGTTGATTTTCTCCACAGCAAATGCAGAATGTTTGAGACAGCTGTGCCACAAAAAAAAGTTGGCAAAAAGAACATTTCAGCTGCTTTTGAACTTAAAATGAATCATCTTGAACATCTCCATCAACACCAGGAGGGAGCTGGAGGTAAAAGTTCACCTTCGAGGCTTCCTCAGACAAATCAGGGAGGAAATCTGAAAATCTGTTGGTTTTTTTAAAAAAAAAAACGTGTGAAATGCAATTTTCATGGATCCATTTTGCATGAATGGACAGAAACCACTAAGCTGAGGGAGAAAAAAAAAAAATCAATAAAATAATCCCTCCGCTTGGCAAACTGTGGTGAATTGCAGTTCAATAAGCAGCTTTTGTTGTTACTCAAAAACATTTTGTGATGGAAAAAAAAAAATCCCCAGACATGAAAGAAGGGTCCATAACTGTGAGGTTGCAAAATGCTATTTGTTGGTTTCTATTTAATTACATGTTCTAAGTGGGGTTATTCACCCATTTTGGCCTTGGAGAAAAGACCCTTTAATTACAGAAGCTGGGATCAGAACCGCAGCAGCGAGCACTCCTCAAGCAGCTTATTGGATTATTATATATTGGGCCTATTTTTCCTCAACCTGTCTCATCTGCTTCTAGCGCACTTAGCATTTTTCAGCTTCTTCCCGGAGAAATTGCCACTATTTGTTGCGTTGGTTGTTATTTATAGAAGAGGCGACCTGCGCAGCCTACAAATCACACGGCTGTTTGTTTCGCCAACTGGCAGGAGCAGCGGCCTCGGAATCGCTGACAAAAATTGGAGATGTGGGAGGCAATTCTGAGGTCTATCCTGATGTTTACAAGCCATTTGCAATATTTTTCTTCTCAGACCAGCGTGTTGAACTCAGTTATTCCTGCTCAGTAGCTCTGAAAGTATGATCCAAATACGTCTGCTGCTTCTGCTTGTGGTGTCTAATGCAAGCTGAGGGAGTGCAGCACACTTCCTGAGGTCATCTGAATGTTTGAAATGCTTTTAACACATCCAATTTGACTGTTTTTTTCATTCCATTTCTGGAAATCCACACAACATACAAATGTAGAGAATCACACCAGGAAGTCTGGTGTGAGGAATTTGGAGCTTATTCACAGGATAATTAAATGGTTATTACTTGTTTTTCTGCTCCTGTCGCTGAGGTTTATGGACGATGCAGACCTCGCAGCATTAACACAGATGACAACCCTCGGCCTGAAGCTCATTGTCATTCATTACTCCGTCTCGCGCCTCCACTATCTCCCCCCACTTCCTCCACGACGGCGCCGAACAGGGCAGGCGAGTGGCGGCTGATTACCAAACATCTTCGCCTACCTTTGATCTCCTGAGGTGTGGGGCTTTAATCCATCTTGCGGCACGGGAGGCTGTCTGATCTGTGTGGTTGTGGTCGCCACTCAGCTTCTCCTCATCTCACACACAGGCAGGCAGGCAGGCAGGCAGCGTCGCCCTCCCCCCCACCCCCCCCCCAGCCCCCAGCGCTCACACGGCCGTGCACTCGCGCCGACCAGCTTGGACTCGCCGCGCCGGGCCTCTGCTTGCAGACACTGTAAAAGAAGAAGAGGAGAAGAGGACGTCTGAGTCAGAGAAGAAGAGGAGGGATGTGACCTTGTGACATGGAGGAGGAGGGAGCCAGTAATTAAAAGACGCAGCGTCTCGCTTTTATCCAACTTCATCCTCTTTTATCCAAAATCAAATCAGAGTCATGCTACTGGATTCAAATCCCACGTCAGGTATCAGCCTGCTGCACAGGACGACACCGAGCAGCACGTTCTTAAAGGAGCAGTGTGTCATAGTCATTTGTAGTTATTTCCTTAAATGACATACAATATTAAGGACACCATGTAAATAATGTGCAATTGCTTGTAATGCATGTTTCTATTATCTATTATTTCTGAATTGTCCATGTAAAAACCCACAGGAACTCCTTCAGCAGCCATCTTGGCTCCATGATGTTTTCTACGGTAGCTGAGAAGGCCAAACGTGCACCCACAATGCACCTCTGCAGCACCCGTGTCAGTAATGCACCTGAACGCTGGCTGCCACCATGTTAAAACATACAAGAGGAAAATAGTCGTAGGACAGACGGAATGCTCTGCATTCCTGACCATTACACAGATGTATATTTTTACGCACTGCTCCTTTAAGTCCAGGCTCCCATTTCGCTGATGGTCTTGTAGTACAGATTGTCCCTTGCTGGGCGACACAGCCTTCCTCTTTGTGTTGCACATGCAACATTTTTCATGCTGTCAAGGCTGATGTTTCTGAATGGCGCCTGGGACTCATCAGCATTCCAAACAAGCTCGGCACACAATATTGCAAGACAATTTCCACGGTAAATGAGAAAGTAAATGTCACTTACAAGATGAGCATTAATCTCATGTCATAGCATTTTAATGGCTCCCTCAGTCAGGAGGGGAATTAAACCTCGGCATGAGATCAAGCTAAAGCGCGGTGGAATCACCTTCCAGCCTCGCAGCCGATGCAGCGGCCGCCGCCGCCACCGAGGCGTCCACAGAGCGAGCACACGTGGACGGCTGCACAGAGAGAGAGGAGAGCCCGACACGCTTCTCAGGTAATAATTTCATACGATTCTACGCTCTAATTCCGCACACTGGAGCAGCACACCGAGCCCAGCTCCTGCCAGAGCTGCCGGCCGCAGATAAAAACCCTGACAGCTTTTTCATGTGAGCGGTTAAAAGGCGGCTGAGTGGGAACATTGTATGCATGTCGCTGACATGGAACGGCCGGAAGAATGAAGCATAGACCGCTCGGCTCCCGCTGCGATTTACAGACCTGATATTACAGCCGGCAAACACTCAGGCTACGTTTCCATGCAGTTAAAAAGCCTTTTCTAAGCCAAATATCACCAATAACCTTGTTGTGCGCGTCCATGTAAACACCAATAACCCATCTGAATAAGTGGAATATTCTCATATTCCCTCTTCCTTATGCTCATATACTCCTCTTCCCTCTGGGTTCCTCCTTCTCTAAGGTGAATATCTGATGATGTCTCCTCCAATCAGGATCTTCCCCCATCAAAAGGAAGATGAATTAATGCGCATGTTCTATTGCCATCTTGGTCTTTAGAGTCCAGGAACTACTGACTGGAAACATGGCCATGATTCCATCCAGCAGAACGACTCTCGCGTTGCATATTCAGAGTTTTTCCTCCCGTCCTTTGAAGATCCACGACTGATGATCTGCTCTTTAAAGGCGTATTTCATATTTTCGACTCGCCAGTGCTCCTACAGTTTCCGAGTGTAATTGCACTGCGAAGAACACGCACATACACATGGAGTTCCCTCCTGACGGGACACACAGGTCTGCCCGGGACGAGTACATAGTGTGAAAAAATGATATCACGAATAAATATTTGGATATGAAAGCAAAAACAGCCGATGAATTCTGGTCCACTAAAACACACACACACGCACATATACACACACACAAAATGCCACCCTGGGCTTTGTGGCTCCGCCCTCTCGTTGTATCCAGCTGATTCCTCCGTGAACGGACGAATGAACGTGGCGTCTCTGCAGCGGTAACCTTGTCCTGAAAGTCACTCGATAGTCGCGCAGAGGTGAATCAATTAAGTCTTTGAAAGCCGTGTTTTACTGACCCGGGAAATCCACTGGTGTGTAATTACTCGCAACAAGTCGGAATTTATGTACATATATCTACTCTTAGACAATTTACAGTAGAATAAAAGGATCAAATGAATATTTCAGGCTCTTTGAGGGCATGTGGGATAAATAATAATGGGGGAACTTTTGAAGTGCTGACGTACATAAAGTTTCTACAGAGAGGAGATTGTTGCTGAATGTTCCCACCGCCTGCTCGCCTCTCCGACTCATTTCCCCTCCATCTTTCCCCTTCCTCCGCTCACGCTCCATTCCTCTCCCTCCTTTGAGCTGCAGGCTGCTGTGTACGAGCACAAACGCGCGACATCCACTTCCTCTCAAACACACAAGCCTGAAGGACCCAGTTCCCCTCGCCGCATCCTTCTCCCGCCGCTACCAAAACCCCGGCACATCCTCTCAGGTGTGACGCCCGGCCGCCATGAACCGGGTCGCCGGCTTTAAACCCTCGCGTGCAGGAGCAATTTCACATAATGCGGACCGTGATTGCGACATTATGAGGCAACCTTTGAAAAAAATAAGATCAATTAAAGCGCGCGGAGGAGCCGCCGTGCCGACTGCTTCGCTCCTCTGCACTCGTTATATATTTCAAAACCAAAATATCTTGGATTTAATTTATTCACTGTTGCTTTCTAGTGCAAATTCCTATTAGATATTCATCTGCTGATTAAATCACAGGTGGCAAATATGTTTGCAAATAGTAACATCAGCACACGTGCATGTAATTATAGAGGCAAAGACAAATAAGCAATTATGTTTTCGGGTTGGCAAATATCTGCCGCTGAAATACTCGTCCGATGTAGTACAAGAAAAAAAAAAAAAAAAAACTCTATAAGCAGCTGCCAGGCACATTTTAAAATATACACCACTCCTGCACTGCAAAAGCTACATTATGAAACAAGCTTATGAAATTGTTTGCATGTGTTGGGACCATCAGCATGCAGGAGCGATCCCCCCGGGGTCTCCATTCCCGCAAACTCTTAACAGAACTTTGGTGCGCAGTGATTGTGGGGATAATGAGGAGACGAGGCTGCGCTCCCCGATAACGCTCGTGTTTGTTTCTCACTGGTTCACTTTCCCCGCTCGGCTCTGCTGAATCGCTCGCATGTCAGCCGGCGCTACTTTGTATTAAGCGTATAAATCTCAGTCGGTCTCCGGAGTGTAAGAGAGAAGTAAGCTGGAAGCCCACCAGCTGATCCTGACAAACATTCGGGAGGAAAAAAAAACGCTTCTTCACTGGCCAATTATGACGTGATTGTTTGGAAATAAAGCGACGTTCTGCTTGTTCGCCGTGAGAGGACCTGCTGACAGACCTGGGATCCGACGTCTGAGGAGGCAGGAAGCATTGCTTTTTCCCCTCTGAGATCAAAATTGCTATTATATTTTCTGTGCTCGCCCTCCAGCCCAAACAAACAAACAAGCTGTTTGCTTTGGCCATCTGAAACACACACACACTGACACACATACACACACATTGCAAATAGCAGAAATCTGATGGTGCCGAGCGCTCAATAATGGGATGGTTTGGTTTAAGCACCAAAGACGGATTCCTCCCTTTGTTTACCATCATTCTGCTGCAATCTCACTAATATTCATAAATAACTAAAAAGTAGAGAAAAATTATTTCAATCAATCATTTCTCCTCCGTAATTATACCAGTTGGTGTTGCATTTGATATTAGTGTTGTATTTTATACCGTTGGAAAGCCCGATTACTCATTTTTACTCAATGAGATACAACCTGTAAGGATTGTGCCTTCATGGAATGAGCAGCACAGCTGAACGTGTGGGTAACGCCCCCC
>CAESWR010000889.1:11306-22343 GCA_903171835.1 Mullus surmuletus
GGGGGTCAGCATGAGGGGAAGCAGCTGAGGAGAAAAGACACCAGGCTCTCGGCAGCATCTCATTAACTAATAAATTGATGATGTTAAACTCCTGTCCACTTCTCAGCCATAATTAAACAACATAATGAGACAATACTCAGGGTGTGTAGTCTTTGGTGTGCTGATCTGATTCCACTGCATTATAAACTGGTTCATACCTGTCATATTTTAATGGAGAAAAAAAATCCCAAATTGGATTGTGTTTTTCCAATTTACCCTCAAAAGACACTCTTGTGCAAGCAAACATCATGATATTTTCGTGGCAAAACAGGAAAAAGGTTGCGCTGCAGTAGCTTTGACATGAACCCCCGTGATGCTGGGATTTGGAGACGTTGCCGTTCATGTAAAGCACGTTAGTGATCACAGGTAAGTGCAAAGCAGTATTTAGAGTTCTGCGAGTGAATTGTATCGTCTGTCATCGCAGTGCGGCTCCCAGCTGCACCACTAATAGATTACTGTCTTCTAATTGCTCGGTCAGAATTAGCATAATATTTCAGCTCCATCCTCTGGAAGTTTACAAAGTAAAGCTGCGAGCAATTATCTGTCGCCATCTCCAGTCGGGAGAATTGATGGTTTGACCCCACTTGTCTGAAAATCTCGCTTGACACTCTTACTCCTGCAGGCAATGTCAAATGAGACAGCTGGGGCTAACTCTGGGTGACACACATCCCCCAAAACTGCTAAAGATGTGCCATTACGACGGCACAACTCAGAAATAAACTAATATTTCCTTTCAGCGACAGCCCCTCTGTTCCACTGCATTTCATAATTGCTGCAAGGCTTTTAAGAGTGCGTGCTTGGCGGGAAAGATCTCCTGTGGTTCGTACAAAACTCAGTCGTTGGCGTGCCCTTTTGTCCTAGATAGAAGGGCTGGTCTCTGCCAGTGTGATACAGAGAGTGGCTCATAAGAGGCTGCTCAAGATTTACTGTTCGTGGACGGGTTTTGACACAAAACTTGCCAACACTGCCAGACTGAATTCAGAGAGGACTTAAGCGACTTACCCACCAGAGAGCCATCAGCCATCACGATGCATTGGGCCAGACACTGTGAGGACTTCAGCAAAGTTTACCGTCGCCTCCCTCCCACACTGAGGCCTTAATGCGCCATTTTCCCCGACATAGCAACACTTGACTGGCTTTACAGAGAAATCACAAATACCTACGTCAAATCTGGAGGCTTTATGTTATAGATGAATAAGCGTGTGGATTGTATTTGTGTTCTGATATCATATTTCCTGGTTCAACATGCTTATGGATGTGGAACCTACTGTAAAGGCATCTTATGAGGGCTATTTATTTCCCTGAAAAGCATCGCCGTCCTCACCTCCATCATCCCGCTACCGGTAATAAAGGCTTTGAGTTAATGAGGCGTAACCTTGACGGCAGCGCCATCTTGGTAATGGAGCATGGACGGAGCAAGTTTGCGTCATCGAACTGTAAGAGGGCCAAAAAAAGGCCAAGAGAAACCTGGTAAGTTTGCCGATGACCACCCTAAGGGCTGGGCAAAGTCACCCCAAAAAAGCATCCAAAAAGGTGGCTAAAAGCAAGCACAAATGGAAGTAAATGGCTATTCCGTTGCTATCACGGTGACTCACCAAGCAGTGACATCACCCAGCAACAACCTATGAGGACAATGGCTTTAAACTGGATTTGATTAAACAAATGTAACCCATTTGCCCCAGACACTCCGTGATGACTGTGTCTGCAGCGAGGGAAATTAAGCTAATACGAGACTATATGTTCAAATGAGGAAAAGTGCAGAAAAATAGATACCCTGTCAGTTTGATCTTTTATCTCGCTTCAGTAAGATAAATGGTGAGTGACAGAGGACGTGCTTGAACGCTTTCAAACATACAAAAAAAAGGCATCAAAGCCATGTGCGCCAAATGCCAAATCAGAATTGCTTATCAGCTGCCACGGGAAATTAGAAATTCATGTATAATAATGAAAAATAACTTCCAGCAGATAACCTCACCTGACCATGCGGCCGTCTGATCAATTGTTCCTGCTTCGCGGCACAAAACGACCTTAATAGACCTTCAGATCTCGCTTCAGATCGCATTCCTCGTAAAATGGTCAAGCACGTTGTTGTTAGAAATTTTCATTAAGGCCTACACGGCATAGATCTCTGCCTCAATCCGCTGACTTTCCCCTTTAATTAACTGGTTTACTGGCTGGTTTATTTATTCCAATTACAGGCCCCTGTAAACTGCCAGAAACCTGTCGATTGCTGATGCAGTTTCTTGGCTGTAGATAGAAGTCAATGATCTTACCATTTACTTTTTAATTCCATTATCTTCTTGCCCTTGAGTTACATCATTTTTTTTTGTCTTTGCACCAGCATTGATTTCACCTCCACAAAGGGTTTCAGCCCTGTCTCCTGCCAGTTATTTTGAAATTAATTTGCATGCAAATGTCACCGCACAGACAGTCACCTTCGACTTTGTTTTATATATTAAATCTAATATTATTTAATCAAGACGAAAGACGCCATAGTGAAGGTGTTTCATTAACATTCAGAACTGCTGTTTGTGTATCATGTTGTAGCCTACAATCCATCGTAAGTCTTTATAATAGATATGAATTGTAGGTAGATCCATAGATCAATGGATAGATAGATAGATAGATAGGTAGATATATAGACAGACAGACAGATAGATAGCTAGATAGATAGATAGATAGATAGATAGATAGATAACTTTACAAATCATGAAGGAAATTTAATTAAAAAAATAAATTAAAATTTATATTGGATTATTCAAGAGTTTTGTATAATAGAATCGAGTTTCATAAACAACATGTAAGCTACACCACGAAGCGACGCCGACGGCCAATCGCATGGTGCCAAACCCAACAAGTTTGGTTGAGAGCGCAGACTCTCGAGGCACCGCGCGAACCGGATCAAAATGGCGGCCGGTCATCGAGCATGCAAACAAATGGACATGGAAACAGTGCATGACTGGTTCGCAGCGGCGTTTCCCCTTTGGAATACAACTTGTTGCCACCAAACAGCAATGGTAAGACACTGTTTTTGTTTTGTGGCTTCATTAAGTTTACTCTTGTTGGTGTTGTTTGCTGCTGCAGTGAGTTTTGGTCATAAAGTGAATTGTATGTGTTGCACCAGAGGCTGTTTGGTATCATAGTCTGTATCAGAGTTCTTTTAAGCTCTAATACACTTTGCCTTTGTTTTGGGTTTGGTGGGTTTTGACGTGGATGCAACAACAAAACCAATCAACTGTTTGCGCTTTCATCTTCCACACACAAACATGGCTTCATTTCCAGTCACATGACCAATATACACTGATAGTGCTACTCTCCATTTTTGTGTGTCACGTGGTCAAGGCCTCTGTTTCTTTTAGGCATGTGTAATGAAGCTTTGTGTTGTCTGGTGGATTTGTCCCACACCAATTTGTGGAAATGAATGTATTCGCATGTTCTCTTTGTCAGAAATGCAGCTAATGAAATGCAAACAGACAGACCCATGCCGGCCCTTAAGCATTTGTTGGGTCTTTCAGACAGGAAGTTCTGTCTGCTGTCAACGCTTTGTCTTTGTCTTCATAGTATTCTCATCTTGGCACACACACACACACACACACACACACACACACACACACCCCGTCTGCAGTGTTTTAGCTGTCTGTCTGTATTGTTGGATTTTGATCCCAAGCTTTTTAAAGGCGTTCTTCTCGTCTGCTTTTGCTCCTTTTGGATTTGCCTGCCCGTTTTTTGACCCGAACTCACTTCAGACCCCGCCCCTATTCTGACTCCTTTGCGTTGGCTGCTGTCTCCTTACAGTACCCCAGACTTCCACTCCTACCGGCTCTCCGGTAAGGCTGAACTTTTACCCGAAACTCCTGAGTCTCTGACTAATGCATTACACTTCTACCTGTTTGCTGAGTGGTTGCAATGTTTGGCAAGGGCATATATGCTGATACTTTTTCCCCCTTCGTTTTTTAGTTGCACCTTTTCTGTGCTTGAATTTAACTTAAGAAGTTTGTGACTCTGGAATAAAATCTCTCCAAATCTTTCCAACTAACAAACATTTTGCACAACCAATGATCTCAGAGCAGAGAAGCTAATACACAAAATTATTAGGTTTATTCAGGTTTCCTTAAGCCCACTTCCCACCCACCATCCAACTTGAACTCATTCAAAAGGTTTTTCATTTTTGTTGCTAGCAGTTTGATGTTTGAAATTGAATATATTCTTGATGAGGGAAGCTGGGAATTGCCTGGCTTTCAGATCAGCTCTATTATCTGCCTTTTAGGTTTGAAGCAAATTGGACCTGGGGTCCCCAAGGTGCCTGGACCCTTGCATACTAGTGGTGCTGAATCCTCAATGTGTCACATTTTTGATGGAAATGCACTTTAATCAGAAGGAGATTCTCAAACCTTCTGGGCTTATTCACAGTTCTTTGATTTGTTTTTGGGGGGGTTGTGTGATAGATGGCTTATTTTTTCTTCAGTTAAAAATAAGATGTAATCTATCCATTATATATACTGTGATGTTCCTGATGAAGCAATTGCGCTAAAGTGTACAAAAGGGAAATTCATGCAACCTGAATCTATCAAAAGCCTGGAAAGTGAAGAGGAAATACTGTTGAGATGAAACAGGATGAGGAGTGAAAATGGAAATTTAAAAATGTGTAGGGGAATAGCATTAGAGTTGGAATGGACAGTTTCTGTTTGTTCTGAAAATAAATTGCGACTCATCCTGCTACATAACTGAGAACATCAAAGTCAAGTACATCCAAAATATGTAGATGGGTGCGGTGCAGTGCCATGGGGTACAGCAATATATAGAAAACCTCTTACTGGTGTGTTTCTGAGATGTTGCCTTTGTTGAGGCACAGATTTCTCCTCTCTTGGCATGTCTAGAAAAAGAAAGAAAGATGCTGTCATCGATGACAATCCACTGAGGCGGTCTCTGGTGGGAGAGCTCTGGGAGTAAAACTGAATTTTTTACCGGGTACTGAACGATATGAAGTAATAATACCCAGTGTTATCTTCTGAGTAAATACCCATTAAGTGAGTTTAATTGAGTGAGAAAACACAGCAGTGACTGAACCCATAAATGGGCCACTGATGAAAGGATCCATTTGTGGGACAAAATGTTCATATTGAGTGTTCAACTAGTGAAACATATAATTTGTGTCCATCAGTCTAAGTATTGAACTTTGCGCTCCAAATCACAGATATTTTTGGCCAATTTCTGCCGGTTTTGGTCACTGTGAAATATCACAGTCATTAGTATTAATGGAAGTGGTGACAATCTTTCCAAAAAGCCAACTTAGTGATTTTTTTCTTTATGCCTAAACAAAGTATCAGAATCCAGCATTTTCTTTGGAGGATGGGTCCAGTTTAGGTCCAAGTTTGCCCAAGTGAAGAATTATCGAGACATTGTCCATTGTTTTTAATGAAAGAATCTCTTTTGAGGTTCTTTTTTGTGCAGAATCATCCTCCCTTACTCCCCTTTGTTTGCTTCCTCCCTTACTCTATGATCCAAATATGCATACACAATAACATGCATAAAAAAAGCCAATGCAAATAAAACACTATCATTGTGCTTTTCAGAAAAGCACACTTTGGATCCCCGGCGCTCCTCTGGTTTGCTATCCATCTTGCCTTATCTGTGCTTATACGCTATCAGGTGTGTTGTGTCTTAGCAATTCCCACTGGTAATTTGACTTGCAATATACTTTCAGAGCATCTTCTCAGGTGCGCCGAGTGTAGCCCAGATCATTGCTGCGCCTGGCAGATCCAGGGCCGAGCAGAGGATCCGACCAGGGAGCTGCCGACGAGTGTCAGAACAGGGTTTGTTTGTCCGAGCCGCCTTCATTTACAACTCCCCGGCGCTGCGTTTGGCTCAGCAGGCCTCAGACGGCGAGGAGGCGTCTGACTCAAAGAGCTCTGTCAAACCGCCCCCATCCAACTCATTTGCAGGCTCAGTGTGTCCACCACTGGAGGGTGATTGACCGCCATTCTTAGATTGAAATTGATTGCATAAGGGCCATAACAATGAAAGGCTGTTGGCGCTGCGGGAGTGTCGGCAGAGGAGTGTCAAAGGATGGGATGCTGCTGTCACCAGGAACAAGTGGGTTCTATATTAAAGTATTGTCTAGTAGTGAGATCCCTGAGATCAGAGGAGATACTGTGTTTCTAATTGGTTTGTATTGATCCTCCCTGCCTCTTGTTCGTGACGGCGCGGCGGTGATGAATGTCAGTCGGCCGCGCTGGATGAAAAAAAACTTGGCGCGGAGAAGCCAAATGTTGCTCCAAGTTCAGCCGGGCTTTCGGGGTTCTAAACATTTTAGAGGAGAATGAAACCTTCCCGCCACAGAAACCATCGTTTTCCATCTGCTTAAATAGCTGTTTTTTGGGTTGTTGTTGTTGTTGTTCATGGCAATAAAACCTAATGCTACATCCTCATTCCCCCGGCGAGGAGAGAAAGCAACCTCGCAGACTAGATTCAGCCCCCCAATTGGTTTTATTGACCGCCTTTCTGAATACATAAAATTATCTGACACAAGCCGTTTTATCACAACAATCCATAGTTAGTAATGTGACTTATTTAAACAAAATACTGGCCCAGCTTCGTCCTCACAGCCTCGGCGTTTTAGTCAATACAGTTTATTTAGCGTAGACCATAACGACTCATAAAGTATTGAACGGTTTGGCGTCTGCACACACGTGTGTGGGGATAGAAATTAACTTTATAATACGCAGCCTAATGATGGTACATGTGTGTGACCTGTTTTTGTGGGAACATTGTGTGACATTTATCCCCTTTGCCGTCGCTAATTGACATTAAGGAATCAACTGCTGCTGTCTCCACAAACGACCATGACATTTGCAACTTGCGTTAAATTAGTACACGTATTTTTTGTTTTTTGTTTTTTGTTTTTTGCAAGGGTCTTGCAGCAGCAATGATCTGAGCGCCACTGATTCATTATGCTGCGTTAGATGCCCCAGGAGGAGGGACGAGGGCAAAGCTCCGAGGACCGCATCGCATATTAAGTCTGTGCTGCCGAACATCAATAGCATGAAGGGATCCCGAGAAGCTCCAGCTGCAAAACCAAGCCTTATATTTTATAACTTGCAGAAAATGCAAGTAAATGGAAAGAGGCACAAACAACAGGCGACTATACAAAAAGTGATTTCAAACACTAGTGGCTGCGAAGCATTTCAGACGATTCTGCTGCGTCAGTGCCCCCCCCCAACCCCTATTTGAAAATAATTAGGCAGAATCGTTACTCATCGTTTCATGTCATCCAAATACATCTCGTTATTCACCACATCTGCCCCAACGCTATGGGAGGACCCTCGATTACAGACGAGCGGCCCCGTTTTAAAGCAGTGCCGCCATAAAAGGAGTCCGCAGCGGTGCAGCCGAGACGATCAGGCGAGAGATAAATCATTGAAACGGTCACGTCTAATGACAGCGCACTTATCTTTATGCGCTAATCTACCCGGCTTTATTGCTGTGCCCTGCCTGTTTGCCGGCTCTGTTTGGCTCAGGGTGGTCCGCGCACAGACGAGACCGCAATCCGGTCTTACAAGAGTCCTAATTAATTTCGTAAGTCGACAGGCCCCCGGGGAGGGAGGAGCTGCGTTGATTTAAAAGCTGAAAATTTCTGTAAACAGCTCATTTTCAGACGTTTTTTTCAGCGAGTTAAATTTCTCAGACGCACCTGAATGGCGCGACAGTCGATTAGAGCAGAAGCGGATTTATGATGCGGAAAATTTGTTTTGTTGCTCTCTGCATTTGCATACCTCAACTGTTGATCATTCCTCATTACATAATGGATTCATCTCTCACCGTCAGCCCGAGACGTGCCCCCAAGACATGTTTTTTTTTTCTCTCGAAATGCAATAAACAATCGCTGAGGTGATGAAGAATGAGTGATGAAAATGTATTCGGTCTCTTCCCTCGCCTCGGGCTTGCGCAGGATGTGTGGGACCTCTCTGGCCGTACTTCACGCAAAGCTACGAGCCGATGTAAAACACAGGCGGATGGAACTGTCAGAAACGGACACTTCCTCTCACGCACATGCCAGGATCCTCCACATGTTCCGGTATACCAGTGAGGTGCATCACGCAGCATTCACGGATCCTTGTTAATATGCTTCTCTCATTGGGCTCCGGGGAAGATAAAGTAGCTCCCGACACCTTTCATTCAATATGATGCTTTTGCCTCTCTTATTTATTTATCAGCAGCTGTGTGCTCACTGAGGAGAGGCAGTAATGCTTTTATCATCGAGCGCCGCCGAGCTGCTGTGCTGCGCTGGTGTTTCAGTATTTCCGCGCTTGTTGTTGCCGGGGCTTCCGATGATAAGGCTAATCTTTGTACAGACATCCATCACAGAGGAGCAGCTTAATGTTATTAAGGATCTCCTGCCCTCAGATTTCCCCTCCATTATGCTTATTTGTTTTGCTGAGCATAATCAGGCACTGTTGAAATATCTTTATGCCTTTGTCCTAATCTGAACCCATCGGAATGAAATTAGAGCGCCAGAGCAATTACAGAGTTGTGATATAATCATACTTAAAAAAAAAAAAAAAAAGTAAAATGTCAACAAATTTGCTATTGAGTTTTTTAATAAGAGATCATTTTTTTTTACGAGTCAGATTCCAATTTTGTCCAAAGCATTTTTTACTGATAGAGACTACAATGAGAATTCTCCAGTCGTCCTCGGTGCGCTCCCTCAACCTTCACCAAATCTCTCAGACGCAAGAACACATAACAGAATATATAAGATAAAAAAAAAAATCTTTGTTAGTATATAAAGAATTTGGTCTGCAAGACCAAAAATGCATCAAACTCATTAAAAGTTGAAACCCTCAGCGGCGCTAAACTATGAGAAACAAAATGCGGGCCAAAAAATATATAATGTGATTTCTTTTTTCCATTGTACTTCAAATTTAATCAATACTTGAGAATATTTGCTAGTTCTTTCGCTAAATTTCTCAAGTCTCCAAATGTTCCAAAAGTCTCTTAACTTTACAATTCATTTGAAGCAAAACAGAGAAGTTGCGGATGTTTTTGTATCCCAACTAGACCACTTTGAGCCCCTGTCCCATGATAACTCTGCGTCTCATTCATTATAACTCCTCATTGGTCCAGCCACCAGTTTAGCAGTGTCCACGGGCATAAATTGGTGGCTTCAAGCTTGTTTTTTTTTTTTTTTTAACCTGAAATGGCCATCTCTTACTTCTGCTGAGGGTTTCCAGGCCATCATGTCTTCATAAGTCTCCTGCTCTTTATGTTGGCGAGGGTGAAGTGATTTCAGGTGCAGGTCCAGGCAGCAGCAATTCATTCAAGAGCAGCCTGGCAACTGCTTCAATAAAAACCAAATAGATCCTCACCAGGAATAAAGATATTTGTGGGCTCTCCACGTGCAGACGTGGGGAGGGTCGGTTGACCGCCTCCGTTAGCTTGAGGGCTGTCAAATTATTTGGATTAATTTTTAGCGGCAGAGAAGCCGTTGTTTGTTTGTTTTTCTACCTGCAGGTCTGCTGGAACACAGCAGCTTGTTTTCCCGTGTGTGGATTAAGAGTCTCTGTCCTCCAAGCATCTGTTCAGAGCAGCAGGAGATGCTGTGTCTCCCCCACAGCTCTGGACCACTCATGGAAAAGCTTTTTTTTTGGTTTTTGTTTGTTTATTTATTTATTTTTTTACATCTCACATATATCAGAATGGGGACACAGTTGCCAGAGATATAGACAGAATGTTCCTCCTAGAAAACACAGAAACTTTTTCATATTCCCTTGGCACGTTAAAGTCCCACTGTGATGTCTGTTTTTTTGATAGTGATAGTCTGAAGTGTAAAATAGCATTCAATATATTTGTAAGTATTGTGATCCTATATATATATTGTGATTGTGATGTAGCCCAAAAATATCACGAATACTAACACTACATCTGTATATATCCGAACTGGTACGAGCTAATTTCTCATTCAATTTTTCTTTGCTTTTTTTCCCCTTGGTGTGTGAAATGTTAGTTTAGACTAAATTAAAAAAATACAAGCAACATCCAACCGTTGTTCACATGTCTAAAAATCAGCTTGGCGTGCCGAGAACAACGGGTTTGAGAAATGGCTAATAAAGCGGTCTGTTCTGTTTTGTAGCAATCACTGTCTCTTCACAGTCGAGAAGCTTTTTGGAACAATACCCCCGGACTGGCAGAGAGAGGGGCTTCCTCTGAGAGCCTGGAAAAATGAGGCTCCACAGCCCTCCCTAGCAAAGCTGTGGTGAAAAGGCGTCTTTTCTTTCTGTGTGTGTGTGTGTTTGTGCGTATTTGTGTGTGTTTGTCTGTGTGTGTGTGTGTGTGTGAACCTTGGATTCAAGAGCAATATAAGGTGGCAGAACAAAACACAGGATTTCGACTCCATCGCAGATAATTAAGGGATCAGTGGAGATATGACGGCTTTTTTTCATACAAAATTTCCCTTTTTTCCCTTCGCTTTTCTGTCTGCTGGTGCTCAACAGGGAGATACAAAGAGGGATTTTAAGCCCTAAAAATACTTTAACTTTGGAGGCTAGCCACTTCATTTGAATAAGTTGGACTGCTGAGGCCTCTTATTAACTTCAGATGAAGTTTTGAATACATTTTTGCATGAAACAAGGACTGTGGATTTGATCTCCATCGCTTACATTATAGGAGGGGATGAAATGGGGGAGTGATTACAGCCGAAAAACCTCTCGGCGTATCCTCTGAGGTTCCCTATGGAGATGATGTCTGACCGTGTGCACATATATGTGGGAGCATATAATGGGAGCAGAATGTTGCTTATCCTCCTTTCTCTTCACTCCTGTGGAAACATTTCTGACTGTTGAAAAGCAGAAGGCATCGATAGTCGCATGCGCTTGCATTCCTGTGCAGAATCCTTTCAGAATGCTTTCATTAGGCGATGATGTCATCCATAACGCCAAAGTCTAACACCTCGGTTATTGCCGAGAATAAATGTGACTTTTCTCATTCTCGTGGGTGGGGGGG
>CAESWR010000889.1:35460-70607 GCA_903171835.1 Mullus surmuletus
AAGGTCTGTGCTCTCTGAATGCCTGTCTGTCAACAAGATTATGCAAAAACTACTGGATGGATTTCCATGAAACCTGGTGTGTGGGTGGAGCACGGGCCACAGGAGAACCTGCTCAATTTTGGGGAAACTTTTCATCTCTTCTTTAATGTGCATCAATGGATTTTCCTTTGCAGTTTTTACACTGTTTACAGTGATGATATATATTTATGTGTCAGGCTTACCCTCATAAATCTGCATGGCTCAGTAGGTAGAATGGCCAGCTGTTAATCGGAGGGTTAATGGTTCGATCCCCCTCGCCCGGAGAGTGCGTGTCCTTGAGCAAGACGATGAAACCCTAATTGCTCCCTGGATGCCCGAGCGACTGAGGCTGCTCACTGCTCCATATAGGATGGGTTAAATACAGAGGATGAATTTCCCTTGTGGGATTAGAAGAGTATATGAATGAAAAAGTGGGAGAAAAAAAAGGTTTAGATCCAGTCGAATAAAGTATAAAATTCGTAGGGAGGGTGATGCTAATCCAATTATTTTATAGTGTATATAAGGGCTGCAGACCTTGAGCTAACACCCGAGACAATGAGGATTCTGTGTGGATGTTTTTGTTTGTTTACATATATTTCAACAGCGATCGGAAATACGTCCAACCGTGATTTTTTATTTATTTTTTGGCTTTATACATAATACAACAGTGAGGTGTTATCCTTGGTGCAAGGCTGTGCTCTCCAGGCTCAATTCAGACCCTATTTATAAGAAAAATAAATAAGTAAAAATGATTAGGATATTATTCTGCCGTCGTCTTTAGAAGCAGACGCGACAGAGGAAGAGCATTTGGGACTGTTGATCTCATTAGGAGTGTGACTGACTGTGCCTTCCAGTGTGAATCCATTAAAAGTTTGTCGGGGGGGAACCACGGGTGCGAGCAGATGGCAGAGCACATATGCTGTGGGTCTCTTTGGCCAGGTACGGCGACGGATCGCTTTCAAAGCAGGCCTGCTTTTTGCCCGCGCTCTCAGGAACTCGGACACCCTCCTCTTTAAGTAGACTCTTTGGTCGATTTGTGGTTATGTTAGATTTTGAGGTATATGCTGGCTTTAATTGAAAACGTCTCTGTGTGTTACTGCGCTCAACTGTGTAACATACTGTCAAAGAGGCGGGACCACTGACACTTTCTGCCATCAGACTTACATTTCCATTGAGCCTGTTACTTTTACAGTGGTTTATTCTGCAATGCGAAGGTGTTGATCATTGTTAATTTCATCAGATCTCCGAAGTTACAGTAGTGCGTCTCTGTGGGGCCGATCACAGCATTGACGTTCAATGTGCTTTCGTCTCAATTTTGAGTATTCAATTAGGATCCAATTTGGTTCCCTGCACCCTGTATTTTACGTCTTATAACATTGTTTGGATCCCAAAAAGTTTTTAAAAATTCTTGGAGCGCAGAGAAGTCTAGCTGCGGAACAAAACAAAAAAGTCTCTGGGTCCCCAGCATCCTTTACATGTTGATGTCTAAATACCTGTCTGGGTTGGTGGGTAGGCTCCCCACGGAAAGCAAGAATATCCAGGTTTGTTCTCTCTGATTTATTTTATTTTTTTCTCAAGCGATAAACATTGGTCGCCATGTGTCATATTCTTTTTTCCTAGGAGTCATGGTGACAGTGTTGCATAAGCACACACCTTTTATTTCCGTTTTTAATGCGAGCACGAAGAAACTTGCCGTATTCATCAGGCGAATGCAAAACAGCCTTGTAGTGACAAATGTTGCACAGGGAATGTAAAACATCCAGCTGCAGGATGGAAAAAAAAACCCACAGTGAATGTGCGGAGGGACTGCAAATGTGATCGACTGGAATATTTGTGTTTCGCATCATTAAAAAATCAATGCTGAAATATCACTTTTTAAATGGCGCGTCAGCATGGTGAAATGCGAGCGCATCTCTGCAGGAAGAAGGTGGAATTTAAATATGTTTGAAAAGCTTCATTAGCTGCGACAATAAGATCTGATTTTGACTGACAGCACATTTGATTGCACACATGGGAGTGACGCGGAGTAATTGAGACTTATGATGATGGCTTATATAAGTTTTAATAGATTGCTGTGCACATGCATAAACCTACCTCATTAAAGACTTCCGCAGCGCTGACACAAAGAGGATGCTGCTAAACTGGCACTGAATTATTTTACTTCAATTTGTACAAACACTGTCATGCTAAGTACTTCAAGTAGATCAATGGAGTCAATGTAAATTGATTAATTAAAAAGGAAACAATATTGGTGAAAGTACAGTTTCAAAGCATGGAATTAAAGGGCAGCAATCCTATAATAAAAGAAATATATCTCAAAATCCAAAAAGTTGGTGCCAAAACAGCACGAAAAGATATCTTGGAGTAAAAGCAGGTGTAGATTTAGGATATAAATACATATGGAACATACAAATACAGAGCGCTTTATGACAGTATAGCACAAATACGGCCTGTCAGGACGTCTGCAATGAATAAAAGACATATAATGGCCTAATATGATGCTATAATGTGTATAATTGGGTCAATACGGCAGGGTTAGTCCGGGACAAGTCTCTCTGCTTCAGCTGCATGACTTCTTAATACTTTATGACTCGCCAAAAGGCTGGCTTTTATACGAGGCTATTAGTGAGAAATAATTTCCCTTCAGCAGCGTGGCTTGTTCAGGATCATAGGCAGCTTCAGGAGGGATCCGTACATGCCTCCGTACCCACACCAATGGAAAACAGCCCCCCCCCCCCCACCCCCACCCACCCATCTGCATTAAACCTGGCTCAGCGCAGATCCACGGGGTAAAGAAACAAAAAACCTCAGACCTGAAGAATACAATTGTTTTCACAAGTGTTTCCGAAGGGGGGAAACAAAACAAAACACTACCACTTGTAGACCACACTGGCATATCATTTTGTTCTTCAGTTTGAAAAATGGGACAGGGTGAAAAGTTGTTAGTGGTCTGTCTGCACATGTGTGTGTGTGAGTGAAAGACAGGAGAAGGGAAGAACATTTTGACAATTCAGTCATGCCAGCAAGCTGCTTAATGTGTTACCTCTGCCCAGAGCCTCAACAGTAGATTATGTGTTGCGGTTGTGTTCTCAAGCAGTAGAAAAGGGAGTACAGTGTCACTGTGTGAGCGTATTATTAGGAGAAATCTTGCTGAGTTACAGAAAAATGGAAACAATGGATCTCTATTCAGCCAACAGCGAGGGCACCAGCAACACCACAATGATATGAAAGACGGTGTTATGTGATGCCAGAGAAATTTCCCAAAAAATTGAAATGACCTCAAGTGTGAAAGTTCTTCAAATAAGCAGTTAACGTGTTTGTGAAATTTTGAGTCAAAAATGAGTTTCAGCCAAAGCATATTTGAGTGAAAACTGTAGAGCGCAAGTTTGAGTCCAAGCAAAAAGTATTTTCTGCGTGAGCCATGCTTTATGAATACATTTCCACGATAATGCTCCAAAGCAACGCTGTCCAAAGTAAAATATTTGCGACTTCTCCAAAACCACGGGGTATGTAAAATACCTGTGTTTTTGAACCCCAGAGCTAATTGTAATGATATATAGTCACGCTCAGGTGCAGAATGTTGCAGCAGAACACGGATGTTCGTGTCCCAGTTGCATCAGGTGCCTGTTTTTCGGTTTAAGCATCAACGGCAACTGTGACCATAAATATATTAGCGCTTCGGTGAAGGTCTGGTTAGGGTTCAGTACCAAAGAAAATAAATAATTTAAGGAAAAATCACTTTTGTGGTTGAAATAAAGTGACTACCAGTTGAAGCACGCTTTTTGTATGTGGTTGGAAGGGTAGGTAGGTGGGTAGATGGGTAGATAAAAGATGGGTACATAGGTAGACGGATGTATAGGCATTTGACAAGTAGATAGATATATGGATACTAAGTTAAGTAAGTAGACAGGGGTAGGTAGATAGATTGGTAGATGGGGAGCTAGATATATAAATAGATGGATAGGCATTTGGTAGGTAGATAGCTAGATGGATAGGAAGGTTGGTAAAGGTAGGGAGGAATGTAGGTAGGTAGGCAGGCAGATAAGTATAGATCGTCGATACCTAAATTCATAGATAGATACCTACATAGATGCGCAATAAGGGTTTGTAGATACCTAGATCTATGAATACCTACACAGATACAGAATTTAGATATGTTATTGTCGTGCATGTACACAGATTAACAGCACTTTGAATGTCATTTTGTTGCCTATGACTAAGTGTTGCTCGAGTGCGAGCTGTACTGCGTCTGTAGCTCTCCGACTGTTATGACAAGAATACAGAAAGACTATGAGCTGTCAGCCTGGCTCATAGAAACTCCAAACATGATTCCCATTGATGAAGAATGATGAAAGTATGCAATCCCTTTTGATAATAGCGCGGAGGCTAGTTTCGCTCGCTAGCATTAGCCTTTCATCTTCAAGACGAAACTCTTCGATAACAAATTAGCACACTGACACTTTAGCGGTGTTGCGTTGGAAGAGTCTGATGTTATGTTGGAGAAGACACAGCAGTTTGGTCCGCCTCAAATAACAAAGACCAACTTTTTGCGTTTTTGGTCCGACTTTCGCTAAATCGTATTTTAACTTCCTGCCTTGGTGGAAAAGGCTTTGTAAGGCACATATGCATACACATTTATGCCATTATCATTCATTGGCAGATATATTGGCTTAGATGGGTTGAGCCAAGATTAAACGGCTTACGTATCCTTAATTATTTTTAGCGAAAGGGAAAATAACTCACTTTTATTGATGTCATTTATTGGTGTCTCTGATCTAAATGTCCATTTCCAAAGCCGTTATAAAGACCCAAGCACACCCTGATGGTATGCGTTCCCATAAATACGTTTGTCTGGTGAGGATATTTTAACATAATAAGGAGGGGCTGAAGGCAACGACCCTCCCTGAAATATAAGTAAAAGTGCTTTCAGAGTCACGCCAACAATTTGTTCATCTGCCAACAATGGCATGAAACATTTCTTTTCACGACATGTACAAGGTTGCAGCATTCTGTGCTGGTGTGCGCTCAGTCATCGCTATAACTTGGAAATGCTTTGAACATAAAGACAGCACTTGAATGTTTATATTTCTTCTCTCCATTTTTTATTTAATTTTTTTTCCCCTTTTTGGCACAAAGCCTGCTGGCTGAGATGCAAACACAGACGGCCTATATTTTAAATGCAAATGTATCATCTGATTAATCCAAATTGTTTATGTCTGCGATTTCTCTGGCAGCTATAACTACTGGGTGTATGAGCAGAATAATGTTCAATAGGATGAAAAAAAAAGTATGTGGGGAAAAAAAGATGCACACTCAACAATATCTAAAAAAAGCTACCGGATTTCCTTAACATGCATGCAGCTTCATTTAATTGCGGATACTTGGCGAACACCAAAATAAATAACAGGTGAGTGTTCACTGAAAAACAATTTTGTGGCATTTTTTGAGGTCTTGAAAAAGATTAATTGTTTTAATTTCAGGCTCAGTGAATTGAGAAATGAGATTTAAAAAAATCAGTGCATGTTCATCATTAAGATAAATCAATGCAGCATTGGGGCTAAAAAAATTAGAGAAAAAAAAAAGCCCATTAAGATGACTTTCTGCGGTCATCTGGCACGCCTTTTTCAACAACAAACGTCACTGCTCACTCGTCTTCCACCGGTTCCAATTTGGGCTGCTCAGTTTTGGCCGAAACATGATTACTCTCACGATGATAATTGAACACGATTGCTTGCTGACTTTGGACTATGACAGGACAGCTGCGCAACCAAACAAGCTGGCAAACTTATAATTCCGCCCGCCGTTTTGTTGTTTCTCTTTGCTGTCAAGTCGAGTCTCGGCGCTGTCAGCGGCTGACGTCTGTGCTCCGGTACATAGATTATCTGTGAGGCCACAGTGCTGCTTTAACCTTGGCTGGGGAAGGTCAGAGCACTTTGCTGAGTGGTGGTGTCCCCTGAAAGCTCCTTCCCATATGTTGATGTATGACAGGCTTATTTTTAAGTGATGTTTTGCTCTGTCGAGATGGCCGGAGCACGCAGCAGGGATGTTGTGTCACGGGTTGACTGGTTGTTTTTTTGTTGTTTTTTTTCTTTACCACCTCTCGCCTCAACACGTCGGACGGAAAAGGGCTGCACTCAAAATTTGTGGCGCGGGGGAAGTGCCCTCTTAGGTCTTTTTAAAGATGGTGTCTGGCTTTAATGAAATCCCTAAGTCACTGATTTTTATAACTTGGCTGACGCGCACGTATTTCAGCCAGGTTTCACGCAGATCTGGTCTGATCGGAGGAGGAGGAGGTGAAGGAGGAGGAGGAGGGATGCGGTAATGGCAAGTTCATTAAATAACCTGAGCAGAACATCTGCAATGAGAGTTGTCCTGCTGAATACTCCCATTGCAGCAGAATCTCTCTTCTGAGATCACATTTTTCATATAATCCCACCTCAAATATTACCCAAGATGATCAGAATTTACAATCCTAATCAAACATGTTATGCCAGAGGTGTCAGGAGTCCTAATGATCCGCAGATTCATCCCAAATCAGCTGTTTAGCACCTCAACTTTGCTGCCTGACGGTTCTCGCAGTGCCGATTCCGGCGGCGGCAAGTAGCTTCTTCCAGGGAGAAATATCCTCCACCGCCGCCGCATACCATCTGCTTGGTGGTGAATGGCAAACAGACACAGTTATCGAAAAGCGAGGTTGAAGATAGAGGAGCATTTATCAGCTGAGGAGCCAGATATTTCCCCCGGGAGTCGGTGGAAAACCAAAAAACAGAGCAGGAGGAGAGTGAATATTGGAGCACATTCAGCAGGTGAAACCAAGTTCATCATGTTGCTCCATCACTGCCGGCTGTGTTAGATATCAGCCGTTTGCTTAAAATAGAGACGTGCCCGAATCCCGACTGCATCAAAGCGGCAATAATGCCGAGCTTTACCACCAAAGGATGCCAGGGGGTTGAATTAGAAAAAAAAAAGTTGGTCGTTTGAGAAAATTATTGGATTTCGCTAACTAGTCATTTCATTACACGTGACTGAAAGGCAATCACGACTCAGTGTCGGCACGCAGGAGTAGACAGCTGAAGTGGAACTGAGCGTTCACGCCTGTCACTCAAGTGAAAAGTCAAGTATGGAGGAGGAGGCATAATAGTACTGTAGTGAAGATTAGACCGTCGGTTTTAGCTTTGCACGGGGAAAGCCTCCATATTAACACTCAGAAAGATGTCCAACTTGTGTTTCCATCAGTTTTCATTGAATTTTGACTTAATTCCTGCTTTTAATAAACTAAAGATCTTGAAATATTTAGTTCAGACGTGATTTTCCGACAGTCCAATACTCATTTTACCATTAAGAGTCCTCTCGATGTTCCAGGTTATTTCATGCTTGGTCCGGAGAAAGCTGGTGTGACCTATTTCCTGGAACTTAATCATCTCTTCTTCCTTGGTAATTTTAGGACAGGGCTGCCGGCGGTGATGTAAACACGGCTCTGCTGGGGCTCTCGTGGCATGAAAAGTTGGCTAATATGCAAAAGCTTCTGCCGGGTGTGATCATTGCTGTATATTTCATCTTCCACTGCTGGTTTGTTTGTCGCGTTTGACGGGAATTTTACAGAGCTGCTGCTTGGCCGCCAGTGAGGACATGGAGACTTCACAGACTGAGATCTCCTCTCCGATCCATCAGGGTCAAGCCGCAATCTGTGCGCGAGAGACGGCTGAGGGATGAATTCCGTTTTCTATCCTCAGCAAAACAAAAAATCTTCTAGAGTTTTTTTTTTTATTAACACTTGCTTTTGGCTGATCATTTATTATGTGATTGTTCAATTTTCACTCCCTCTGTGTCTCAGGCTCCCACTGTGACATCAAGTTTTTCGATTGCAAAATTAAGAATTTGCTCCATCTGAGTCTGCCTTATTTGAAAAGAAAAAATTCTCCCAGGGAAAACAGAATGATGTAGATCATTAACTCTTCCCCAGTGTCATCAATTATGTAATGAATGAGCGAATATATTAAATGCATGTATTAGCTTTTATCCCACTGATTCTGACTTTGATAGCCCTTATTCAATGATGCCGCTTGCCAGAATAAATTCAAAAACACATAGCATCATTTAATGGGGGAAAAAAGCCCAAAACCCATGAGCTGTGCAGAGGAAATACACTTAAAATGTTCATTTCACACAAGGATAAATAGTCTCTGACAGCAGTTTTGTGTTGGCCAATGTGGATACTGGTTGATTTCTCAGCTGTAACTGTGTAAAAGGGGATATTATCTGCAGAGACGGACGACATTCTGTGTTTCAAGCGCACAAACTTTGACCCAGACATTCCTTTTTAACGATCTGCTCCTTTTCAATCCTTCGCTTTTCTAAAACTATACTTACAAATCCAATTTATGAATATTTAACTATGAATTGAACAGTGAACAAGACACTCATGAAACCTTAACGCCAACTGCTCATGTCTAACTGGTTTACCATCCTCCGTCTCACCCCTTTTCAAAGCCCACTCCTCGAAATAACTGAAAGGCAACTACGTTATGTTCTTGAGTTGGTGTGCTACTTTAATGAATAATAACTAATATGATAAATGTACAATTTTAGACAGTCTATATAGAATTCAGGTACTGAGGTTTCAAGATCTTTTTTTTCTACATTTTCAAAAACTTAAGTTGTTGGTAATTTACATTTTTATTGCATAGTTTAATCCACATTATACAATGTTGGCTGTGGTCTTTCATCACTGCTACCTTGAAAAGGCTCTTGCCCTCCACATGGTGCTGCACTATTGTGTGAGAGGCAGTTTTGCATACGTCGTGTTGGGAGTCCAACCTTGGCTGAAGTGATGGAGGGGGTGGAGAAAAAGCCTAATATATAATGCATTTCGACCGCTGTTATGGCGTCAAATTTGTGTGTTTGGTGTGTTTTTGTGGACAAGTGACAGCGTAGCACAAACAACCGCGTGGCCTCAAAACGCCCATACAGCTAATGGTGACACGGGAGCACTGACACACTTGTGCTCCTCCGGAGTGCAGCTTGTACTTGAAGAAGGTGACTGAGTTTGGGGCCTCATCAAGTCCATGAAGTACAGGTTGTGGGGGACCATATGGTGTGTGTGATGCTGACATGAGGCAGATTCTAGCATCCCTGTGAAAACACACATTTTTACACCATTACACATGAAATGACTTTGCATTGATGGCAAACAAGGACATTTATGACGCCTCCATCCAATAGGAAAAGATTTTTAAAACTGTGCTGCTAGCCGGTCAAAGGGGCCTCTTTTCAGAACTTACAAAATGTTATCTTAGCAGGACTCACTTGGTAAAATAAAGGTTGAATAAAAAGAAAAATTAGGAGACTAACTAATGTTGAACGCATATTTATTTTATCAAACATAATGAGTAACATTAGATAAATGCTAGCTGGCATCAACTTCAAACAGGAAAAAAGATGGACCACAACCTGTAAAAACCCCATAAAGGCTTTAACATTATGACAAATACAACTTTTTCACTTCCGATATGATACTGATATTGCAGCCTTTACTATTGGCTGATACCAATATTGATCCGATACGATATCAGCATTAATCATATATTTCTATTATTTATTTTGTAGTATGGAATGTTAGAAAAGGCTTGATGAAGTGTCAGAAACAGTAGAAAAACTGACCACTTTATTATTGACCAATGGCTTACATACATTTTAATCTTAAACATAAGAATATTCTACAATTGAATAAAATAAATAAGAAATAGATTAGAAGACCCTGAACAATGACCTCAACACCTTATATCGGACATTTTAGATGCAGGCCGATATAATCGGATCCAATATTTTCTTGCTGATATCGGACCGATATCCGATATCAACATCGGATCGGGACGCCCCTAAAGGAAATTATATATCTGGTAAACAGCAAGCTGAAACAATAGCATGTACATCAAAGGGTAATTGATTATCTATTAGCATGCTCACATGCTGGTGTTTAGCTTGCTGTTAACCATGCATCTAATACTTCTTCTCACATTCAGTATTTTTTCTCAAAATTCAACTATGGTGGACTGTAGAAATCTTCCAACATGCCATAATGCCTGGTGATTCATTCTAGCGTGTAGCCATCTTTAGCAAACAGACTTTAACTGGTCAGTGTGTATTTTTTTTAGACCTTTTCTTGTTTCTTTTTGTCTGCAGGTGAACACCTTCGGGTGTGTCCGCAGGGAAACACATGTTGCACCCAAGAAATGGAAGACAGATTTGGCCAGCAGAGTAAGGAGGAATTTTTGAACCTGGTCGACGAAATGAGTCACGAATTAAGAAGCACCTTTGTCTCCAGACATAAAAGGTTTGACGGTAAGTCCCTTTTTCTTTTTCCTCCTCAATGCACAATATAATTATTTTTTTTACTTTGCCTGTTTTGTCTCTTTTAAAAGTGTTTAATGGTCAGTCACCGCAGAACAAAATGCTGCAAAAGAGAAAATCAAAGGACTGAGACTGTATGTGTTAATTTGAAAGTGTTCACAGTTTGTAGTTCTGTAGCTGTCCTCCCTCAAGAGGAGACGAGATGTGAAAATCTCATTAATATGCTTTCGAGTAGAGAGACCCCTCTCGTTGGATTAGACAAACATGGCTCCTTGCACGGCAGATTGACAGCTCGAACAGCGGTGCGGAGCCCAAATCTACATTATTAAGATTGTTTGATGGTCTTGTGCTGCGTGTGATCTGGTCTCAGCCCCACAGTGACTGTCTTGACCACCACAGATTCACTCAGCATCTGCTATACGAGGGGATACGCTCATTACCGGAGTCAGCCTCACTCTACCTCTCCACCTCTCCCCGTTGGCATCTTTCTCTACAGAGTCAGCTTCTAGTTACAGTTTAATGAGATATAATAATCCCTCTAGCTCCCGACATTAGAATGTGTGGGAAGCAGCTTCTTTATCAGAGACAATAGTGAAGGGTGTAGGTGGTAACCAGCCACAAAAATAGCCACATCTTATCGTTTTATTTATTATCATCCAGATGATTTCTTTATCTGCCAATGAGCAGTTGTCAACATGTTGTTCACGTTACCTTGGTAACTGCAAATGGGATTTAATACTAATTTGGGTGGCGAGGAACCGCTGCATTTCTTTACAGTCGAGCCAAGTAAACTCTGGTTCTGATATAAAAGAAGTCAGTCAATAATTTCAGGCGCAATCTGATTTCACGCTGCAGACGGTGCAAGTGGCTTCTGCTCAACAGCAGGGGCAGAGTAAGTAGGTTAGCTCGCTGAGGAGAAGGTTATCAACTTGTCGCCTGCAACTCTCGCTCCAGATTACTGCGGATAATGCTTCCATGTATCTTTCGTTCATTCCGGCAATGCAATTTTCTTTTTGGGCGGTATTAAAAAACCCAGTAAGCAATCAAAAATGACAGACAATGCACTTCTCCATTTTTGGAGGAGCTAAATGTAATTTTTGAATATCACTAGAAACTAGAAATGGTAAAAGGACACATTTAATTTAATGTAATGTAATGTAATGTAATTTAATTTAATTTAACGTACATGCAATATCTAATGCCATCTAATTTAATGTTTTACATGGTTGTTGCATATAGTACCCAAGGTTGTTAGCTTCAACCTTAATGTGACAATACCTAAATTGCTTTGCCTCACAAAGTACCTTCTTTTTATATTTCATATTGTTGTAACATCCAGCATGCACATCAAATTACCTAGGATATATCGAGAGGAATTTTACAAAGTGGGATTGATTTATAAGTCTTGTTTGAAAAATGGGCTGTAGAATTTTATATTGTCATTGCACTACCTCCTACCCAGAGTCAATGATGTATAAATGATTGTTAGTGCAACTTAATACTAGGCAGTCAATGTCATTCTGTACCTTTTCATGCTGTAATTATTCAACATATTATGTTAAACAAACGCTATTGAATTACAGCGTGCTCTCAGATGATTGCACGTTGCCCAGAAACACAACGTCATAATGGCTGGCTGATGTCTTTCTTTTAAGTTGTTTTCCAGGAATGTACACTTTCTTTGGCCAACACGTGATTCCTGGAACAGTGCATAAATAAATGAGTGTTATTTTGATCAGCTGCTGTCAGTACAGTGAATGTCATGCGGACGAGTCTCCAGCGAGGAGAGGAAATGGGGTTTGTCCGGCAGCACGGAGATGCATGACTCCAGGCTCTGCGCTTCCTCTTGGGAGTTGCTGCCACTCTCCATAATTCCAGCAGCTACAAAGCAGATGCCAAACGCAGGTCTCGGCTCCTCATTCGCCAGGGCTGCCTGGAGACCTTCACGTCTGCTGAGAGCCTCCACTGAGCACCTGCTCGGGAAATGTACATATTGTTTGCAGGATTTACATTTCCACCTTATCCTGACTTTGCGTTAATTGAATAGTCTTGAGATGTCAGCAGGGTGGGAAACATGTTTTTCCATCATTATTTTCTCTAGTTTCAGCACGTCCGTGATTCCCTGTTGCACTAAGTGTTTTCTTCACATAAAGCAGCATTGCGCCGGCCTTGATACCAAGACAAAGCACGTGTTGAAATAAAGCAACACTGCTAGCTGTGTAGGTGCTCTTTAGCATCTATTTAGCACCTGAGTTTGGACTTCCGCCCACACGCAGCCAGTGTATGTGTATATGCTGCTCTTTATGCAGAGTTATGGCGTGTTACTGTAAGCTGACAATAGCTTGCCAGCCTACGCACATCTAAAACCACAACCTATGTGTCACGGCAATAAGTCACAGTCTTAACTAGCTGAGCAGATACAACGCTCCAATTTACAAAAAGATAACCCCGAGATTCTGCACCTGCCATTTGCCACTTGTTAACACATGTATCCAATGGCCTTCGGTATCGTCAGTTATTTTCCCGCAATAATATACCCTTGCTAGCTGCCCAGAGAAATCAGACAAATAACTGCCTGCTCATTAAAGACTGTGTCATGGGTCTTAATTCCTAATCAATTGGACCTCTTCTCACCATGAACAGTATGGTGCAGGGTAGGCGACGTCGACAGAATAGTAATGTAGCTCAACCCCCACAATTGATCTTCCTTTGATGTGAACGACTCACAATTATTATCGCAGGTCCTGTGAGTCTGCTCAGAAAATATGAAACCAAGCTCACAAATAAGAATTGACGTCTGTTTTAGGGGAGCTCTGTACGTGAGCCGCAAAACCTTTACATTGGTCCCCCAGCAGCCGTGGTTGATGTGCCTCCGGGCAAAGCATCAAACCCCCAAAGCGGCACAGCGCTGGCTAGCTACCAGGTACATGTGCGCGACGAGATGAATGCTAAGAAGAGAAAGTTCTTCGGTTCAGCTCAGTTCAAACTTCAGTTGTGAAGAAGTCCTACTGGACCTCCTGCTCCGAGTGGAAGAGAATGTAGGATTTATTTACAAAGGTCACTGTGTTGTCTTCTTTGAATCCTCTGAGGATGGGGGTGTTTTGCTTCAAGTTTTGTTAGCAGGAAAGCAAACACGCCTGCTAGCCAGTCCGGAGGAAAAACTGTTCCACAGAGTTTCACGCAATTTGCCGAAAGATATGTGTAACATGGACCAGCAACTTACTACATTTCAAGGTAGATCAGTAACACATCACAGTAATCGAAAGCATTTAGCTTCAAATATGCCCTTTGGATTATTACAAATATGCAGGTCGTGTCATTATACTGCATTTCTCAGGTCTATGTTTGGTCTGCAGTGAGTTATTACAGAACTGCAGTCCAGTTTGTTGGAGTTTTTAAGAGCGAGGGCAAGTCCTCTTCTTTTTCTGACACATTCTCACGATGAGCTTTAACAGCGGCGCCAAACTACTTTGAGTACTTTTACGACCACCTACTAGAATGACGTGTTGTCTGGGACACGCACAGTATGCGTGGACCGCATAAAGATTAGCTTTGAATCCAACACAGCAGCCTACTAAAATATCCCTCAATCGCCCTCAGTCTTAAACTCATTGTCTGAGCAGATTAGATTAGAATTGACCGGATTAGATTTTTTTATTTTTTTGCAGACACCTTAACTGCCCAACATTTCCTGTTTTTATTTGACAGAGGTGATTTTTACACCGGTTGTGTCTGCTTTTAACTGCCCACTGTGTGACTCACAAAAGGCCGGCTGCGGGAATTTTTTGCAAGGAAATTGGAACATGAAAGGTCAGTCTGCCTACAGAGGGCTGCACTCAGAGCAGCCCCCTGTAAGAGCCGCTCTCAGTAGACCGCCACTTCCTGTCAGAACAATCAATGATCCATCTTATGATTGCCATGTGGAATTCAGAGTGCTCTCTTTGACAACAAAATAGCCCGTTCCATGCACAGACGAGAGCACTCACAGAGGCGGTGTATCATGCTGTGTGCACTTATATATTTTATGCAATATTTCAGCAATCAAAAAGAAGGTTATCTTTTAAAATGTGCAGTTAGGTTTGAGAGCATCTCTGTGGGAGATAAACGGTCTGTTTACTGTGTACCACGTGGACCAACCAATGGTACAAATCAGTCGCGGATCGTTTTAGCACGAATCTCACAAATGATCAGCAAGGCCGAGTGGCGAATTGGTTAACTCCGGGTGCTTTTCATTTTTTATGGGTACCATCTTTATTGGTTTGTGGCTCTCTAATGCTGCCCCAAAGTAATATGCTATGATATTGTCACCGCACACAAATAGGTTGTAGGATTTTCCCCACATTAAATGGTTCAATTGAAAACCAATTTTATAGGTCACGCTCCAGAAAAAGGGAAGAAATCAGCCCTCAGTCTCAAAAATTCAACAACTCTACTAACGTCGCCTCCACTTATCAAAAAATACCTGAGAAAAGCAGCACATTTCTTTTCATCTTCATTGGATGTTATTGCAGACCTTTGACAAACGGAGGATAAAAACAACTTATTCTCCCAAGATTTCGCTGTAATGACATGGGAGTAGAGATTTTCAAATTGCAACGTATTCGAGTCCCTCAATTGTGGTTAGTGAGAATCTGGTCCTGGTAGCTAATGCCATGGTGTCCTGCCTATCCAAGTCTGCGTTTATTCAGATGAAGGATTGGGAATTGGGTTTTTTTTGCGTAAAAGCTAAACCTTTCATCCAGCCAAATCACGCACTTCAGGCGACATCCACATCTACATGCATCACTTAAACCAAATCGAGTCGACGATAGTGTTCACTGCCCAAACAGCGTTCCGCTCCTAAATAAAAAGCAGCCTGCTGCCCGTTCCCGGTGACCGGCCCGAAACTTGCAAAACAAGCGTGCTGTGGAGCGAGATTGTTGAAATGGAGACTTCTCTGACACCCGGAAGGTTTCAGTGTGACAGGCGGCATCTGTGGAGGAAAGAGCGTCGCTCCCTTTATCACAGAGAGGACGTCTCGGCGTAACCTCTGTGCACAGCGAGGTGCTGGAGCCAAACTGGGCGTTTGCAGGGAAAAGTAATGAACTGTGCTGAAGTGTTAAGCTCAGCACTGTCCAGTTTGGGGTTTTAGTGCTTCACTGCACTAAAATGTTGAAATATATTATCCCAGAATATATGTTTTTATAATAAAGTTGTCTTTTCTTAAGATGCTTTAGTCTGTTAATGATATTAATATAATATAATTGTCAATCCTAACCGCTCAACTATACTTAAACTCGTCTAATATACGCCTCCAAATCAACACTAAATTCTCCCGTGATTACACTTGCTACATTTACCGAGTATCTCAGACGACACGTTGGGTAAAGACTGGCTGAATTGAGACTGTTTTCTAAAATTAACATTTTCAAAAATTGAATTCGTCTCGAAGCTGTCATTAATTAGTGAGCGCACGACTCGGCATCTCTGACAAGCCGAGAAAGCACAAATCAGGCTTGGAGCGCCGCATATTTAAATTACTGCTCGCTGAAGTCTTTTATTACCCGTCTGGAGAACGCTGCAGACCTCTCATAGATCAGAAGTCCTCTGCGCTGCGTGTGCTAATAGAAGAAAAGCTCATATTCTTAAGAATGATAGATGTGATAAGTTTTTAACAAGCATGCAGTTTCTTATGAAGCCCTTCCTGGTCTGAATTACAGAAATGATGCGGAATTATAAGCCCGGAATTCCCTCAGTGGCAAATGTAGCTTTAATTAAGATGTAATAGTCGCTAGATATTTTCTCAATTGGGCGTCTCGCGTTATAAAACTGCTTTTTCCGAATGTCAAACCACATCGCAAAAATTGTAGGATATGCCGAGGATATTCGTCATCACTGGGATAATTTAGCTGGAATTAATTGTGGCGAGCGATGCCATTTTCTTTCTTATGCCGAAATCTATGCAGCATCGCCGACCGCTAATAACCTCTTCAAATGTGTTCGTTTTGTTGGGGCGGGGGGGGGCGTTCACTCCGTGGCTTGCTGGATGCATCTCGGTGGATATGTCATTTGAATATGTCATTTGAACTGTCGGCCACGAGGTGCTCGGTGGATGCTAAATTAGAACCCGCTTTATGTAAGAGTGTGACGCACTGATTTTTTAAAGTTATCTGGATATTCTTGACAATATGCAAAGCTTGTCTAAAATATCCGCTGGTATCACATGGATGCGAAAATGGAACCTGCTGAAGGCTAAAGTTAGCTCGCTAGCTGCCCTCACGACGGCACGGAAATCTATTAACCCCACTTTAAACCCTTTCTTGTTTTAACACGATGCTCATATAGAAGGCAATAAATTTGCTTCCTCTCATCTCCATCACCCTTTAATAAGACCGGAGCCTCCTCTGACATGATGTGAACTATTGCACTTTGCCGTTAAGCCCGCTGAGTATTGGAGCCTGTTTAAATATTAATTTTGGTCCTTGACAGCCAGAACTCTCGTTGTGAATAGCAGATGGTCAGAAATATTATCATCTTATTTTCCGATGAGTCACAGTGGTCACGAGTCAACACGTCAAGTGCCTCCGTAACAGGAGAATGCGGGATGCCTGGGAAAAAAACCCACCAAGGGAATTTATTGCTATGTAACAAATTTGTAGTGATGGATCGTTTGCTGGCCATCCATCAGGCGGCCGCATGGAGCTCAAATACCCAAATGAGAATGTGAGATATGTATTCTGTAGTGTTTCGGCAATAAATGCAGTTTCTGTCGAGGTGGAGGAGCATATTGGGGAGGGGGGTGGGGGGGGTTCTGCTGAGATACGGACAGCAAACACAGAACTTATTGCTTTTCAGACGTATATGTGGAAGCTTTCTCTCAACAGCTGTCCACTGGAAATAAAAAAATAAATCTATTTTGGAACAAATTTATCTGTATTTATCTTTTTAAATCAGGTTTGCGTCATCATGCTTTATTCAATTTCATGTTTATTTGTTTATTTATTTGTTGGTTGCTCTATTTTATACTATTCTACAATCATTTTTTTATATCAAATTATGTTCTGCTTTATTCTGTGGATAATATTTGATTTCTGGGTTTTTTAGGACACCGGTATAGTTATTTTTTTATAGCGTTATTTATTTCTTTATTTTTTCTCCTTTTAATACCCAGCACTGTCTCCGGTGTGTCCTGAAGGAGGCTGTAATGGAGTTATGAGGGTGTTTTTTGTCCTTTCCTCCTGCAGGACTTCTATGTAAAACTTTTTGTTACTTTCGTTTTAAATAAGTAGGGAAAAAAGTGCCACACAAGTAAATTAAATGATCGATTTCCTTTTTAATCAGGAGAGTGTGTTCAGCATATTCACGCTCGGTGTGGTTTGCATCTCACAGACAGTAACCCCCCCCACCCCCCACCCCTTTGTGTCCCCCTCTGAACCCCAGAATTCTTCCTGGAGCTGCTGGAGAACACAGAGCGCTCGCTGAACGAGATGTTCGTGCGGACTTACGGCAAGCCCTACATGCAGAACTCGGAGGTCTTCGAGAACCTGTTCGCTGAGCTGAAGCGCTACTACACCGGCGGCAACGTCAACCTGGAGGAGATGCTCAACGACTTCTGGTCGCGGCTGCTGGAGCGCATGTTCACGCTGCTCAACTCGCAGTACGTCATCACCGAGGACTATCTGGAGTGCATCAGCAAGTACACCGACCAGCTCAAGCCCTTTGGAGACGTGCCCAGGAAGCTCAAGGCTCAGGTTACCCGGGCATTCATCGCCGCACGCACTTTTGTGCAGGGGCTCTCCGTCGGGCGGGAGGTCGCCCAGAGAGTGTCTAAGGTAAACGTCATCGCCGTCTTGATTAATCTCGGATTTAAAATGGATTACAAACCCCCCCCCCTCTCGAATCAACTCCTCGTGTCTTGGAAACTCTCCTCAATCATCTGCTGCTGCTGCTGGAGAGTGTTCAGCATCCGACACCGGGCGAAATTAATATTTACTGCGTATCTTTTGCACATTTTTATGTAGCCCCAGGCCTTGTTTGGTGGTTCTGCGGCGCTCGAACAGCACAAGTTCCTTCCCTCTCTGAGTAACGTTTGCTCTCTTGGTGGGTGTCTTGAAATAGTGCTGGCTTAAGGCAGCTTGTTCAGACGCTGATTTGTAGTGGTGAGGAGGAGAGCATAGAAGAAACGGGCAGACAATACCCCCCCCACCCCCAAAAAAGCAGAGAAAGGAAATAGTTTAAGGAATAGTTATTGCTCGATTGCCTAATATTTGTTCACCTTGTTTCCAGCGGCAATTAATCACGCCGCAGCCTCAGTGTTCCGTTTGATGCAGTGCAATTTTAATGCTGCTTCTGCAGTTATAGCACATTGCCCTGGGAGTGTGTGCGCAGTTTTGATCATGTACAAAGTAAGATTAAAGGGAGAAGCGAGGGGGCTAAGGCTTGGATTTAGTCGCGCAACAACAACAACAACGATGGGGCGTCGCTGCACGCCGTCTTATTGGGTTGAGAGAGGCACTGATAAGCGCTAAGCTGCGATTCCCTCGCCGCGCCGGCCTCCGTTCAACGCTATCCGCCAGAGTATCAACACTATTCTCATTATAAATAGGGCCTCTTTTAAACTGAAAATGCAGTACCATGCCGCAATCAGAGGCAGTGAGAAAGGCTCCTTTATGCCTATTCATGACGTACTCGCTGTTTGACCCGCTGTGGTGCACCCAGTGAACTCTAAACGCCCCCCCCCCGGGCCCCCGGTCAGTCCTGCCCCGGGTTGTAGCGTCGAGGCTCATTTATAAGCAGCCGCGGGAGGATGTGTTGTGTGCGTTTACCGGGTTACACCCCGCGTTTCTCGTAAGCCAACATGTCCCAGCGTCACCTCTTGACATTTTAAAAGGACCTGAGATCCAGGTCATGTGTCTGGGACTGCAGGCCTTTGATCCCCCCAGGGTATAAACTCATCACGAGGGATTGGGTGTAAGCCTAATGTAACAAGACACCCCGCCGGGGGTGTCGGTTGCAAAGCGGCCCTAAGATGTGACATCCATGTTTATTGCTTCTGGGACATATATTGAGTTAAGGCAGATGATGTAGCGCGTTATATCTGCTCGCGCTTTAAGAGACAAAACATAAAACCCGGCAGAGCTTTGAGAGACGGAGTCGGCCGCCCTGGGTCGTGAAAAAAGAGCGGCGCGCCTGCTCGTGTTTATTTGATGCGAGTAAAACGTCGTAATACTCCACTTTGATTATAGATTCGCAGCTCTCTCTCGCGCGGTTAACTGCACTTCACGCCGCTCGTCAGGATTTTTTTTCCGAGGGAGGCACTGGTGTCAACAGTCATCGTGGAATCACTCGGTGTTACTATTGAAGCATTGCGCCGGTTGTTAATTCACCGTCGGGGTAATGGAAATGTAAAAGCGCGAGGTGAGGTGAAGGTATTTTCAAATTGTGTCGCCGGTGTGTGCGGCTGCAGTTCAAATATAGCATTTGTGTTGAATCATGATAGTGTGGGGGCGGAGGAGTGAGACAGAAATATTCAAATTATCGGCGTGGGAAGCGGATGTTTCGCAATTACTGCCGTTATTATTATTATTTTTTCCCCTCATTACGACCTCCACCAAAACAGACTCTAGACTGATTTGTCGTGTCGCCCAACTACCGTGTCAAGTGTCATCGACGCGGACAGGTTCATTTTTAGAATATTCAGTGTCAAGTTTTCTGGCCGTCTGGCCTCGCCGATGACTGAGGCAGGCGGGTTAGTTAATTTAAGGCAGGTCTGCCGGGCAACAAAACACCTCCACGGCTCGCTTTATGACGCCAGGTTGTTCCTCAAACCTGCCGTGGGAACCCTTTTTTCTTTCTCTTTTTTCATCTCCTCCGGGCTCGACTTGTGTAACACGTCGGTGGGTCCTCTGCAGGCGGAATGCCCGCCGGCTGCCGCCGAGACGGAGCGCCGCTGCCAGACTTTTATCACACTCGGAGAGAATTGACCGTGACGTGTCTTTCTTTGGTGCCCTTCAACCTGCCTGCTTGTTTTCAAAGCATCGTCAGACGTCTGCTGATATCTGCGATCTGCTAAGTCAGCCCGACCGCTGCTTTCAGATCTCTGCCCCCCAAACCCCCCCCTTTTAGCCGTTTGGTGCTTCCAAAAAACCTGCCAAAGGTTGACCGAGCCTCTTCTGTCTAAGCTCCTCAGGAAGGCAGTGTATTTTTACATCCCCGGCAGCCGCAGCTGTTGTTAGCAACATCATGTTTTCTGGTTGCTCCCTTGACATGAATGCAAATATTTATGTGAGGGCAGTGTTTTTACATTTGGTAATTATAGGCTGAATGCAATATGTCAAAAGGTCAACCTCACTGTGACATCGTGAAAAAAAACCCCTCTTTTGGCTTTTTGTTTTTGGCAGATGCAGAAGACTTCTTTATTTTACTTTGCAGTGCTTAAAACAGTCAATCTGAATGTTTTCAGAGATATCCACTTGTAGTAAAATATGCACTTCCCATTCTTCTAACCTATAAAGCTGTCATCATGCTTAAACTAAAAACAACCCGTCAAATGCAAGAAAACCCCTTGAATTGTGATTAATACCTAAATCACACTGCAACTTCTTTTTCACAGCAGCGTGTTTGTACTTTTTGGGGGGTAATTTATGATATTAACTATTATATAGATTTTTAACGCAATCTGTCTAGGAAGATAGCCCCGCCTATCCTCAACTTTGATCCTGCTGCATGGGTTTTTTTTCCTTGGCCCCTGTTGCAGAGTACTTGCTCTTGTGTTTCTGTTAATAAAACAGCATTGCAGAGTGTGGTTCAGCCCTACACTTTGTTTAAGTGCCTAGAGTTTGTTATGGATTGGCAACATATAAATATAAATGTAACTGAATTAACATATTAACTGTTTTGACTGATAGACACAGTACATTAGGCGGAAGAAAACACTTGCTGCCGTTTCCGCACCAAATGTACTTGAGTGAGCTCAAGAGAGATTTGTGGCTGGCTTGCTTGCTGCTGTCACCCACTCACACACACATGCAGAATTATACCACAACAACTGTGGAAACAGCTCTTTTCCTGACGTGTAACTGTATTATTGCATCAGCTCTTTAAAATCAGCATGATGCGAGCAGGTAACGTCGACTAAAAATCAACTGTTCCCCGCAGACTCCTCCACACATAAAACCGCGTTATATCGGCAGCTGATTTATAGCCCCGGATTTGAACGAGGTTGCCAAGCGACGCCAGAGCAACACTCCCACAGGTTGTTCTTCTCCGTAGCCATTTAGGAGACTTCAGGCCTCGATGATAAAGCCAAAGACATTTCCCGTGAAAGCTCTGACCATTGTGTGATAATAACATGCCCGTATATTCACCGCCGGCTTCACATGCTCTACTCATCCAGGGTTCCTTTTGTCGCTCAAGCTGCAGTCAGTCAAAGAGTTTTCACTGGCTTATCTTCTAACGCCGCAATGACGAATTTCATTAAGTCAGAAGTTGTATGTTGCTTCCATAGAAAGACCGACGTGCATTAATAATAATATCCTCCGGGTGAATATAACTTGCTAGATGCGGACTTTGAGTTGGTCCACGGAATACAGCTGCTCCTCCATTAGCCGTAACTAAGGCGTCTTCCTCTTTACAACCAGAGAACGAGCATGGGGGGTGTTGACGAGAAGAACGCAGAGTGCTTTTAATCTCCGATGCCCGCTGTTGCAATTTACGTCTTCGTTTCATGAGCCAAACAAGATGCAGGAAAGCGTTGATGGGACGTGTCAAGAGTGCAGATATTGAACTTTCTACCTTTAAACTCCACCATAAATAAAATCCCACATTTGAATAAAAATCCCGACTAAACAATGTGATGAAATGCTTTGCATCTTTAGCAGCTGTTACACTGTATTGTATGCATCAGCCTCGCCTTGACAGCTGACCCGGTCTCAAAATGTAAATGAAACCTCAAAAAAAAGTCTGAAAGTGGGCTTTGTGTGTTTGCATCGTCAAAGAACAAAAAGGAGGAAGAAAAATAAAAGGATGGAAAGCCAGAACACACTCAGCTTGGTCTTCCTCCTTTAAAACAGGGAAGATGATAGCTTCTGGTCTTTATAAACCCTACTGAACTGAAAGTGAAAATGAGAGCAGAGAATTATGCAAAACGTTTACTGTAGTTGAGCGAGTATATTTTAACTATCTGAGGAAAAAAAATCTGTTCATCTTAAAGCTTTTAAAACTGAGTATGAAGACAAGAGCAGTGCCGACTTTGGCAGCATGGTCATGTTTGAAATGTGGAAAAGAAACGTGCACCTCGACACACTGCCATCTCTGATGCTGCTGTCTGCTGGAGAAGTAAAACAATGTCAAAGGCATCCATCTCCATCCCATGTGACTCAGCAGCATCTGCGCTTAACCCGCATCTGGCAATTGATTGATGGATTGATTGACTGATTGAGAGCATTGTTGGTTCTACCACATCGACAGCTCTCTTTTCAGTCCCATATCTGTCATTTTTTGCCTAGCTTTGTTTAAATGAAGACAGTATATATCAGACCTAATTTTCTGAAGCCCCTCACTTCCCCCGGTGGGTTTTTCCACAGTATTTGACTCATTGATAATAGTTACGGCACATTAAACCCCGGGAAATGGCGGAGCTGAGAATCAAATGATGTAATAACAAGGGCTTGTGATTTCTGCAGCTCTTGTAAGAATTGCTTCCGCCCGTCCCTGTGATATTTGCATAGCGAGCTCACTGGCAGAGATTGTGCAGGTTTTCCTCCCCGGAGCTGCGACGCATCAATCTCAGCCGAATGTGGCTCTCTGAGGTTTTTTTTTCTTTTTTCTCTCTCGTCGTCCATGTAAGAACAGCATCATTACCTGCAACTGTAGATATATGTGGCTCTCACGGCAGCAGATCAAAGAGACCGTTCGGCTGGATGTCTTCTGCCGCTTGATCAGATGACAGCAGATAAACACGCGGCGGCTCCCAGTCGCGGCTCACCCTGCAAAATAAGACATCTAGTCCAAAAATCCCTTTTGCTTTTGGTTGCTTATAAATGTTTTCTTAGAATTTTTTCTAACTGTGTCGCATGTTGCACTGTTCCAAGGGCAGCCAAGCCCAGCAAATAGAGGCCACACATTCATCAAATTGCAGCATGGGGAGGGGGGGGTTATGGGACAACATTTATGTAAAAAAAAAAAANNNNAAAAAAAAAAAAAAGTAATAAAAATAAATCATTCAATCGTGAATATCCTATTGCAACAACATTCAGTGTATTTTTGATGCAAATGCACTGATAGGAAATTCATGAGGTCACGGCATTCCTTACTAAGAGTTGCCACCGCAAGTACTTCTGGGAAATGAAGCCATCTGTGATATCTCTGCTGAAGTTGACGTGGGCAGCTTTAAATTTGAATCTGAAAAATGTGGGATTACTGTGGACTGACTGAATACTTTCCAATAAATGACTTGACTAGGGGTGGACTCCCCTAGACTTGACAGCATAACCATCTTTACTTGGGGGGGAAAAGTAATTTTTTTTGCAGATTTTCCCCGACAAGCATCATGGGAAATGCAGTTAATTATTAGTCACATTAGATAATATTAAGATATCTATATAGAAACTGCCTCTTTAAAAAACTTTTTTTTTTTTTTACTATTTCATTCACAGCAGTATAACATTGACGGGCTGTGATCCGGAATCTAACAAGCTGCTCTTGTTGTTCCCGCAGGTGAGCAGCACTCCGACGTGCATCCGGGCGCTGACCAAGATGCTGTACTGCCCCTTCTGTCAGGGCATACCAGCGGTCAAACCCTGCAAGAATTACTGCTTGAATGTCATGAAGGGGTGCCTGGCCAATCAAGCCGATCTGGATTCAGAATGGAACCAATACATCGGTAAGCCCCCTCAAGCATTACCTCCAGCTACTCTGCCGTTTTCCTATTGTTGTTTCTTTGTTGGCTTGCTGTGTAAATCTACAATGCGGTAGGGGTTGTAGATGTTGTCGAGAAAATAGCCATAAAAGCACACGGAGCATGTTATTCAAACACTCAACCATAAATGAGAAATCCTCACAAGCTGTTACCTGACAGCAACAGTTATTTGCCGCTTTACACAGCTTTGCTTTTTATTAGTGGAGGAGAGCTTGTGTTCGCACGGATTCTTTTATTTAACGGTTTTGAAGGCGCGACCAGGAATTGTGCGAAGGTTAACTATCTTCTGCAATGTTTCCGAAACCAACAATGGACCAAACGCAGCAGACAGCACACTGGCACTGGGTGTAACCTTACTCTGGTGAAACTGGGAGGTGCTATACTTTCATCACACTAATTTAGACCAATACTGTGCCTTTTGCAGCATATGCAAAAGGTGAAATGGGAAATAACTTTTTAATTCCGTTCACAGTTTTAATTTAATTACACGTAATTATTTGAATAGCAAATGTACCTCCAGACATTTTTTTTTGTGATGATACCCGATAATCTGCACCTTCTGCCAGCTGGTGGGTAGCTCAAAGCCCTTTTTTTAAACATTCTAATAGCAGTGATGCTAACTGATAAGTCAGCCGACAGGTGCAGCTTCAACATTAATGAACCACTTACCCAAAACATTCAGCATCTGGCAAGGGTGGGCGGCAGCAGCAGGAGCCGCAATCTTCGAACATAACCACAGGTTTTTGTGCCTCAACCAAACTTGATGGGATTTTGCAGGCTGAATGTGTGTAGCTCTTCAGTCAATGGATCAACCAGGCTTCTATATATTGTTCCTTTACACTGAAAGGATAACAAAAAGAGGTAGAACTCCTTGGCTTGTGAAGCTGAGTGTGTAAGAAAGGTGTCATATAGAGTTTGACTTTCTATTTTACGGGAGGTTGCAGCTCCGCCGTGTCGTTATCGTGTTTTGACAACATCCGCTCCACTGCCACACCCTGAGCCCTCCGAGAAGAAGACGCCTTTATTTGTCATTCTTCCATGAGCGGTTTGCTGCATGAGAAGGCTTTATTCATGGGATTCTGCTCTCCTGCCGGGCTTAATGGGGATTTGTAATAGGGTAGAAGTGCACTGCGGGGAGTGTCAAGTTTTGTGAAGAGATGTTCAATGGGGGAACTCGCACAGCTCGGAGACAAAGGGCGCAGACATGAATGTAACTTTTTTATATTTATATAATATTTCATAAAATGCCTTTCAAAGATGATTCCTGCCGCTGTGCAGATACGCTTGTCCTGTAGTACGCGGTGACAGCGAAAGCGACAAGGCTGCCGGCCCCCTTTCAAATAAACCATTGAAAACGGCGCCACCAAAACCCAGAGAAAATGTGGCTTTCTTTACAAGGCTGCACAATATGGATAGAAGTTCTAATTTTATTTTCTGATGTAATCTAATTGTATATACCAGCCAAACTCTGTATCATATTTGTCAAAATCATCCTTTTACTGTAAAACCAATTAAGTGTGATTTGGAGAAACCAGCCGCAGTAACTCATTCCATCACTCGAACGTTTTCTGCATGTCAGCTGGGAAATCCTGTCTCCACATTTTTAGAAAGCGTGGTTGAGGTCTACCAGATTAACCACATCCTCCTCCCATTTCTAACAACAAAAGTTTGGATTTTCCACAGACCATCGCTCACTTTTGCAGGATCACATTGAAGCTCTGTGAGATTTGATTGGGGTTCGATCTCGATGTCAAACGCTCTCGTGCCACGGAGGGAAATATTTTACAGCAGACACGAAGGGGATTTCTTAAATGGTTTTTTTTCGGGCTGAGAGCAACACGGCAACAAAGCGCTCACATATGTTATCTGCATTCCAAAAGGAGGGTCCACATCTGGCAAATTTGCAGCATGTAATCTGTGTAAATCCAGAATTCACACCTTTTTAGTTCTCATTTTGTCCTCACTAACTCCTGAGAGCTCCGTACCATCTGTTTTTACTGCTGTGGCTCAGCACGACAAGTGGTGTGTTCTTATGCACATTATCTGCTCTAGACTTTCAATTTTGATGGTTATGTTAAATGTGGTGAAGACAAAGATTTTTTTTTGTTTCTGTTGCCTGACATCGGATAAAAAAAAAGATGACATTTTTTGCATGTTGTAAATGTAATGTAGGGGTTTTACATATCCAGTTACACATGAAAGTGCCACTGGCCATTTTGTAGCTTGGGGTTGTGAGCCTTTCGACGTTTTGTTTCCATATTTTTTATATGTTGTTTGTCAGACATTGGATAACAAAGGCAGTCTGATATTTCTTTTGCAGCTCATAAATGTTTTTACATATTCAGTTGTGTAGAAGCTTGCCGTTGGCCATTTTGTTGCAGCAGATGTGTATTACTCTTTGATAAACACAGGCTAACTTGAAGAATAATAATAGAAACGTAAATTGTTAGTAAGATCTTATCAGTGGTGAAGCATCGTGGTCAAAAACTCCAAGCTAGAAATATTAAGTGAGTCGATAAAACAAAGAAGTACAAAAGAAAGACCTTTAAGACTTCCCTCCAGACATATTTTAGGAAATCAAAAAATTCTCTGCTTGCAGTCTTAATTTTTGGCTACTCCTTCCCTAAATGAAGAATCTATGAATATGAAAATATTACTCATTAAAAGTTAAATTGCTTCATGAAAAAGATATCTCCTGTAAAATCCATTCTTAGCATGCGGCAGAGGACCCACATCACATTCGCATAGAGCGCAACTTGTCCTACAGTTGGCTTCCAAACATTCCTCAGCACCAAAATATGTCTATTTATTCTGCACACGACTAAGTGATGGGGCCACTCAAAGCGCATATTTTACAACAAAGAAAAAGCGCCCTGTAAAATAAGGCCGTTACACAATAGAACGCCGCAGGGTCGCTATCACAGTGTCCTAAAAATTGGTTGCTAAGAAACACCTGTCATAGCTTCCATTCAGCAAGCAATCAGCAAAGTAAATATGGCTTCATCGCATGCGGCAGCAATCTGTTTTAAGGTTGTTTGTATAAATTGTAATGCTAGTCTCCACTGTTTAAAAAAAAATTAAAAAAAGCCCAAACAAAATCAAAACAGCCACTTATCGTTTTCAGGGGCCGACATCCTTGAATCAGAGATCCGACAAACATCAACAGTTAGTTATTATTGTGCATTTCTAAGAAACTTTCCAAGCTTAAACTCTCTGTACAGTGTCCCTGTATGATTTACATTGAGCTCATAAAAGGCAACCAGGTGTATTTCCCTCGGCTTTATTTTTACACTGAAATTCAAAGATTCGACAAGCCTCGCCCAACTCTCTGACATTCATCTCGAAGCAACATTCATTTGTCTTCACCATCGCATCTCCCGTCAGTTAGATTGTTGTTTTTACAGCGCAGATTAAGCGCTGGTTCTACGTCTTTTGGCTCTGACATTTCATGCTCATTACTGGAAGAACGATTTTCAATTAACTCATGGTCTGACCGCAAACGGCGTATTGACTCGCTCCGGTAATGCTAAAATCGTCTGGAGGGCCCTTTCATGTTCGGGGCCATAAGATGGACAAGCACGTCTAATTTGTGATCCCGTATGTTGACGTGGAACCGCAGCATCTGAAACTGCTGCCGGGATGTAACACCTAATGATTATTCCTCGTGACGGTTAGTCTTCACGCCTTCATTTAAACACCGCGGCGTGACAGCGGCTCTCAGAGGCTTCGGCTTGACTGCTCAAAGAGGAAGCGGGGAGCGCCGACAGACCTGAAGTGGAGATATTCATCTTGATTCGTGCGGCAGCCATTCAGGCCGACATCATATGCAGGCTCCACTGACCAGAGCTGGACAGATATCGGGGAGGCAAAAACTAATCCGACCAAAGGGGGGGAAATCCTTTAAACCGGGAGTCTGTGCCCCTGATAGCAACGATCCCTCCTCACCCCCCCTTCTAAAAAAATAAACACCGCCCCTTCCCCACAACACCTTCTCGCCGCACTACTCCACTTGCAGGAAATCACACCCGCTCATTAAATAAATTCCATCTTGTGACAGGGAGGGAAGAAGGGGAAAAAAAAAAAAGCACTTGACATTGACCAAGGCCTCAGCACTTGCCCGTGATGTGAGGCAGGAAGGAGCTGCTGTGGCACTGCCAGAGGCAACAGATGTGCGCGAGAAGAACAGCTGCACTGTTACTGTATATATTCCTCAGAAATGTGAAATGCCTCTGAATTCGTTGGCAAGTGAAAACCCCTGGAAAAAAGAGTAATTTAAATGAATAATAAGTATAAGGTCATCCAAAAATAAATGATAAAGGTCCAAACCACAATATTATTGAATCTTGTTGTAATTGCAGAGGTTTTTCTATTATATCTGTATGAATATTTAGTGTTCTTTTGCTCTTTTAATTCAAAAACTATCCAGAAAAATATCTATTCTATCTAATCTATTGATACAATTTACTTCTATAAATGATAAGTCAGCAGCCAGGCTAATGCATGCCAGCATCACATGTTACAGCATGTTCTTAAAAGTTATTTTAGTAGGATTGTTTTGCCCGCGGAACAGCCTTTGGATATTCCATAACTGAATTTGTCACATCAGATTAGCGGCAGTAGCTCTTAGCGGACACTAATGGTAGGCTAGCGAACCACGTTAGCGTAACCATGGTATCTTCTACGTCGTGCTGCGTTGGTTCTGTACGCTGTGATTGCCTGTAATTTGAATGCCTGGCCAGCAAATATAAAGGCATGCGGCAGCTAGCGTGGGCACAATCCTCTTATACTGACTTCACTAATTAATTCCAGCAAACAAATGTGAATAGGCGCTGAAAATGTTTTCTTGCAACCGTGAATTACTCAGGCACATGTTCCTGACCTAATCGTCATCGACAAACCGGCATGTTTGTTTTCAATGAGAAAAGAAAACCGTATTCAAGGTTCATTCAGTACGTGTGTGTCGTTCGCATAGTTTTCTAATTGTCAGATTTTTCGCTACCTTTGTGATGAGACAACGCGTATTTCTTCGGTTTTGTCAAATGGCAGCACCCAACTATGGTATTTTTAGTCACACTCATCCCGAGGATTGAACTGTCAGGGAAATGAATGTCACCTTTGGTCAAACGTCCTTGTGGGCACCTGTTTTGCTCGTCCAATTACGACGCATTAATTAGACAAGTCAATGAAACATGACTGAGAGCTGTCGGCGCCGTCGGATCTAAACGCGGCAGCCTCAGGTTCCGCAGCACCAAAGCGGCATGGGTGGCCGCACGCGGCTAAACCGATATTATTCTAAGAAACTTAACAGCGTTTGAATGCTGTTGTAATCTGTATGTCTTGATTAATGTTACAGTGAATAAATCAAATCCGAATAAATCATAAAGTAGATTAAATGGGCTCTGCTGAGTAGCTAGTCTCTAATCCATTTGTTCCCACTGGACCACAAATCCTGGCTGACCTCTGCCTATTCTGCAAGACAAGACTCGTTTCAGGGATTCATTATGTAAGCAAATGCTAATTAAAGAGTGTATCTTTTTTTTAAATCCAAAAGGCACATTGCCATCCTTTTCTTAGTCGTAGCAGAAAACAGAATTTCATTGTAATAAATGCAATACGCTGCTTTAAATTTACCTCTGTCCTTAATGACGCCTTGTGCAAAAGGGCCCATATGCAGCTTGATTAGATTGCGAGGGGGATTAGATTTTAATTACATTAATTAGCCGAAGCACCGAGGTACTGATGAACAGCTGTCAGTCTTTTTGCCGCACCTGATGACTCTCCGCCGAGCATAATTGGGATCCGCACGCAGCGAGCATCATTCTTTCTGCACAGATCATTGGATGCCCGTTTACCACTTTGTTTACTCGTTGTTTTTGTTGTTTAAAAGAAGCTCATGGCTGATAATTCTTCTTGTTGCTCCCAGACGGGCTGTTTTTGTACTGTGTTTGAAGTCATTTATCAGGTTTCCACCCCAAATTGATGTCTTTTTCCTCTCAGGTTGTTTGAATATCCGTCACACGCGGCGGTGATGAATATTGTCCTCTCCGTTTACACCCCTATGTGTCATTATCATTTTCCCCCCCCCGCTGACAAGCATTTGACACCTCTGATGGAACTATTGCTCTGGCACCATCACAATTATCCCGCTGAGCCCCCGCGTCTGGGCTCCGACTCAATCTCAAAACCCTACAGGTTGACGAGGCGGCGTCTTGATTCGCAATCTCATCGCTGTTTACAGGCCGTTATTGTTCTCTCCGGAGAGACGTGTCACCGCACCGAAAGTGATCTGCATCGATTCTATCTGCTCATTTCTTTTTAATTAGGTGATTTGTTTCACTCGGTAATCTGAGCCAACCACAACCTCGCTATTTATGAAAACTCAAGGCGGCAACATATTCTTTCCTTTGTGTGAAATTGGCCCATGGATACGATATTGATTGGAAGAGAGGACGGAAAAAGTCACACTTTAAAAGTTATAAAAAAACTTTGTTCGCTGCGTAAATTCACTCTAACATACACTTTAACATCACACAGGCAGGCTAATACTTCTTTCACACCCACGCAGTGATTCGGGTTAAACATTTATTTGTAAACCCGAATCAGCTTATTGACCTCCTCTCCAGCCGATATCCCGCTCAATATTAATCTGTGGTGAAAAAGCCGACGGGATGTGGATTTAATTTACAGTTATTAATGTTTAAAATAGGTTGAACCCACTCTCCTACTCGTTTGACTGAACGAGCACAATGTGTGGGCAAGTGCATGCTGAGAGAGAGCTCAAGTTGAAGCATATTCCCGTTTTGTGTTTATGTAATATAATTGTGTGTGTGTGTGGAGCTGCACTCGTTGGTGGATCAACCAGTAGCGGCAGCCACATACAGAGTAATAGGCTTCTTGGAACACATTTTAAATCAATCCCGTCAGGTTTTGGTGTCATTAAGTGGGTAGTGTAAGCAAATGTGTGTATTGTAGTAATGTCTATTTAGTTGGAGCTGTTATCCAAGCTTTATGGCTATCTTTTTTTCTCCGGTGGTCAGAGGAAGAGACTTGTTTTCCTTTTTTTTTTTCTCCGAACAAATGAATAGCTGCTTTGAGCACCCTGGGGGTGACCTTGGGAGTCATAGGTTTTCACCCGAAAAAGGGTAGTCTACTCTCCCTGTTTTCTCCAGTCGTTCACCAATTTACTTCTCTTCTGCATGGATAAGACATTTTAATGGCGGACATCTTTCCAATTGTTATGCACCATCATTGACCGTAGAATTATTGTGCGGGAGAAGGATTGTATAAATCTTGTCATGGACATGGATAAAGTCATATTTTTTTGTCTTCAGATGAGCTGCTTATTCACTTATCACCCAGTGCTCCCCCCTCCCGAGCCCAAAAGAATAGAGGCAGAAAGCCCCTCACTTCTGGTGTGCATCTAATAACACATCTGATTGTGTAATCAGAGCGAAAGTAGATTGGAAATCAGAGCGCTTGAACTCTGGCAGGCAGCAAAACGACGCCACCGGTCTGTATATTTAGCTGGCATTTCAACTCGCGAAACTCACAAGGGAGGGGATTTCATCGGAATATGCGGAGCCCTCACGCAGTCAGGAGGGTGATGAAATGACAAATGACAATTAGCAGTTGACATATGTGCAGACAACCCTTTGTTCTATTAATCTGGTATGAGCAAAGGTCTGTATTGCGATGTGGGAATTGCATCTGCATGGATGGACAGCGGTGCCTAAAAGCGGATTCACTCGGTCTGAAGTGAAATGGGTTTATAATAGTCACTTGTACTGTATAATTTCTGTAGAAAATGTCACCACCTGTGGGAGGAAGGTTAAGAGATGAACTGCAAAAAAAGTCCCCGTCTTCAAACAAGCAAAGCAATTCTCTTAAGTCTGTGAAAGATTGAAATAATAACATCTTAAGCTGAGGTTTACAGAAGTGGGTTGGTAGATGATTTAATTTAAAAAAAAAAAAACTGTCTAATCACAATAGATCATTTGATGTAAGATAGCACTTGAGATCTGGTGCTCGAAAGTTTTCAAGGCCTTCAACAACCTCATATTAAATCTCCATTTGTTTCTAAAAGCACTTATGTGAGTCAAGCATTTAAAATGAAGCTGGAGCTTGTTGAGCTGCAGTCTTGGGGTGGGGGGGTGGGGGGGTGTTTTGCCTTTGATGGACCACGGCCTCCTGGTAGACGGGAGAAAAATTTTGTGTTTGGGGGTCAGGAGGGGGTTGGCCATTATCTCTGCTGCCTGCCTCAGGGTCAGAAAGCCATGCGGCTGTCCTGTCGTTTCTCATGTGAAGACAGCCTCCTAAAAAACCCACCGTACTCAGCACCAACTGACAAACAGGCCGCCAGCAACCCAGGAGCACAGTGGAGCAGTTAGCAGCCGAGGAGACTTCTTTTTTTTTTTTTCTTTCCTCCCGCAATGTGTGATAGAGACGAAAAACTCGCCAGCCAGACTCTGAAATCAATAATTTTGTTCAGAAAGCGCTGGCGTCTAAATAACCAACTGCTCTTTGAGGAGATCGCCATCATCTAGACAAGGGTCTCCAGCATCTTTAAAAGTGACAAATTCCCCACAGGTGAGCAGGGATAAGCAAGCGGTGTGAAGCTGATTGGATGTCTGAAATGTGGATTGGTAGTGTAGGAGTGTAAATTTGCCCCATAAATTGGACTCTAGCCCGTGTAAAGAAGTTGAAGATCACTCACAACCTTCATCACCATCATCTAGTTATTCGGTTATATCAGCAAACAGGTCCCAAGACCACTTTTTGAAGGTCTCGTCTCGAACTCGGCTTCAGTAGACCTGGATCTTTTATCCAGACAGAGCAATGGAGACCACCGCTGCCAGGCTTTTAGACTGTGCTTCGCTTTCCACAACAACCAATAACCTCCTATCATTGGTAGATTGATTATTTCCCCGAAGCTGCAGCCTCTGCCTTCTTATTAAATGTCTAATTTCAGTCATCTTAGAAGCCACATTTCACCTGACAGACAAATCCACATCTTCTGTTGGTATAGAAACAAAAGAACCTTAATTGCTTGAAATGAGTGGAAATAGCTGCCTATGTATCAAACCGCATGTACTTAGGTTTCTGAAGTCCAGAAAAAGACCCGTTTTATAGAAAAATACCTTTGTTGATTTGCTGCATTGTGCTGGTTCAATGAGAATTATATAGAAGCTGTTAATTAATTAACTATTTAAATTAGAAAAGTGCATTTCTGCAGTCATGACTACAACAGTACCTTGTTTTGGTGGGAGGCTTCACTGCACCGACGCTCATTGGTCAGTTGGTCTGGACTGGGCATGAAAGAAATCGTTTGGTTTACTAGCAAAGCGACAAATGGTGGAAATCTTTGCAGAAATGTTGACACATACCGTTCGATAAGTGCCGGTGTGACTGTGGAATGGAACTGTCGCGCTCACAACTTCCTCCCGGCCCCGAAGGGTTTCCACGGAATCCTTTCAGCGAGTCAGGTGGGCGAGGGGTACTTCAGCTCCTGGGCGAGCTGTTGCTGCAATAGTTAACCACAAAAAGACTGCTGTGGATTATTAGAAGCCAAGCAGAAGACAAGGAAAGAATGAAGGTATCTGATATTGTCGCAAAATCAATGGCGCAGCAAGAATGTGCGGCGTTGCAGCCTGCCAGAACGGTGGAGCAGCCAGTGAGGAGGAAAGTACAATGGGAAAACCGCCAGTCTGATAGCAAACCAGCGGAGGTCCCACTCTACTCTCACACACACACACTTCGTTGGTAGCAAACTATTTTTTTTTGTCAGTGCAGCAGCAGGTGAACATTTGCGCGCTCATCCGATTTTATGTGTAACAGCATCTGTAGCTACGTCCCATTTTATCTTTTTTCCTTTTTTTGCGAGGCTAATCACCTTCAGTTTCATGAAGATATGGCTGAGTGGGTCTAATTACAGATTCTCCTCCCACCTGTGCAATTACAAATCTGCACAAAGAGAGGATTTTCGCGAGGAGACAGACATGATTCTCTCCGGCGGCGAAGCGAATCAGCAGCCTATTCTGGAAGCTGCCAGGCCACCGAGCCCCGTCCGGCTTCCTGTTACGCGGCGCTAATGTGCTCAGTAACGTGACTTTTACAAAGTGCAAACAGGGATTCTAATGGGAGGGAAAGATTTCGTCAACATATTTTGTGGGCAAAATAATTGAGACGCTCCCGTCAGCATCCATAGACTGAAATTCAATGATGTCCCATCTCCAAGCCCATTAGTAACACGAGCTGCTGGTGAATGGCTCATTATTGGATTATGGAGCCCAGTTTCATTAGCAGTGTGGCGCGGTGCTGCTCTTCTATGGCTTTTACATTCTTTTAATTAGAAGCCCTGCACACTGTCTTATGTGCTTTTGAATATGTTGCATTTTTTTATGTAACAATATAAAAAGAATTATGATGAAAGTGTCTATTTAAACACACATAAAATAGAAAAATCCTCAAGGCCTCAAGGCTGAACATACTAACAGTGCTGACAGTTGCCGTCTCTAGTGTGCCTACATCAACAAGGTTATTTGCTTCGATTTGTTTTTTTCAGGAAAACTGGCTGAATCTGTTACTTCTCTATTCATTCTCAGATTTGAGGTTTTCAGCCCAGGTCACAGTATCTTTCCATCTGACTTTAAAGACGCTGACTACCAATGGATGTTGCTGTGAGCATTTAGCTTTAGCCTTAGCATCTGGTCGCGCTCTCCATGCCAAACCAATGTTGAGTCTGTGCTTCTGTCTGTGTTTATTAGAACTTTTTTAAATAATAGAGCGTCTTTTCTTGGTAGGGACACACTTCGGAGAATCTCTGTCTTCCGAACGCTGAGCTACCGGTGCTAGCCAATGCTAACATCAGAAAGATGGCTTTTGT
>CAESWR010000889.1:75911-87796 GCA_903171835.1 Mullus surmuletus
TTTTTTTTTTTTTTAATGAATTTTCTAGGATTTTTTTCCCCGCAGCTCATTAGTAGTATTCCTAACTGCTCTTCACATAACCTTTACCTTCTGCTTTGCCTTTGTAGTCTTTACTTCTTTGAATGTTGCTTAACTTTTAGCAGCAACTTAGCAATTTTCAATTCTTTTTTCCATTTTTTAATTTTTTTTTTTGTGGCTGATAGTGAGCTTATTAACACCAATGTTTCCCCACCTTCCACGGCAGGAACCCTGTCTCATTTATTTTACTTTCCGTTAAGAAAGCTCCCGCTGTCTCATCCAGCACGCTCAAACAAATAACGAAGAATTTATTCACGCACATCACACGTTACAAACCGTTCTCTAAAACCGCAGCAAATGGGCAAATTAGGTGATGAGTGGAAATAAGTGTGCAGAAATGATCCCGGCACACAAAAATCCTCATGTCGGCGTGTGTATTTGTGTGTGCGCTTGTACCCTTTGCTTTGTTACAAACAGTGATGAGAAGGCAGTGTCGTTTCCACTAAGAATATGGAGAGGCTTTAAAGAATAAAAGCAATAACCTCAGTCACTTTTTCATTTGAACCGTTTTGCACCTCTGCTTTGCTCCCCTCTCTGCCGACAGATGCCATGCTGCTGGTGGCGCAGAGGCTGGAGGGACCCTTCAACATCGAGTCCGTCATGGACCCCATCGATGTCAAGATTTCCGAGGCCATCATGAATATGCAGGACAACAGCGCCCAAGTCTCGTACAGGGTACGTCAGCCGGGGGTCCTGCCCCAGAGAGCAGCACAACCCCGAGCAGCTCGTCCAAGGCCAAATTTTCCCTCTCAAAAGTGAATCAGAGAGAAGCCTAAGGTGTATAATATGACACGTTCTAATTATGTCCAAGTTTAGGACAATTCGAATTATATGTTTCAATTTGGTTAGATAATCTTAGTTCAACTAACAGTAGTTAATGTGTTTCCTGTGTTTTACTGCATTTTCCTTTGCCCACAAAATTGTAGTCAGAAAGAAAGTTTAAAAAAAAACCCAAAAAAACAAAAACGTAGGTGGTTGTGAAGAATTTTTCTTTTCTTTTTTTTTTGTGCCTACACACAGTCGGATGCCAGTTCTGATTCGAAGCTAAACGCTCAGCTGGCTTTCCCAAACAACAGATGCCGTTTTGTTTATGGCTTTAAGTATATGTGGTGCTTTCCCCCAAAAAGGCCGTAAAAGCTGAAGCCTATCATCTTATATAGCACCGGTCACAGCCCAGTTGACTCACCTATCAGCGTGGTCACCTCCACTTGACGCAGAGCGATGTCATGCCGGTAACGCGGGCCGGGCCTTAACAAAACATCGTGTTTTCCCGGTTGTTTTTTTTTTTCCGCGTCCGGTGTAATTTAAGTCCCTGACAATTGCGCGCCCCGTGTTTTTGTAATTGCAGGTTTTCCAAGGCTGCGGCCAGCCCAAACCCTCAGGAATGACTAGGTCTGCCCGTGGCGTTCCGGATGTGTTCAACGCCCGCTTCAGGCCGTACAGCCCAGAGGAGCGGCCGACCACCGCAGCTGGCACGAGCCTCGACAGGCTGGTAAGGAGGCCGGGCCGCCCGCCGCCGTCGCCGCCGCTCTTGGGGCGCGACGTTGCCTCGGCGTAAACATCGTTTGTCTTTTCTGACGTGACACCGTTGATTAAAGCGGATGATTTGCCATCTTGAGTCCCCACAGCCCGGAAATTAATTCTTTGTACTTGTCCTCCATTGGTATCGATTTGTGTTTGTTAACGAATCAACAGCCTCACCCCAAGAGAGCGGCGGAAGGTGCGGAGGTGTGTATGTATGCGCGTGTGTGTGCGGTGTCCTTCCCCCTCTCTGTGTACTCTGCAAACAGAAAAGAAAGGGATGAAAAGGCAAGGTGGATAGATTTTTGCGAGGCTGACCATATCAATTGTTTGCAGTGAAGCGAGCCCATATTTTCCATCAGATTAGCCGCACGTCGGCCGGATTGGATCCTGATGCGCGGATTTCCATCTCAAACAACCTTGAAGCCTAAAATGCCGCGTCGGGGTAAAGGTTAACACGGGAGGCTGGCAGTCCAATTCAGCTGAGGGACAGTTCTCATCGTGGATTACCTTCTGCTGCCCTTCCTTTCTCCCTCTCTAGCCGACGTCTTTGAGAAATCAGAAGCCTCGCCTCTCACTTTTCTGCACAAAAAAGCTGCAAATTAATTAAACTGCGTAGTAGAACCGTGAGCTGTCATTCACGGTGCTGTGCTGGGGTAATAATAGGTTATTTACTTAATGAATAACTTATTTTAAAAGCGGCCCTGCTCTTGGGATTCTACAACAATAACCGGGGCTGGGTAAATTAATTTGTGTTATTCAATACTAATTATGTCTCTCTTTTTTTTTCACATCTAATTCATTCTCTACACATTTTTGATGTTTCCTGTATGGCCTTTTTTTTTATTTGATTTATGTATCCATCAACATTTTCTTCCACCTACACTGAATTAATTAAGACTTTCTGTTTTCCCTTCTCTTTGTGCTGCAAACCAGAGGATTATTTGGAATGAGATGCAACACAGTGTAAGGTTCAACATTTTATTCCTTTTTTTTTTTTTCAGCTGTTTCGCCCAGGAACCCGAGTGTGTTTACCGGAGACACTGTGTCGTGTAATGTGATTGGGAGCTCGTTTGTCTTTTGTTTTGATATCGTGTGGACAGGGGGGAATCTCCGCATCAGAGACTCGCTGTAAACACACCGTGACGGGTAAATCCCAGCGTTAGGCAGCATCTGGTGTCACTCCTGTCGCCTAATCTTCATCGCATTTGCCGTGTTTATCAATTGTTCGGGAGGTGTAAAGCCTTTCCGGATCTCGCTAACAACCGCCGCGGTTATTTGTGGCATGGGCGCGGGCTGCACGTTTGGGTGTCCTCGTTTCCCCCTTTCGCCAGAGCCAACGCTGAAAAGCCACCCTCTGCGATCATATCTATTCTGGACACATCCCAGTCTAACAGCCTCATTGCCATAACGAATGGAGCCGGCTCTGGAAGCCAGCAAATCAGCAGGTGACCGGCTCCGCAAGAGCTGAGAGTGGGTGGGGGGGGGGTTGGGGGGTCTTGGGGGGGGGGGGGGGGCGTGAAGCGCGTGAAGCGCTTGCAGCCAGCATCTGCTCTAATGGTAGAATGACGCGGCGGCTCCAGACTGCTCATGAATAAGTGGGCAGTTAGCCTGCTTGGAGAGCCTCACAAGATGGAGCGCCGTGGCAGGAGCTTGACGTATGCTAAGCAGAGCGGTGTACCTGAGCAGAAAATGCCATCATGATCGTCGGCGGGTCCAAGGAACCGGAGCCGGGAAGGCCGCCGGGGGGGGGTGAGGGGGCTGCTAATGTACCGCGATGGCCATCGCCTTGCCTGTTGACATTGATAAAAAAGCACATGCTTGGTTGGGGTTTCAGTTTGGAATTAAGAGCCTTCGTTGGAAATGAAAACTCCTCTTTCTACACGTTCGAGGAATCCAGTTGTTTGGTGCTGGTTTGGTTTTTGTGCAGAACCTTCACCTGATGCAGCATCAACTCAATATGATGTTGGTTTTGTCTTTGATGGACCTCAGTGTATCCAGGAGTAGTGTTGTAGTCAAGACCACACAAACCCAGAGCAAGACTTTACCAAAACCACAGGGCACCAAGACCGAGACAAGACCAAGACCATATACATCAGAGAAGAAAGAGAGATATCTTTTTAAATTTGAGAGCTACAAATTTTATTGGCAGCCAAATGCAACAAATCAACAAAGGCAGTTTTACTTATTTTCTAATCGGTGTAGAGTCCATGTTACTTGGTACATAGGCAGCTATTTCCACTCATCTCCAGCATTTGAGACTTTTTGGTTTCTCTACCAACATGAGATGTGGATTCGTCAGGTGAATCTGGCTTCTAAATTAAGCGAAATCTGATGAACACATTTCAGAAGAAGGCAGAGGTTGCAAATTGGGGGAAATAATTAATCTACCAATGGTTGGTTGTGATTTGGCCCGGTCTAAAAGCCTGGCAGTTGTGGTCTCCACCAGTCTGGATAGAAGATACAGAGTCCACTCAGTCAGAGAATGAGACGAGATCGATTACAAATGCCTTCCAGTCCGAGATGTGACCAAAAAGTGGTCTTGGAGACCGGTTTTAAGATCACTCTGGAGTACTACAACGGCACCTGGAAGCAGACCAACCGCCACTAAAGTAAGCAATAGACCAGCTATGGATAAGTGTCCCACACAATGTTGCTCCTAAAACAAACTATCCCATTAAAATGAAATAAAGAAAGCATTTTTAAATTGACTCATTACATTGATTAATGTGACAGCACTCCTGCCAACATTTCTGCCATATGTGGCTGTTTAGCTCTAAGCCACCGTGTGAAGTGACAGCAGAGTGTGCGGCGGTTTAAGATGCCATCATTCTAAGTGCCTCAGGGTGCTGACGCCAAGAGTGCTAAAGCTGTAAAATGACTAAAGCCAAATCAAAATGTGGGTGCTGCAAACCAGCCAAAGCACTAAATAGTTAAGATTTATCATTTGAACCTCTTTTTTTTCATGTCATCAGACTCCTTTCCCTTTCTGCTAAAAGCATGATAAAAAACAGACCTTTAGCTTGTAATTACGGTAGAATCCAGCATTTTTAAAAAGTTCAAAGCAGAAAGATGAAGGCCGTGGTGGCTTCAGTTGATTTGTGAGACTACACAAGTAAACAGCTTGTCTCTCTAATACATCAAGGCCATGATATAATTGAATAAAAACATCGCTGATCAAAAAGTGCCACCCTTGCAGCGAATCTTTCAAGTCTGATGCCGGAGTTTGCCCAGCTGTGGCCCACTGCAATATGAATAGGAGCCGTTATGCTGAGGAGTGCGCTTCATATATCATTAAACAAATAAATCTAATAAATTAAAATGCTGAGTGCTAACGTGCAGCCGTTCCTTTTCTGACTGTGCTGACATTTATTTCTCCGGTAAAGGTGGGAAATCGTTCCGTTCTGACAGTGAAACACGACCTCCATCATTACGATGAGTCATATAGTGAAAATATTGAGCTTCTCTAATGTTGGCAGCAGGTCGTCCAGCTGCTGAGTTTCACCGGCCGGAGGTGTTTGAGGTCGTCTCCTAAATACCGCACACATCTGCTGTGGACCTGCTCCTGCCGCTCACCTCCTGCTGCCAAACATTAAACAGTCGGGCGGGAGCGGACAGCAAACGAATGCAAGGACCAAAAACTGGAGCAGTCAAAGCACGCAGTCGTTCATTTTATATGTTCAGTGAGAGGTTTAATAAGTTTCAATCAAGCTCCCACTGTGGATATTTCAAGCTCTGACAGCTGCCACATGACAGGTGGGAAATATGCTCTGGGTGCAGTGGCATATAGACCCATTAGAAATCCATTATGATCATTCTGTAATTAAGGCAGATCGTCATTTATTCAGTATTTGAGGTGTTGAAAGTTCTGAGATGTCAGCAAGGAAAGGATGTAGGATCCAACAAGCCACCTAAGAAAAGCAAGGATTTCATGCACATTGATGTGGAGGAAAAATCCTTCACTCAAAATGTACATTGTAGCCTGAATTAAAGGGATAGTTTGGATTTTTTTACTTGAAGTTGTATAAGATCCTCACTATCAGTGTTGTTGAGCAGCAGGGACTTTTCCCCCACTGCGTCCCGTGAGCGGAGTTCCAGCCCGGTTTGGTGTTGCAGAAAGTAGTTCCGTCTAATTGCTGTGGTCACACTCATTAAGCGTTGTGCTCCAAAAAACAATATGCATTCAAAAGCGGAATCCATTTGCATCACAAATTCTTGGCCACCTGGTACTATTTTCCCTCCCTTCGTGTCACTGCGAGCACCTTTCCATCAGATGAAGGAGAAAGGAGGCAGAAGGAGACCGCTGCATTGCGAGAGAAGTGGCCTCCTTCCGTGCTTGTAAATTAAGCCATGAAAAAGCTGATGATGGTGCACGCAGTGATAAAGGAGGGAAAATAGTACCGGGTGATTGCGAAGCCTTTAAATGAATGGGCAAAGTTTTCCACCACAATTGGTGCAAGTGCATTCTTTCAAATGGCCAGCAGGGGTATTTTTGAGTGCATTTGATTTAATTGAAATCTGTTGGAAAATGACTTTGCTTCTCACTTGGTTTATTATCGCCGTCTCCAGTCGTGTAGAATGATATCAGTTTTGTCGAATCCAGGGTGAAGTAGCCAACAAAGCAGGGTTTTTTTGAGGGCGTGGCTTATGACTGACCGCTCACCGCCACTGCGATATCATTAAATCGCGCCGGATGAGTCAGCCTCACCCATGCGCCCAAATACGGTCACAATAAAACGGAAAGGCCTAAAACGGCAAACTTTAAAACTTGTTAAAGCCGAAAACCAGCGGGTGTTGTCTCCATTACCTCGCCCATCGGTCCTGTGTGTGAGTCACCGCGTTATTATACAAGCGCCCGGCTTTGGAGCGTTGCTCTATCTCAACTGCACACCTGTATGCCGTTGGAGCGGCACCAGCGATGCGATCACGCCGGCAATATCTGTGCTCAAGTGGCGCTCAAAAGTGTCTCTGCAGTCGGTGCCACTAGAGCAGGTGTCTCCACAACCACGTGGCGACACACACACGCAAACACACATACACACCCATATGCACAGGCTGAAAAAGCTGCTGGACCATGGGGAAAAAAATGAACCAGTGAGAGGAGCTTTGCCTTGTGAAGTGACCAATTTATAGAAAGCAAAGCAATGAATAAGCCGTTGTTATTTGTGGTGCTGCCTCTGCTGCCTCCACCCCCGTGAGGAGGCTGTTAGTAATCGTTCGGAGAAGATTTCAGTATGTCTCAGCATGTTTTCTGTTAAAAAAAGGAAAGAAAAAAGTAACATCTTCCTCAGTATGTGTGAAAACACCGAGGTGTCAGTCTCTTGGTTTGAAAGCTTTTGCTTGAAATTCTCTGTTCATGTCTTGCATTAAAAAAAAAAATACTACTCAAGTGTGGCACCAACTACAGCTCTGTGGAGGCCTGACATACTTAATAAATATTGCTAACGTACTGTAAGACTGACTTTTCCAACTGAAGGTTTTCTTTCGCTGCTTCGGTGCTGGTTACTGATTTGATGTGAGCGTCGGCCCCGTCTGCTGCCGTCATTAGCGCGCCATCATTTACCTGTTTATCCTGCAGCCGCCACGCGACTGCCTTCCCAGCGAGCGCACATCTTTGTTGTCCCGTGCACTGTCCTCGTTTACATTCAGGCACAGAATAATTACCCGTGACAGTGACACCGCTCAGGCTTGTGAAAGTTGACAATAGTTTAAAGTGTCCTTTCATAAGAACTTCTTGTCTGGATTTACAGCTTGGGTTTTGCTAGTCAAAGAACGCTGAAGGGATGGCGAGGAGTGCCTGCATTCGTTTCTGGAGGAGCGGGTCCACCTCCAGCTCAATGAGCCATGACTGTTTAATTGCCTGACATTCTGTCAGAGCACACACCCTCAAAGCTCCGAGAGAAATGGAGATTTGAAAGTCCAAAGAGGGGATAAAGGCACAACAGACTGTCAGAGCTCAGAGCCGCATTATAGATAAGGGGAGAAGCTTTTAATTTAACATTTCTAACAAGTTTGCTGCAGTTCAATTAAGTGTACTTTTATTGGGGGGGGTGGGGGGGGTTGGTCTCCCTTTTGTAATACACGGCTCACATTGTGTCCGAGTGTTGCAATTAACAATAAGAGAAAGACCCAAACAGTACCGGTGGAAGAAGACAGGAAGAATTTTTGACTGCAAACTTATTTCTGTTGACGTTAATGCCACATCCTGAGAGAGAGAAAAAAGCCACTGTTTTTGAAAAATAATTCAGCTTTACCCCAGCAATAAAAGAGGAAAAAGGACAAAAATATAATCCAGTCGCCTGTCATCGATTACACACTTACAGGTGGTTTTATTGTTCCATCAAATCAGATATTGGCCACCATTTAAATCTAACACTCACCTGCTTCTCCGTGTTCCAAAACCGCTGATGTTTTTGTTTTTCCTGTTTGGGGAAAAAGGGAAGCTTAATTATTGTGACTAGACATCAAATGTAAGAGCTGTAATTGTAAACAAATTATAGCTCCCCTCTCGTCTGTACTGATATAATTTTCCCTTTCTCTGTGTCCCTGCTTCTCTCTTCCTGTCCAGGTTTTTTATTTCTATTTTGTAACGTTGGATAAAGCAAACGCTTTGGAAGTGGTAAACAATCAGCAGCGGGTATCCAGCACACATTTAGATACGCACCCCCAAGGTTATGGCAAACTTGCCACAACTATTTCAAACTCAAAACAGAAAAAAGGCTTTTACATAATATTATTTGGAATACAGACTACCAGACAGATTTGAAAAACATGCGCTGCTTTTCCCCAGTGTGGTTTCGCAGGATGAATGTGAAGGGTCACATGAGGATTAACAAGACAAACAAAAAACTATTTATTCTTTCTGGGGGTTTTCTGTGGCCTTGGCTTTTTCCTATCAGGAATTCCTGCATACTTTTACTTCAAGTGGAATCAGCGGCGAGTAGTTGCGAGCGCTTCCTCAGGCCGGCGCCCTGGAGCGGCTGCCTCACTTTGTTACTTCCAGCCTCTGTCCCTGTCGGCTCTGCTCACCTGGCACTTTATGTTTAAAAGCTTCTCACAGGATCTCACTGTCCACATCGTCATCGCCACTCATGACGGGTTATGAAAACACCATTAATGCAGAGCGGTATAGAAGCAGATGGCGCTGTAACACAACCTGGACATTCAGTGGTGGCTGAAAGTATGGCCAGTCAAAACAAACTTGTAGCTGGCATTTCTAAATTAGGCGTAGGGGAACTGCATTGACCAAGGGTTGCGGTTAGGGAATGGAAGTTTGTAGATACTTGGCACCAAGTCTGGCTGATAAGTTCTGGGTATCCCGAGTATGACAAGCTTGGCCCAGCATTGCTGGGTCCTTGCATTCCGAAGTTACAGCCCATATGTTCGTGTCAAAAGATATGTATTGCTCTAAGGGAGGGTCATAAAGATGTGGGACCAAGTCTGGTGTGTTCAGCACCCTTGAAAACGCATAACAGAATTGGTTCCGTCTCTTTAGCTGCTTCCCTTCAGAGGTTCTGGCAAGCATGTGCAGACTAGGGTTACGCCAACTGTAATTACTAAAGACTCTTAAGGCCCTTAAGTCCATTTTTTACTATGTGGCATCATCATCATAGACACTTAGGACCAAGTCTTGGATCAAGTCAGGAGCTACGGTTGGTTAAAAAAAACAAAAAACCTAGTCTGGCCCTTAGATGTGTGACCATCCCAAGTTGCTATGACCTTGGTTTCCAGAGATACTTTAGACCAAGTCCGGCATGTTCACTGTCCTTGAAACATGGGAATAGATGTTGTTACTATCTTTACGAGTTGTGGCAAGTTTGTTATAATGCTTGGCCCCGAGTTGCTCAAACCTTTCTTTCCCAGAGATAGTCAAAGAGAAACTTATATTGCAGAGTCCTACTGTCGACCTTGGTCACCATGCATTACAAAAGCCAGCATCTTTGATCCTCCAACCTTTCATCAACCCGGAGGAGGAAATCTTTCAAATCCAATGCGTGAATCACCAAAAGTGGCCACAAAATCTGAAATTGCCGTCTTTTTGCACAGCTGACACTTTTTTGTATGTCACAAGGAGCTTGTGGCTCGTGTGCCAAATATCATCTCAACAATTTCACTCCACTATTGGTGGCCATTTATAAAATAAACACTTTTCATGGGATTCTAATGTGTATGCATATCTGTAGCCCCTCAAAATTGCGCTCAAAATCATCATAAGGATTATGATCACTCTGAACAATAGGTCCACTGCACCTTGCGCCGCTGCAGACTGAATAGGCTCCCTGGTTTAAATGTTTTGCTGTCTGTTGGCAGCGCTCCCTGCTCAAATCAAATTACACCCCTGATGCCACCACAGTTTACCTTTGCCAGATGTTGAATGTTTTGGATAACTGGCTCATTAATGCTGAAGCTGCACTTGTTGTGCGCATCATCGGGCGCCGTACCATCAGGACGCTTACAACGAGGGAAATCCCACCTACAGAAAGGGCAGGAGCGCGCATGCAATCTGTTTTCAATAATCATCAGTGAAACACTTCCTGTTTCGTGTCCACCCTCCAAAATAAAAGAAATCCGGTGCTACATTGAAAACATTGAATAACACCCAAACATATTTCATTTCATTTCATTTATTTCGATCTCCATTAAGGAGATCGAAATTACTATTCTTCCTGAAGTCCACACCCAACACAATTATCTTTACACTGCAGTACACAATTACCAAAACACATCTATTGGCCACGTACTAAAATCACCTGCTCTAATTGTTTGACCTGGCAAACACCCATCATTGTTTTTTGGGGGGTTTTAATCATCTTTCATTTGGATTTGAGCAGGTCTAGTGGGCCGACTACCTCAATGTAGAGCTGGGCAATATGGACCAAAACTCAGATCCCGATATATTTAAGCTGAATATCAATATACAATATATATCCAGATATCTTTTTTGAAATAAATGTAAGAAAAGTAAACTATCTGCCAATGTTTTTTCATTTAGTTTGACAACTGAATGGCTTATTATAATCAAATTACAGATTTTCTTCTCCTTTTATAGCAAATATACCATAGGGATATAATCGATATAAACAATATGGTCTCATTTCATATCTCGATATATCTTTTACATCGATATATCGCCCAGCCTTTTTCTTATTTAGTTATTCTAGTAGTGTTGATAGAAAGGAATACTACTGCTCATGCCTGTGTTCATAGTGTTTATAGTGAATATAGGGTAAAAAAGTCCTTAATATCTGACTCACAAACAGCTCAGTCGAGTCCAGATTGCAGTGCACCATTTTGCTGAAACTCCCGTATACAGTGTAGTGATCGCCTCAGTGTTTTCTCACCCGGCAAAGAGCCACAGCAACTATACATCAGGTCGGAGCTGACAACAGCGCTCGCAATCAATAAGTGCTGCAGCAGTGCTAGTTTGATCTCGGCCCGCTCTTGTCGTGCTTCGCCTGGGAAAAGAGGCGTCTGCGTGCCTGCCGGAGAAACCTAAAGATACCTCAGGTACACTCAAGAAGAGAGAAAGTTTTATGCGTAACAAGGCCGTCTCTGCGGAGAATAATTGAAGAAAAAGCCGGCCTCTGTTGCCGCGGCATCAAGGACGTCTCGTTATAACCTCAGGTCGCTGGCGCGCCTCTTTGTCCCCACATGGCAGCTAGTTAGGACGATCAGCTTGCTCGCCGGAGGGGAAAAAAAAGGTGGCAGCACTTAGAGTGAATTTACCAAACTGCCGCCTCACACTGAGAATTTGGCTTCGGTTTTATTTGTGTTTACCTTTTTCCTTCCCCTCTTTCCCGTTAAGTGCGACACTTTTCTCCCGCCGTGACACGCGGGTCAGCAAATTGCCGTCAGAGAAGGTGCAGTGTATTAGCTCTGATTGTAAGTGTTTTTTCAGGGTTTTTTTTTCTTCTTCCACTTTCACAACCAGGTCTGAAAAGAACTGAGCACATGAAGAGTTTAGTTTGTTCCATTAATAACCCACCAAAAATGTTTAATATGTAACTTTAATGCTGAAGCTGATTTACAAAAATAACTAATTTAAAGTTGGAAAAAATATTAATATATGGTATTTTTACAAAAACTTTGGAATGAGACACTTTTTGCCCCCAGGAACAGGAAGATATCTTGCCATAAAAATCCCTGAAGAAAAAATGAAATTAATTTTTCCAATTAAATTCAATGTTGCAGCTAATCACTGACCCATCTGAGGCTCTAATATAAATAAGTAAAACCTCTTTGAATTGCATTTCATGGAAATTATTTGAGTTTTTGTCTTTTTTGTA
>CAESWR010000889.1:188809-200543 GCA_903171835.1 Mullus surmuletus
CCCCCGCCACCTACGGGGGCTTTAAAGTATATAGTATACACCCAGCCTGTACCCATACCAACGCTCACTGAGGCACCTGTCCAGTTCATCTGTTGGATATGTTTGCTTTGATTCCAAGAAGGCAATCCAAGCTCTCGAGTCAAAAGGTCTCCTAAAAATGCCACCCCCCCCCCCAAACATTGCTGTCTGGAAGTGTGAGTGCGACAAGGTACAATCTATATTTAGGTGTGCTATAGTCCAAGTACCAATGCCGTTGCTGGGCTCTTGGCTTCACTCAGAGAGGTGCTAGCGGGTGGTGGGGACATTCACGAGTCCCCGCTGAGCTATTTCACGTTTGGATCTTCTCCCAGTGCAGGTCATTTTAATATGACTGCCAGCCATTATGGGACCAAGCTGTTGTTCCGTGTCATGATATACAAACACTGTACACAACAGTGATTCGGGATGATGGGAAATGCCAAAACATTTTCATTGTACTGCAGGGAATTTCAAAGCCCCATTTCACAGGTCTGATTGGAAGGCCAAGGTAAAAGCCCACTGACTCATTGGGTCGCTCTACAACTTCCTGACTTCTCGAGGCTTTATATACCCAGAGAGAGCCCTTACACTGCACCCAGGATTGGAAGGCCAAGGTAAAAACCCACTGACTCATTGGGTCGCTCTACAACTTCCTGACTTCTCGAGGCTTTATATACCCAGAGAGAGCCCTTACACTGCACCCAGGACAAGAATACGACATGTTCAAGTGAAGAGACCCCTTTCATACCACTGTAGCTCCTCTCCCAGGTGATCAGAAGCATCCTCCGGAAGAACCTTGTACATGTCATCCTCCTCCAACTGCCTCTTGTATCCGATTCTGAACAAGGGATTCAGCCAACTTGAGTATAAAAAAAAGAGAGACATGTTGAGTATGATGGCGGAAATCACCAAGCACAATGAGATGGAACCTGTAATCCAATAACAGGTGTTTGTTGTTCTAGAACCTGTTGCCACAGAACCTCCACAACTTCCATCTACTTTCACGGGGGTTTGACTGTAAACAACACGCGACACCATCTGTGACGACTGTGTAGTAGTGAAGTAATCGGGATAATCCAGTGTTATCAGCTCATGAGTTGAGTGAAAGCGGCCATTCTCGGGCGCAGGTCGTGCCCCCCCCCCCCCACCCCCGCCCTGCAGAACAACCTGTTAACTTTTGCACAACTTTGTTGCTTTATACTCTATTACTCCTCCTTTATGACAACACAGCGGGAATAAATCACGGTGGCTGAGTGTGTGTGTGTGGGTGAATGGATGGGCACACACACACACACACACACACACACACAGAGCAGCTGCCAGCTCTCACATCCAGGGCCAGTCTGTCACCCAGGAGACCTCCTCTCTATTCAGTGACTGACAAACGCGGCTGTCACCGCGGCCCGCTCCTCTTACCAGAAGAAAATCTTGGAGAGAAGATTAGCTGTGGCCGAAGGATTATCCTTGGTGTCTTTCCGCAGAGGCTCCATGCCCCCCAACGGTGGCAGCGCCCCCCGGGAGGTGACTCTCACTGCGGGCTGGGCGGCGGCGGCGGCGCAGGGGCGGAGGGGCGGAGGGGCGGCGGCGGAGGAGGAGGAGGAGGAAGCCCGCAGACCGGGGGAGGGGGGGACAGACAGCACGGCGGGAATCGGTGCCACAACAACCGGCTTCCAGGTCAGGATTACTACATGAGACCGGCCGGTTCGGTTGTCAGGTGAGCGGGACGCGGTGCGGCCCCGCCCACCGCGCGCGGATTGGCCGGCGGAGCTGTCAATCACTCCCCCTGACCGCTTTAATTTCCTGACACTTTAAATAAAGGAAGATTCCGTGTTTTCAGGAACATAATGTAATAGTATATAATACAATAGAGTATCATATATCATATCATATCATATTATATCATATTATATTATATCATATAATATGATATCATATCATATCATATATCATATCATATATCATATTATATCATATATCGTATCATATTAACTCATATATCACATGTTATATCATATGTCATATCGTATCATATCATATATCATATCATATATTATCATATATCATATATCATATATCATATCATATAATATCATATATCATATCATATTGTATCATATAATATATCATATATCATATACATATATCATATATCATATATCATATCATATATCATATATCATATCATATACTATCATATATCATATCATATTGTATCATATAATATATCATATATCATATACATATATCATATATCATATATCATATCATATCGTATCATATCATATATCATATATCATATATCATATAATATCATGCAAAAAATAAAGCCAGAAGTGAAAGCTATATATAAAAACAAGCCACACATAGAGTGAAATTCCTAGTTGTCTAATCGCTCCCCATTTCTTTTTTACCCTGTTAGCCTTTTATTTCCTTATCTGAGAACAAAAACGTTTTCTGACAGAACTCTTGAGGGCAAAATTGTCCCAAGGCACGGCAGCATTGTTTTGTACCTGCTCGCATCCAATTTTAACTAAGGGAACTATTTGCATTCTTTGCTCTAGTAACAGTAGCGGTAGCACACCTTACAAGTACACATTGTGGACATGATTTTAGGAGTTAAAAAAACTCCTTTTGTGGGATATTTTCCATCTAACAAGACAACACGATCCACATTTTTATTTGGGAAAACACACACATCACGCACAGACTCTCACACAGAGTAGGCTTCAGAAAACACACCTGTCCCTTTCGAAGCGCTTGCCAAGAGACAGTGTGTGATTGTACTCTGGGAGCGCTTCCTCTGGGCTCCACAAAGATGTCACCTGTCCTGCAGGCACGTTAATATTCAACACAGTGCCGCTCACGTGGGAAAATGGAATACATATCTGTTTATTCTGCACAGAAAGAATAACCTGTGGGAGAATTATTTTTTTTACAGCCTGCCCGGGTGATTTATTCTCGCCTCATAATGCACTTCAGTTGGGAGGAGAAAAAGTGTCAAATAAAGCGGTGTAAAATCTGATTAAATCCGTAAACTATGAGACGTCCATGTCAGCTGTTTCAACACCAGGTACAGGTTTGTGTTTCTCCAGTGACCTCTGAGACATTTTTGTCCGTCTCACAATGCGAATGACCTGCTTTGAACTAAAAACTTCTAGAAAAGTCAAAAATTGCCCAAACTGCCCCACTGACAAGGCATTAATTTCAGTAATGATGTCCCCGCAGAGCTTTATGACATTTACCTTACATCTGGGAGAGTTGAATTAATGGCTCCATCGTTCAACAAGGTTGTTGCAACCCTCCCATAATTGCCTTTGCAGACAATTGTTGAGAGATTTATTTCATGCGGTTCTTTTCACATAATTTAAGACACATAAACCTGAAAGCAAATCCATATTTGATGCACTGTACAATTTTGACAGTGGTTAAGAATCCCATAATATCAACACGTTCAAACACTGATCAAGTTCAGGGCTTTAATTGGCCTTATTTTTGTGCCACGGCAGAAACCGGTCACCCCCTCATCGCACTTTCTGGAGCACAAACGCGCGTGTTCACTTCTGGCAATCATTAGTCGTCGAGTTGCTAAATATTGTGAGCGGAGATGAATGATGAACCAGCGGCTGGACTTTGTCACGTTGCCTCTTGCTTGAAGGATAATCGATTTACTTCTTTTAATTATTCTTTATGTTAATATGACACCCGGTTTTATTTTTACGCCAAAACATTTGCAGGCAGCAGGGCCCGGTCTGAACTATTTTTAACCAAATTTTCATAATAACTAACCAGCGGCTCAGACTTCCTTTACTGTTTCACCTCCACACGCCTCGGTCCATCCCCGACCACGAGAGATGCAGGCGAAGATGCCCTGTCTGTCAATCATCACAGTGAAACACATGTCCACAGTGTAATTTGTCCGCCCGGGGGTGATTTTATTTCTCCCAATTTTTCTTTCAAACTGAGCCTTAAAGACTGAATACGCGTTTTTCCCAAACAACCCCAATGTCAGGATTGCAGATTATGGCTTTCCTCAGCGGCCTGGCGGGACTGGGCGCCACCATCGGCGCCACGGTGTCCAATGAATGGAGGGCGACGAGCCGGGCGTCCTCGGTCATCACGGCCACCTGGGTGCTGCAGGGGCTGTGGAACAACTGCGCCGGGAACGCCATCGGAGCGCTGCACTGCCGGCCGCACCACACCATCCTGAAGCTGGAGGGTAAGAGCGTCACCGCGGAGAGGATCTGTGCGTGCTCACACCGCAGCCATTGCCAGGTTGTAGTTTTTGTGAACATCTGTACCAGTTTGTGCTGCAAAGATGCTTTATTGGAACTGCAAAGTCGTTCAAGTACTAGTTAGGGAGCAGCAGAAATCCAAACCTGGAAACAGAGCAACTTTTTCTGCTTTGTTTAACGTATATATATTGGATTTGTTGAGTTAAGGTCATTACAAAATAAAGCATTCAAAAGGAAATAATTGTACTTCTAATCTGTTTTGGAGGGAAGTGATTATTTAAGGTGTCATTACTCTCGGAGGATCAGTTCTGCTCATTTTATTGGATTAATTTGAACAATAATAATAATTTTTCTATTGCAAACTCGCGGTTGCTGATAAGTTGCACTGGATCCATAAATCACTCATCGCCTTGTTTCTCGGTGTCTGAAAATCAGAAAATAGCTGTAAGTGTAAGTTGTGACGATCTTTGTTCCGATTTAAGGAGGCACGAAGGCTCTGTCGGGGTCACCGGTGGGGTCAAGTCAACAAAGCTTGTAGGAACAGTGAAGGGAAAAGCACTTCAACTGTGTTGTCACAAATGCAATCAGGGTATCGGGCAAAACGTACAATTTATTCAGTGTTGATGGAGATTTTTAAACTGTAACCTGAATTTTCCTGCACCCTTGTTGTTGTGTAATTGCGTTAATGTTATTGTGGTGCATTATCGATCTGTTGGATTCCTTCATGGATTATATAGTGACTGATTGTTTAGAAATACATTTTTTTCCTGTAATTTTTGTTCTGTTTTCAATGCGTCCTGTGGTCCATCTGAAGGTGGCAGCACCCTCACTCCAGTCACAAATCACACAGCCACCAGGTGGAGCTCTAACTCAAACTTTTAAAAGCTTACTGATTTCCTGAGTTGGGGTGTGATCTCACAGTGGCTTCCGGCCCGGCTGTGATAACCACAGTACCTGTTTCCCAATTAATTATCACATTTCTCTGCAAAGTCACAGAGGTCTGGTTCTCTCGAGGCATTAGGCAGGGTGACATCCTATCAATGAGTTATCTTGGTCCCACTGCAAGGATGTTAAAACACTCAGTCTTAATCACAGATGGCAGCGTCTGGCGACCAATGGGAATATCCTAACTTCCTCGTCTGAAACTGCGGTTCTCAAGTCAGGCCTCCAGACTCACACATATATTCTCAGACCTGATTTAAAAGCTGAGATAGACCTGTTAAAGCAACATTGCCAGAAGTGTATAATGTATCTGGAGAGAGAGGGAGAGGAGAGACATTGTGTTGAGTTTGTTGGAGAGGCTCTGATTCACTCCTACAACATTCGGAAACATGCTGAATAAATATTAGAATAATGATACAGAAATAAAATGATATAATAAAATGATCAAACTAAGTAATAATAACTCAATTCTATCAACACAATAAGCTGTTGCCCAAAAAGGCGGAATAATATATTAATAATATCAATGAGACAGATAGGATCAATAACATATATTTTAGAGATTAAATGTATATTTTCCTCAAATCTTTATTTATTAATCCCTTATAAATGTATCACAGTGAATATTAAACCACATGTAACCTTTGGAAATTGAGTGTTCAGTCTTAAACAAAATTATGGGGAATGAACAATGGGATTAAAGGCTTTGTTTCAATTTTTCAGCCTCGGTCAATTCCACAGGAAACCCTTAATCGAGGGGATTTTATGCATAAGAATGTCCAATATTATTATTTCAAATGTCAGTCAGGCACTGAAATTGAGTATGGCTGCCCGCGACACACTGAATAAAAAGAGGAATGTGACTGAAGACAAAAAATATTCCAGTTTTAATGGCAGCAGTATTTAGTAAATCAACAGAAAAGTCATTGTGAGTGATGCTTTCCGTTAAATATGAGTGATAAAAACAGACCTTTTACAAGCAGCAGGTCCTGGTGACATAATCTATGCGTGTGTGCTGGTTCAGTTTAACCCGAGTAGGAGGAGAACCAACAGTGTCGACAACATTAAGTTATTACAGGTAAACGCATGAATAATTCAGCAGTGCGACGATGACCACTTTAGAGCGGCTTTTATCTCTGTGCCTTTACTTTTAAATGAGAATATTTTATCGTACGATAATGTCACCCGCCGTTTAATGTGTATGTGAGTCTCAATCTCAGCTGCCCATTACGTTTTTGTTTTCATACACATTAGATTTAATCACCTTAGTTAGATATGAATACTTCCAAATTTTGATTTCTTTAATGTTGGAGTTTTTTTCCTCAGCAGTAAGAAAGTTTTAATGTAATTACAATATATCTGAGATTTTGCGTCATTTTTTTAGTGTGCCCCAAAAAATATTTCGCATGAATTCTCAGGTTTGGGTTAACTATCTGTCTATCTATCTATCTATCTATCTATTAGTCTTATTGCATGCATTTATTCATCTTAAGGGACTAAAAGATAATATATGATATAAAATGTATTACAGGAGTTTAGCTTAATCCTGATAAGAAACAAACAAAAAAAGTATTTGCAGTAATCTCAAGTCCTCCTTTAAACCTGCATTATTGCATCAGTGCCATTACTTATTAATCAAAGCTGTGCGCGACGACTTTCCGAAAAACTCACCTCTTCTTTCTCAGTCGCTTCCTTTAATTCTAAACGTCATTACCAGGCAGCATCACCACACTCTCACTCATCTGTGACTCTCAGTTCCCCTCCTCGTCATCCCTGACCGAGTGTCACAGTGACGTGTCCAAGGGTGGGGGGGGTGGGGGTGGGTGAGGGGTCAGGGGGGGGACACAAAAATAGCCCGCGGCTCGCTTGTGATGCTTCAGCGCAAACTCCTCCCAACGCTATATAACAGGCCGCAGAACATTAACTATCAATCACAGGCGATCCATCGAACTCGCTGGGGGCCGGACTACATTTCCCAACAAACTTTACTGGTCGGAGTGGAACCACTCGTCAGGTTTTTAGGCACCCGGGAGCCGCAGCAGCGTGGAGGAGATCTTCCCCGGCCTGGAAAGCAGCATGTTTCAGGAGATCCTGGCCTTTATTTTTGCCACTTCGGGATGGGTGCTGGTGTCCTCCACTCTGCCCACCGACTACTGGAAGGTGTCCTCGCTTGACGGGACGGTCATCACCACGGCCACCATCTGGTCCAACCTGTGGAAGGCGTGCGTGACGGACTCAACGGGGGTGTCCAACTGCAAAGACTTTCCATCATTGTTGGCGTTGGATGGTCAGCTCCAGGGTTTTTTTTTTTTTTTCTCGGATGCTTGGGGGTTGTTTTTTTTTGCTGTTTCTCTGTCATGTTGACCCGATTATTCCGTGTTTCCTTTAGGTGAAGTTTGAGCACTTTTAACTTAAAATTCAAGTAGAGGAGAGTTTACAGACAGGACTAATAGATATCCCAAAGGCTAATGCAAGTCTCCAAGGTACAACTCATTTACCCTCAAATATGTCAATGTTTAGCCCCAGTTGTCGAAGCTTGAAGGCTATAAAGGTGATTTACTCGGAGCCTCGGGCGGTTTCTACCATGGCTGACTAGTCTCAGGGGTTAACCTCCGAGGTAATATTTGCCTCAAAAATCCGCATCCGAGACGAACGTTTCGTGCAGACCTGCCCTTCCAACCGGGAACCCGAGAAACAATTATGGCACCTTGTGACAAATTGCGCTTGATGCCCGCGTGTGTAAATGTGTCGCAAGGTCAACGGCTCGGCGACCTTGTGCAGGTGTGAGAGCCGAGTGTTTTTTGAGTTTTTTTCAACCATGTCTAAAGGTGACTTTTATGTGTTCTTTTTATTCCTGCAGGTTATATCCAAGCCTGCAGGGGACTGATGATTGCGGCGGTCTGTCTGGGGTTTTTCGGCGCCATATTCGCCCTCGTTGGGATGAAATGCACCAAAATTGGAGGAACTGATAAAAGCAAAGCCAGGATCGCCTGTTTTGCTGGCGTAAACTTCATTCTCAGTGGTAAGTGATGGCAAACCCACAGAATGAATTGCCTTGTATGTTTTTCTCTGGCCTAATTCTTGTCTTTTCTGCGTCTTTGCAGGCCTCTGCTCGCTCTCAGCCTGCTCCCTCTACGCCCACCGAATCACATCAGAGTTCTTTGACCCCATGTATCTGGCACAGAAGTGAGAAAGAGACACGTTTGAGTTGCAGGGCCACAGAAATCTCACATAAAACTGGTTATTTAATATATTTACTGCTCTCTGTGGTCAGGTACGAGCTCGGGGCGGCACTCTTCATCGGCTGGGCGGGCTCCATCCTCTGCATCCTGGGAGGCTGCATGCTCTGCGTCTCCATCGCCGGCTCTTTTAAGAAAAGGTTTGTATGAGTCACACGTACCCGGCGGAGGCCGCGCAGTGTAAATCGCCCCCCCACCCCCAACCGCATCCATCGGTTTTGTTGAGTCATATAGGTGGCTGATTTGTGACGATTAATCCGTGTTGTGTCCCTTTACAGCCATAGTCAGGTGAACTATATCTACAAAGGTGCTGCCTCGCATTCTCATATCTCGCCTTTCCCGAGAGGACAGGCGAAGTCTATAAACCACCGTCCGCCTCCAGACTACAGCACCTCCTCCAGGGTTCAGCACTTTGATAAGAATGCATATGTGTAAAGGATGTGAATATTAAAATCTCAGAGCCACCGGTGTGCCATACAAAGATATTACACGAGAAAGGACGCAGTGTGCCAGCTGAGACGTTTCTGGGGTGTGTGTGTGTGTGTGTGTGTGTGTGTGTGTGTGCTTGCTGATAGTGATTTGTGTTTCACTATTAAAATGTTTGTTCCCGGAGTCTGAATTTTACAACATATGATTCTAACTCTTGTATTTGACTCTTATTGTTTCACAATATGTTTTATGTCTTGATTTTTGTTTTGTTTTTATACCTTTGCATTGTGTGTGTAACGTATCTTTACATAACCCGCTCATGTCATCGCTCTGTAATGACAATCTTTAAAGCTGTGTCAAACACAGATCTTCTTGCTCTTCACAATATAACCATTAACCACAATTTTGTAGTACAACCACTTGAGTGGCGTCAAACAGGGACGGCATCTTGTCATTCCGTCCGTTAGTGGGCCATTACATGATATGTAATCTTGCTTCTCTTATACAAGAACCTGAAGTAGGAATAAAACCAAACTCCAATTTCCTTTTGTGTCTTTTTTGCTTTGTCAGCTGATGAGGTCATCNNGGGGGTGTTTGTTTTGAACTCTCAAATTATTAATATGTGTTGATAAAATTGTGCTATCTGTATAAAAAAAAAGCATGAATGGTGACATGTAATATGAAGTATGAAACGCATTGTTTCTGTATAGTGGATAGAATAATGGAAATGCAACATAAAGTGGTTGCAAGTGGCGTAAAGGTTCCAAAGAGGGCGGCACGCTCCGCCATGTTTACAGTAAACATCCGACACAAAGCCGCAGAGCCCTCATTGCTGATAATGGTACACCACACACACACACACACACACGCACAGTCATCCGGTCTGGTCCATCCACAGGCAGAAGCCACTGCTGCTCCTCGCTGAGCCAACACCAAGGTTTAGCTGCCTCCTTTACACCTCGTCCAAACTCCCCAGAGGGCTACATTCGCCCAATCAAGGTTTCCCAGAGATGAATAAGCGTCTGATTCAGATATTTGGCTTCTTGATCACGTCGCTGGGATGGCTGTTTGTGCTGTGCACCATGGCCATGGACTACTGGAGGATCACACAACTGGGCGGCCAGGGGGGGTCCTTCATCATCAGGGTTGCCTGGTACTGGTCCAACCTCTGGAAGGACTGCTTCACCGACTCCACCGCCGTCACCAACTGCAGAGACTTCCCCGTGCTGTGGACCGTCACCCGTGAGTGTCTCAGGAGAGATGGGCGCTCTGATGTTCGTCCTGTCGGAGTGTATTTGAAAGAAAAATTTTGGCGGAGAGTCTGAGAGGTGCAAGTAGTGGATTAACAGCAGGTCACAGAAATTGAAATTATAGACGCTCCTCTGATAGAATCTCAGGAGGGGGAAAGTTAGCTTCTTGATAAATAAGACATTAACAGATGTACACAGACTCAGAAAGGATCTACTTTTTTGTATTAATGTATCTGTGCATGCAATACAACCAAAGAGGGGATGAGATGAGATAAGGTAAGGTAAGATAACATAACATAACATAATATAAAGAAAGATTTCTAGCCGTTGCTCCTTGGTGTCCAATTCTTTTGTACCTTTTTTTTCATGATGTGTGAAGTGAAATGTTCTGATTTATTGTGTTTGTTTATAACCGTGATAGCGCCTTTTTGCATCACTCTGCGATCAGATGCGTCATCTTTGCTCTTCTCCCCGCAGCTTTCGTCCAGGCCGTCCGAGGCCTGCTGATGTGTGGCCTGTCGCTGGGCTTCTTCGCCGTGGTGTTCTGCTTCGTCGGGATGGACTGCACTTACATCGGCGGGGCGGACAAAACCAAGGACAAGCTGGTCCTGGCCGGCGCCGTGTTTCACCTGGCCGGCGGTGAGTAAGGGGAGGCCGCGCTGGCCCCTGCTGCTCCTCTGTAAATGGCACCAGTTGTTTTGCCCTGGTTACGCATCGGTATCAACCAACCCCTCTGTACACAGGTGTGTCAGATATTTCTGCCTACTGCTTATACATCAACAGGGTTGCCAGGACAACCTTCGCCGCCAGCATTGGACCCGGAGTGTTACGGTACAGTCTGTCACGATGATTCACGTCGCCGCACCAATCTTCACCACTATTTCACCACTTTTACGGCACTGTGACGCCCCAATCTGAGGTGTTTATCGTATTTGAGTGAGTAATGTCTTTTTTTTCTCTCACCACTTTAACTGACTCCAGGTATGACTTAGGACCGCCCATATTTCTCGGACTGGTGGGATGTTTTTTCATCTTTCTAGGAGCGCTTCTTTATGCCGTCACGGTGTGCCGGGTGATCTGGCCTGAAAGGTATCCAGACTCGTCTCCTGATCGCGGATTCGGCAGTCTTGCCGCTTTATTTAGGCTGATTTTTCTATTCCCACAGCAAAGTGAACTACACGTACGGATCACGCACATACATGGACCCCCGCTCCAGGAGGACCGTGTACAGTGGGTACTACAGACCCCCCAGGCAGTACGGGAGCTACCTCGGCTCAGGGAAGTCCAGCAGCTCCAGGCTCTCCAAGCTTTCAGGGACGACGCCGACCAAGATGTCAGAGAGAGACGCGTTTGTGTAGGGGTCTTAAACCCCCCCCTCCTCCTCTTTTTGAGTGTACTTTGATACCAACAAGACATAGATGATCCTCTTCAGATATCCTATAGATAAGATGAAAATATTCAGTGCAATGAGTGTGATGACTTTTTCTTTTTTATTCTTGGCAATCATAAACTGTAAAGTTTGTCTGGTGTTTACTTTTATCAATGTGTACAATTAAAGCTGTTTCATGTGACGTCTCGGTTGCTGTTTTTTTTTCTGCGGCAGACTGGTTGCACAAGTTGTTTT
>CAESWR010000889.1:223068-241005 GCA_903171835.1 Mullus surmuletus
AAGACAAAAAAAAAAAAAAGAAAACACATGAATTTACAAACCCTGCCAAACACGTGAAGTGGAGTGAGGAGCAGAAAGGCTGGGTGGAGTCACCTGGTCCAGGTTGGACAGACTGTTGGGGTCCTGGCTCAGCGCCTGGTACTGCCCCCGTAATCTGTCCCCGGCTGCAATTTTGCGGAATTTCTTTAAATCGACGACATAGAGTGCGCTGTTGGAATGAAAAGGAAAAAAAGGTGAGAGAAACATAATCCCTTGGAAATCCACTCCATGAAAACAAACCAGAAAAGCGCTGCAGTACATTAATAAAGTCAAAGGTGTCGTTTCCCTCATCTCTTTATTAGATTTAATTCGGCCGTAGGATCTTTGCGTTTTCTCCCGGCCCTCTGATGCGGATTATCTCTCACCCTTGCTGCTTTTGTCCTTCCCTACGGAGCTTAGCGGCGCTCTGGCATCCGACCAAAGCGCTTTTCTAACTTTCCCTCTCTCTCCGGCAGCGGGTTTCCACTCAGCCACCTGATTAGAGGCAGTGCCCCGTTCTTGTAAAACAAAAAAAAAAAAAAAGAAGCAGAGGAAGAAAAGAAGGAGCACCTTTATTTAATGGGACTGTGCACAGGAGCCAGGCGGACAAAAATATGGCTGCAAGAATCGGCGCTACAACTGCTTGGGTTAAAATCACCATGGAAACTGTGGATTTCCGTCCCCCCCCCCAAAAAAAATCTCAAAATGTCGGGCGCGGTGATGATTACCGCATTCCATTCGTCAGAGGAGGAATTTTGCTTCAGAAATTTTTAAGGCCGCTTTTTATGGTCGCCTGCTGGCTGTTGATTAATTTCCCAATGTCAAGGTAAAGTGATCTATCTCAAAGTTTTGCCGAGATCCAGGCACTTTTATAGAGGGGAAACTTCGCACACAAAGACACTTCTTCGCTCTCTTTTTCATACGTGGGATTTGAGAAGAACGTACATTTGCAGAGTAATAAATTATTCCTCTAGATGATTCGCCAACCCCCCCCCCCCACATGCCTAAAAAGCACTGGCAACATAAAAGACGTATTTTCACGTTTGTGTGCCTTCGCTGTATTTCCCCGCTGTGGTCTATTTGAAACTTTTCAGTGCGCAGATCCTTTCAGTCCGCGCTGAAAACTGCGGGGAAAGTCCTGAATGTCTCCAGATGAATAAAGGCTCTGAATGGCCGGCAGAGAAGGAAAAAAAAAACCTTTCTGACGGCTAATACTTTGACACGCTCGCGTTTATTCCGCCAACGGTCCAAGAGAGAGAAGAAGAAGTCTCAGAGATTCTCAACGATAATGAGACTTTGAAGAATGCGTCAAGGGAAGGTGATGAGTTTCTTTTTGTTTTTCATGAGCTCTGGACAGTAATCATCAAAAATAAAAGAATACAGTTGAAAACTGTCACATTCTTTAACTAAAAATGGGTGAAAAATCAACTTTTGAAACAATATTTTTTTAACGGTGTTGGTGGTCAGCCTACCTGATGTGGTACTTCCTGTGCGCCAAATGCGACGCCCAGTAGCCGGTTTTCCAGAAGCGGTAGCCGTCCATCTCTTTGCGGCTGTCACAGAAGGGCGTGTACCCGTACGGAGCGCCCTCCAGGTTCAGATCCTTCAGCTCCTTCAGGTCAGCGCGGACGATCTGTGAGCAAGGACACACGTTCAGCGTATAGAACACGATACCATGCGAGCATCGCTGCCGTGGTTTTGCATATGACCTCCACGTGGGCGGTTCTAACCAGCCCACCGTTTGACCATCTGAAGTTCTGAAATATCTGGAACTAACCACCAACTCAGACCTGAAGATGCTTCTTGGATGTAGGAAAGATTTGTTAACTAGGAGCGTCCCAATCCGATATTGATATCGGATAGTGGTCGGATATCAGCATGAGTATCGGATTATATGGGCTGCATCCAAAATCTCCGATATCAGCACTCCAATACAAGCAGTTCATTCCAGACTCGCACTTCTAGTGGTTATTTTGCACTTAAAAAATATTAGTTTTTGTTTTTATTAGATTTATTGAGGTTATTTTTCAGGGTCTTCTAATTGTATTCAATTGTAGAATATTCTTAGGTTTAAGGTAAGCCATGGGTCCATTTTTCTCATAGCTGCTGTTGCTGACTATTGTTCTCTGTTTGAGTAATAGCACTTGATCAAGCCTTTTCCAACATTCCATACTGGATCAACCTTGAATTTTGCATTGAGGCGTTGTGGTCGTACCTGGTCGGCGTCCACAAAGATGATCTTGTCCACGGCCAATGGGAACAGCACGTCCAGGAAGAGGATCTTGTAGCCCCAGATGATGCGCTGCTTCTCCGTCTGCTGGTGGAGCCAACGCGGCCACTTGTACTGAACCAGCTCGTACTGGAAGCCGTACGCCTCGGCCATGCGAGGGATGGTCTCCTAGCGCGCCAGCGTCCACACAGAAAACACAAGTCAGACAGAGGCCCTTACAAACGATAATGAGAAGCTGCCTGGTGAAAAGGGGAGGGGGGGGGGCTTCCATGGAGCATTTAAGTGACAGGTAAAACACTGCTAACGGCCTAATTGGTAGCACGCGACGGCGGCTAGCTCGCGCCCTTCAACTCCAGGTCCGGCCGTAAACCAGTGGCAGTTACAGGCGTAAGAAGGTACATAAGGACGAGTCGTTTTTTTATGGCGCTGCGGTGGGACTGACGTATTGCGAGACATTGGCGCCCATTAAAAAGGCCATCAGGACAATCATAAAACGGGCCGAGCGGTGATGTAATGGGCTTTACCCCCTGCTGACCTGAGCAGGGAGACATAAATAAAACTCTAGTCAGCTCACACAAAGCTAATATGCTAATGTGTGAAACTTTCTGCAGAAGTTTCCGAAACCCCGCGACCCGAATAGCATATTTTTATTGTGCTTTTAAGGACAAGCCAACAGACTCTGTATCAAACACGACATTCAATACAGTACGAATACACACTCCCATATCGCAACTTCTAAAAGCCTTTTGTGGTCAAATTCAAAGTATTTCAAGTCTTCAATTTGATGTTTTCTTTCCTTCCTTTCAGAGTGCTTTTAGTCTGAAAAATTCTCAGTTCCTATTGAACACGCAGCTCTTACAAAAGAGATTTTTCATGAACACATGGAGACTATTTCTCAACATTTCCTCAAAATATGCTGCTTTATATTATTGGAGAATTTTTGCCACCCCAAATGCTTTCAATAGATGGAAGGCAAAATCAGGTTCAGTGGGAGTAAAAAGTACTTTCCATATTTAACATGAAGCTTCATTTGTTAAGAATTTCAATCAATGTATTAGTAGTATTAGTAGAGTATTCTGAAGTTCTGGCATACCATATATTTGATGTCATTGGGTTGAATGTACAGTATGATGATTGTATCTAGTATGCGCCCCACAGCATAGCATATCACATTATGGTTAAGTACACTATAGTATTGTACAGCATAGCATAGTATTGTATCATATAGTACAGTATCTGATGGTATAACAAAGCATGGGCTAGTACAGTGTTGTGTTATATAGTTTTGTATCATATAGTATAGCATAGCATTGTATTGTATTGTATAGTATAACATCTTATTGTATAGTAGAGTGCAGTATCAGATGGTATAGCATAGTGTAGCTGAATGTATTGTTCAGTACAGTATCGTATCATATCGTATAGCATAGCTGTGTATTATCGTATTGTTTAGTACGGTATTGGATTATATTGTGTCATATCGTATAGTATAGAATCGTATAGGATTGCGGAGTGTATAATTGTATTGTATAGTACAGTATGGAATCATATATCACATCATAAAGCATAGAATGCTATTGTTAGAACAATATCTTTGTTCTGCCACAAGCTGTCACGCATTAAACAGACAAACTTTGTTGGAGGACGTCTGAGCCGAGCACATTCAGTCAAACTCCCATCTGGTGAACCTTTGTACCCAACCGTTCATATTTAAACATAAAAAGCATGAAGTGTTTTGTTTTCTCCTCGGCATGTCTGCAAACCAGAGGACACTGCTCAAAGATTAATCCGCGCAAGAGATGCAGAAAGACGGTGACAAAGGGGCGGCAAACGTTCCCTCTGCTTAGTCCAAATAAATGGCTCCTATGAAGGTCACGTTATTGTGATAAGGCTGGAAAATGCAATAAAAAAAAGAAGAGGATTAAGTGTCTGTATGTCAGCGGCGGGAGTACCTTGAATGAAGGGGAGAGGTAATTCTTGAGGAACCAGAACTTGACAGGCGTTTCAGTGTGCCGAAGGACGGACAGCATCATTATCCTGAACCAGAGACAGACAGCTTCATGTGTCGGACCTGCGCGAGTGTTTATTCACGCGATGAAAGCTCCAACGCGACCTACCTGAGGAAGCGCTCGTACAGATGACCCGAGGCCACGGAAAATATGTTGAGAACATCCTCTTTCTTCTTCTCGCCGGCGCCCTTCTTGGAGCCGCCGCCCGTGATGCTGCAAACCAGACGATAACACATGAGTCTGCTTTGTTTTGTGATTGATGGATGTTTTTCATGGAGTGACAGTAAATCACGACGGAGCCGGCGGCCGCCATGCTTTCGCAAGGCGGGGAATAATAACGGCGAGAACAGCCGGTGGAGAAACAATTTCAAACGCGCCGTGCAGCAAACTGAGGCTGTTTTAAAATTGAATAAAAAAAGGGGGACGCCGGGACTCTGCGGAGCCTCGGCTGTGATGTGGGTTTGAACACGAGTTCTGCAGTCTGCGGCTCTCATTGGGACAGACAGTGAAGGTGGCTTCCACGCCGGAACATCGCCTCACCTGAGCGCAGATGTAATTGGATTCATTTGTGCCTCGCTAATAAGAGATGTTCAAAGTCGTTACACTTAAGTGGCCGCGTCCTGTCATTACAACACTTGCTCAGTCTGCTCCGAGTCTGATGGCCGCTTCAAACACTGGCTGGAAAAACACACGCTAATCATCATTTTTAGGCGTGCACAATATCGTCATTTTCCCCCCCAGATATCTGACATGCTGATATTTTTGGCCGATATCTATTACCGATATGTGCGCACGTTTGTTTTTCAAAATGTAATTAAAGAGAGTAGTTTCATGCGTAATAAGCGTACAACAACTGACAATGACATGATTGTGTTTTTAACGTTGAGACAGTATTTATAACACAGGCAAGCGTCTCCCTAATTTGGAATTCAAGCAATCAATTAATCAATTAAGAATTTATTTCTCAAAGCAATAGTTGAGCAGAATTGGCAAATTAGCTGTTTGTTAATGCTGATTGCTGTTCTAACCAATGTTAATTGATGTACCCTTATTGAAGTGTTACCCTGCCACCATTACACACATTTTGCACCAGTGTGTGTGTGTGTGTAGAGTTAATGGCCACGTACTTTCTGCAGAATGTGACACCAATAATGCACTTTTAAGACAATAATGCCGACAAACCTATTTTGTGGATATCGTCATGCATCTCTAATCATTTGTAGCCAGTGTTGCATCAAACCTGCAAGCATCCGCAACCTTTATCTGCTCTGCCTCAGAAAACCACACACACACACATGCACACACACACACAAAACGCAGCAGGGAGATGAGGACAACCTCGCGCTGACCATCACATCTCGCCTGTTAAAATGACAAACGCCGCCGGTGGCAGGTCATATCAGCTGTCAGTAACTTGATGACAGGCCAAAATTAAACTTGGCCGCTGTCGGGTCTCTGCCAGCCAGCCAGTCGGCAGGCCAGCGCCCGGCGTTTGTGGGAGATTTGCGAGGGTGGGACGCTCCACTCTGGCATTCGGCGCACAAAAAACCCCCCCCAAAAAAACGCAAGACAGGCTCTTCTTTATTTCCGCTTCCAATTAAACGTTAAAAATAGCATGAAAACGTGAGCGCACACGGCTGACCTGGTCCAAGCGCACAGACGACGGTAATCGCTGCCAATTGCGATTCTCTCGCTGTCGTCTAAATGCCACAGCGAGGAGGAAAGGAAGCACACGAGGGAGGGAAGGGGGGGGAGAAAAAAAAATGTAGATGAAAAAGTGGATTAGCTGTGATGGTTTTTCTAATGAGCGCACACTGCTGCCCACCCCTCCACGTACCGAGACCGCTGTTAAAGAGCAGCGGCTCACGACGCATGGGACATTTAGTGGACAGAAATCGGGACGTGCGCTGCAGGGCTGATGTGTCTGCAGTCAAACTGTGTGTCCTTGTCTATAACAGACTGCTGATGAGGGAAGGAGTGTCTCTCCCACACTCAATCACACCCACAGCCCCCCGGCCCCCAGGCTCCGGGAAGACACCAGTGAGTGAGGGGGAGGTGTGATGGGAGGGGGAGGGGGAGGGGGTGACGCCAGCGTGTCCTCTAAACTCTCAAACTCCAGAGCTAGGTCAGCGTGCTGCCGTTTTGTTGTCCACCCTGAAGACCCTTTGCTGCTTTTTTTTTTTTCCAGCACCTCTTGAAAGCTCTCAATTGAAAGCGCCGCAGAGCAGATGGCTTCTGGGGAGTCGGCGTACATCGACAGGGGGCTGGGAATGCTAACTGCCTGCCACGTTTCGCGGGGGGGAAACTTTCGAGACCGCCGCCACGAACGCGTTCTAGGTACGGAACAGGGAAGGTGCTGGAGAAGAAACATTCTGGAATAATCCGGTTGGGGGGAGAGAGGGGAATAATTGAAGGTCCTCCTGCAACCTTCATTCATGAGTACGTGTCGTAAATATTCCCAGAATGCAACAAACCAGCCTTCGCCTTCTGACCACTGTGCATCCAGGACCTCAAAAGTCCATGAGAGCCCCCCCGCCCCCCCATGTTCAGCATCAAGGGCAGGTATTTTGGGATGATTTTCTGCGATGAGTCAGTTCATTTGTCACTTCAATACATTGTTATATCTTTCATTTCCCAAAGGGTTATTTATTATTCTTCTTTATTGGAGATACTTATTTGAGTGTTTCATCAATTTTTGTTTGACTTGTTTATTATTGAAGCTGGCCATCACATGTTGTATTCCACCACCCGCCACCAAGAGTATATTCTGAATTTTTGCGGGAAAAAAACGGCAGTTTATTCAATTCTATTTTGTAAAATCTATGCGTCCAATTGTCTCGGTTGGACCCGTGGGTGGACACCATGAGGACCATGTGTGTGTGTTTACTGGGCTTGGAGCTCTCTGCTGGGTGTGTAAGGTCCCAGTGGGGTGTTTCTTCTACGGAGGCAGCAGAATAATAATATTACAGATACTACCAGCCGTCTGTTCATGATCAAGGACTTCAAGACGGCCGTAATCCGACAGAAGACCTTCATTTTAGACAATTTTGGCCAAATCAATCTCTTCCATCCAGCTCCTGAAGGACATTAAAACCCTCAAAGTTCTTCAGGAATCGAAGTGCACTGCACTATAATGGACAGATCTGCCCTCCCCCCCTTTTCCTCCCGGGCAAAAGATAAAGAAGAAAGTAAAAGAGAAGCGAAAAGACATATTTTCTACTCAGGCTCATTACTGCTACATGGAGATAAAGCCCCCTTTAAAGACGGGGGCGATTTGTAACAACTCTGTCACTTAAGACTTACAAACGCTCACTGATCTACGGCTTCGCCCGACTGCTTCTTCAGAGGCGCAAGATCAATGGATGGCCTTCAGTCCCGCCCTTTACAATAAATCCCTCAAAGTGCCGCGAGATTACAAATGAAGTGGCGGCTGTAAACACAACTTGACTTTTCTTGACTTTTTTTGATGAATGGTTACATGGTCTACTCCAAAATCTTCACTATCTTAGACTATGGGCTCATGGGTGTTCAGCTATTTCATTTTCTTTTAAAGACATAGAGAAAAATACATTTTCCCGCACCGGCTAATCAGTAAAACAAGAAAAATATATTTGCAGTACCTGGTGATTCTGCTAGTTTTCAGCTGTCTTCTCCATCTGCCTTTTAATTAGTAAACCAGCTGCTTTCGCTGGATGAGTCAGGGACTCAGTCAGATGTTATGATTAGACTCTGCTGAGCTTCTTTAATTAGGTTGGACTGAAAATATTTAAGACCATTATGCGATATATGGGATGACTTTTTGCTCAGCACAAGTGGCTTATCTCCCGAGAAAATGCTTCCAAAACTGACTGAGATTAATCACCCAACTACTTGTTTTTTCTATTTTTTTTTGCTTTATCTATTTTTTTTTTGTTTGATACTGGGGATAGTTTCTATGATTAAAATGGAGAGAAAAGGTCAGGGAAAATTGTCCTTTCTCAGGTGGTTGGAGGCTGCCACGTCTTGTTGGACTGACTGGTGGACCGCCACAGTTTACAGCGAGCGGAGCAGAGGCCAAGTAAACAAACTGTGAGTGATGGGCAGGCGGGAAGCTGCGAGCGGAGAATTCGTAAGTCGCATCTGCAGCCACGTTTAACTGGAGCGACGAACATTTGCTCACGTTAAAAGTTAAATGGGATTTCAGCGAGCTGCCGTCTGCTTCACTACGCCCATCCGCACTCCCAAAGAATCAATGCTGCGTTATTGTTTTAGGCAAGATTTGATTTGCTGTATTGAAATAAGGTCTCCATTTAAGGAATCTGGACGCCGCCGAGGAATTTACATAGACTTCTCTCCCTCTGGGAACGCGGGGAATTTGATTTAGTTGAAATCTTTGCTGAAGTAGACAAAAATGCAATTTGAGCTTAGTTTAGTCTGTTGAAGATTAATGTGCTCTTTGCTTTAAAAAAAAAAAAAAAAAGAATATGCCAAAAGACAGACGTCTCCGATGGTCTTGCACAACGTTTTTATTACCAGTATTTTTTTATTAACCAAAATGTCATAAAATGCAAATGGTCCCTCCATTATAAATCCGCTCACCCTTCAAGTCCTGCTGGTTTTTAAGCAGCTGGCTTGTTATGGTCGCCCAAATACTCCCGGCAAACACAAAGCGCTCTCGATTGTTTCCGCCTTCCTGTAAGTTTTTTTGTCTGGCTGTGATAAACTCGCAACACTTCTGGTGCCTTGTTGTGTGTGTGTGTGTGTGTGTGTGGGGGGGGGGGGATATCTGATATCCGACAGGACTCCTAATCAGACAGAGCATTCACGTGGCTTTGCCTCCTGAGCACGTAGGCTTCACAAGCCAACTACCCAAACAGAGAGGGACGAAGTGTGTGTGTGTGTGACCATGGGATCCGTGTGTTGTTGAAAAGAATGATTAAGATGTGAAAATAAAGATGTCACTAAAAATCCACATCCATATCCACACAGCTAATAAAACAAACACAAAAAAATCGCATTCATTACTGCACAGCATGACTTGGAAAACAACACTTAAAAGCAACTGATAAGAGACTGCATGCCGATGAGAACGACACAAAAACGTTTGAGTTGTTAAATGGGTTGCGGCAGCGCTGCCTACCTTTTCTCAAAAGTGCTCCAAACACTTCACACAGCAAGCATTAAGTGAGGAGACAGGATCACACTGTTAACACGTGTTCTAGGGGAAGCGGGCGGGAGGGGCGGGAGGGGCGGGGGGAGGCAACACACAGATACACGCATACACATACCTACAGAAGCACATATTTTTTGCAAGACTAGATCTTACAGCGTAATATGGTAGTCTGGATCCAGGGGAGGAATACGATCTGCAAACCACAATGTATAATTGACAATTGCTCAATGAGCTATAGTTGGTACTGCCTATCAGCTGGAGGAGGGGGAGGAGGAGGAGGAAGAGGGGGAGGAGGAGGAGGAGGAGGAAGAGGGAGGGAAACCCACTGAAAATAACTGAGTATTAGCTGTCTGATAGAGAGGATGACGCACCTTGTGATGGAGTCCCAGAGACCTTTGGTTTCATTAGTTTCACTTAAAAGATCTTCATTCATCTTGTCTGCCCTTTTCTGAACCTGTGATGGGAAAACCGGAGAAAAGAAGCTCTTTCCACATCATATTCAACTTGGAATTTCCCTAACTAAACGTTTAAAATGGCATTAAATTAAAGGAATAGTTCGGATTTTTCGGAAGTTGTATACATATGCATATATGTATGTGTATATAATACACTTGCATGACAAATTCATGGCCGCAAAAAAGTCTGACCTTCCAATCACCCGGCACTATCGTCCCTCCCTTCACATCACTGTGCGCACTTTTCCATCAGCTGTTTCACAGATTTCCCATGCTCGAAAGGAGACCGCTGCATTTTTTCTCGAGTCTTCTCTCGCGTCACAGCGGTCTCCTTCCGCCTCCTTCCTCCTTCAGCTGATGGAAACGTGCACGCAGTGATACGAAGGGAGGGAAAATAGTACCGGGTGGTTGCGCAGTTGGACTTTTTTGCGGCCAAGAATTCGTCATGCAAATGGCTTACGCTTTTCAAAGCATTTTTTTTTTTTGGGAGCAAAGTGCTTTGACCATTTGACCCCAGCAACTAGACGGAACTACTTTCTGCAACACCGAAACCGGGCCACAACTCCGCTCATGGGACGCAGTGGGGGAAAAGTCACTGCTGATGAACCACACTGATGGTGAGGATCTCATACAACTTCATCTCAAAAAATCCAAACTATCCCTTTAAAACTGCTGTGAAGACATATCCTTGCTGCTCAACTCACCCGGACTTTGATGATCTTACTGTGGAAGCTGTTCAGCATGACGACGACGTCGCCGGCGTCGGCGGGGGAATCGGTTCCGTCGTGCCTGAGAACGGCGGACGAAAAGAGTGGGAATGTAATTAGTGTCCCCGAGAATGAAAATCAATGATTATTAAATCTGAACGATGGATCCGCACGCAGCTGGCTGGTCCACAGGTAACATTTATCAACCGTCAAATATCACATCAATTAGGAAAGAAATGCAAATTGCAAACTCTGCCAGATAATAGCAATTCAATACAAACCTCCAAACCGGAGTCGCGCCGAATCATTTATACTGCTCGACCTCCATTCTTGGTAATTTTTTCGCATTCGGGTGTCACAGTCACGCTGCTTCGATGACTCAAAATTAATATCGAAATTTGATTCCATGTATTTTTCTGAATATCAGTAATTACAATGCTGAATATGGATAAATTGGCCAATGACGTCAAGTGACAGTCACTAATAGCCAGTCTTTTCACCTTACTAAGATCAGATTGTGCGAGTAAAATAAGGCGTCTTGACCTGGACTTGACTTGACCTATAACCTATGACTGGACGCCACTTGCCCAAGAAAAGAGACGTACTTGAGACCCTAAGTTTAAGTGTGTCTTGGTCCCATGTCTGTTGTTGTGTACGTTGTGAAAGCGTGCTGATTGTATAAAAGAGGCAGCCACAGCACGGACAAGTATTCTCTCACATTCACATTGTTAAATATTGGAATCTAGAGGCGTTTCTGTGTCATCGACTCAAGCTGGCCTGCATGTTTTTACGCCCCCTCGCCCCAACCCCTCCATAAATGCTTTTGCCGTTACCACAAAGGAGCTAATGCAGTCGTGCATTAGGCCGCGAGTGAGTGCGCAAACCTAAAAGTGGATACTGGGACAGATGCCAGGGTCACACTCTGACCATATTCATTACCCTCCATCATTATTAAGAATCACCTTACCATTATTTTATCCATTACTACTTCCCAGCCGGACTGTATATACTGGTGGGTTTAATGAGAAAGTCTGTGCCGTATTGATTGTGTAACACTGGCCTCTCACTGTAATTGTTTTAGGACTGATTTGACCGGTGCAGAATGTGTTTTGGCAGGCGGGATCTGCAGGGTCTGACTGGCGAAAAACACGCCAGAGAGCAGACTTTAGGCAGAGATGAGCAATAGGCTGTGATGCACGGCGAGCCATTACGACCCCCAGTGCTTACTAAAGACAAAAAAACTGACCTTATCACTATGATAAATGCCCCCCTCCTTGCTGGGCAAAGTGTATTTTTCGCCCCTCCTCCCTCCATGCTCAAGTGCAGCTTGTGTTTTTGCCCCCCCGTCCGCTGTCAGCGGTACAACTCAGCCTTTAGGGTTTGTTTAGAAAGCGCCAGAGATCAATCTGTATCCCTTGCTCTGAGGAGAGCAGAGCCGGCCATCTCAATCACGGCTGTCAGGGTGGCGGCGGCGGTGGTGGTGGCGGCAGCACTGGGTGTAACAGGAAAATGCAGGCTCTGGGACTAGAGTGCACAGACACTTCCCACTAGGCTCTGATCGGCCACCTAACCAGAGCAGAGTGCCGCTAACCACAAGAATAATGACACTGCCAAGGTGAAAAATGACATCACCTCTTAGCTTCACCTGGAGGATTGGGGAATAAATCTTGGGTTGTCTGATATGATTCCAGAGCAACCGAGGGCTGTATGTGTCCTAAATCTTGTGCGAGGAGGGCCAGGGAGCGCGCTATCGGTGATTGTGGGGAACATTTTCCGCGTAGCGCGCCGCGGCTGCCCATGAAGACCCGCACATATGAGTGGGATCTGAACCATTATCTCGCTGACAGTGAGGGATTGCGGCGGGGAGGAAACACACCGCCAGATACTTTGAAAAACAAGAAATTGGGATTTTTCGCGGTGAAATGCATCCAAAACGTCTGGGAAAATTAGACACCACCGAGGCGCTCCGTCTCGTACGCGCTGCTTTTTGACACCCACGCCATCCTGACCCCGAAATGCGCTCCGCCGCCGCCGACATCCCACAGTCCGAGTCGGATGGCGCGGCAGGTGACCGGCTGAATCATCGCTCGGCTCTGTCTTCTTCTTTAATAGCACCCCTCTCCTCCTACCTGTCTCTCTCCCCTCCGCGCAGAGCACACAACTCCCTGCACTCATCAAAACCTTGAGCTGCTACAGTGTCAGCAGCTCTCCACGTTACCATAGCGATGGGTTTCATAGTTACCGGTATGAAAAAAAAACGGAGAGGTAGCTGGAGACAACCTTGATGCCGAGCCTCTGATGAAGCCGCCGGATTAGCTTCATGACTGGACTTTGAACAAACGTGCAGGTGCTTCTCAGAAATTTAAATTAATTTGGAAAAGTCAATGTTTGTATCCATAATTTCATCCACAAACTGAAACTTTCATATGTTATAGATTCACTACACATATACTCAGCCTTCTTTCGTTTTATTTTTTATCTCAAAGCATTAGAATAGCACATAAGACCGATCAAAAATGGATTTAAAATCATTCATGTACTGAACACATGGCCTTGGCTGCCTGTTTTTTTTTTTTTTTTTTTGCCATGATATAAAACATTTTTTAGATGCACCTGGGAAAAGATGGGGGAAGAGATTGCAGGATTAAAACCGTCATAAAAATAATCTGTGGATTTAATACTCACGAGAGAATCTGGTAGATATCTTCTGATCTTCCCCCACGTAATCTCAGCATCCAGGCACCAGGGTTGGCTTTCAGCTGGAAATATCCCTGTCGCAGAGAACGCAAGGGGGTGAATGTGAGCCGTCATAGCGGGGGGAAACTCGCACCAAGCTCGTTTTTCGATCATTTAAGACTCCTTCGAGGCTGCTGACCAGGTTCGCCATGACGATGGTGTCGTACATGAGCGGGTCTTGACTCATGCCCAGGGTGAACTGCAGTCCGCGGGGGGGCTGCCCGGTCGACAGGTCGAAGCAGTGGCCCTCCAGCAAGAGGTGCTCCAGCTCGTACTCCGCCGTCACCACGCCACTAACCTGAGGTGGATTAGACAGAATTATGCGATTAATAAAAAAATAAATTAAAAAAAAGGCAGCCCCCTCTTCAAGGGGGTGAGAAACTATAAGGCCTTACATTTAATCATGAGACCTTACATTCAATTTATTGCTCACTTATGCTACCTTACATCTGGGGATCAACATTTAAAACTACCATAAATAACAATAATAATAATAATACCACAATAACTATTGTACAGAAATGAGCCGTAAATATCAGGAATAAAGATTATGCCCATACAAATCCATTCTTTGCACAATCACATATTATGAAACTTAATGAGTATTTCAAAATAATGCAAATAATGTTCAGAGCAATATTTATGTCACCTCCAGACAGAAAGTTATTTTCAGCACGTGAGAGCAACTATAAATTGAGAGGAGTATGTAGATTTGTATTTCTATTATCGGAGTAAGGTGATGGAAGGTGTCCCGATTCCGATATTATTATCAGATATTGGTCCGATATCAGCGAAAAAAAACTGTATCGGATTATATCGGCCTGCATCTAAATTCTCCCATTTATAAGCACTCTGATACAAGCAGCCATTACAGACTCCAACACTTCTACGGTTAATAATAGATGGGTCCTTTTTTTCTCATAGCTAATGTTGCTGACTACTGTTTTTTGTTTAAGTAATATCACTTGATCAAGCCTTGTCTAACATTCCAATACTACAAAATAAGTGATAGAATGATGTATAATTCATGCCGATATTGTTAGATCGATATCCTTATCGGCCAATAGTCAAGGCTGCAATATTGGTATCATATCGGAAGTGAAAAAGTTGTATCGGGACGCCCCTATATGGAATGATGCTAGTTTGCTTTTAAAATTGTGCAATCCGTTTTTGGTTTTCATGAGACTCATTTGCAAAGATGTTGTTGAAGGTTATCACTGTGAACGACTTTCTTGTGTTTGTTGTTTTTGTTGGATTTCATTTTGAAGGGTAGCCACCAAAGATGTGTGTAGCTACGTCTGGCATATTTTTGCTTCTGCCTAAGCCTGTTCAGACAACACACGATACACACTAATCATTTCTGTTTACATTGACTATGCTGCCTGTTTGTATTCATTGTTTTATGTATGATGACTGCATAAAATTCAGCTGAAAGCAGGATTATGCAGTAATGACCGAGCGGCGGGTACCTCCTGCAGGTGGATGTTATCCAGGTCGTGCGGGCTCCGCAGCGCCTCCACCATCCAGCCCTCCGGTGTGATCATGTTGAGGGTGAGGAGCGGGGACTCAGGGAGCTCGGTGAAGCGAGCCGCCGGTCCCGGAGACACCGTGTCGTTGGCCAGGAAAGTAACATCGGGCTCCAAAACGAAGGAATAAAAGCTGCAGACGAGAAGTCGCGACAGATGAGAGTTGAACCCTTAATAGTTCCAGTCAGAGGTTCAAAATCCCTGAAAAATATTAAATTTTTGATAAGCGTCTTTCAGGCTGAACCTGATTAAAAAGACTGAGTAATTTAAAGTCGGAAAAAATATGAATATGTGATATTTTACAGCAGTCTTTTGGAAGGAGATGCGTTTTGTCCCCAGGAACTAATAAGAGAGTTTGCTATAAAAATCTGTCACTGCAGCAAAAATTTAAATGCCTCAAATTCAATGTTGCTACTAATCATTGACCCATCTGAGGCTCTAATGCTAATACTAAAATCCTCTGTCGAAGAGTTAAAATACCCACAAATAATTCATATCTGATGCATATATTTCAGGCTGGAGTTTAATAAAAAGATTGACTCATTCAAAGTGGGAAAAAAATATCAATATATGTTATTTCTAGAGCAGTTTCTCGGGAGGGGACGTTTTTCGTTCTGAGGGATGAGTGAGAATTTTTTTTTTTTTTAAAGAAGTGAGGGGTTAAGTGCTTGTCAAAGAAAACAACAGCAACAAAAAAAAACAACCCAAAAAACACAATGTCCCAACCTGAAATGTTGGATACTGGAGCTGGAAATGGAAAATGTCCGAATTGAAACAACAATCCCCGTCCAACAGATGCATTAGGCCTCTTTCTAAAAGCCCTAAAATGATGACATGTTGTGCAACGGCCTCCTTTCTGGGACGGAGGAGACGGGCTCTGCTGTGACGGCTCGGTGTACACAATCTCTTCAAAGTGAGGAATCTAATACTATTACAGCCAGTGTTTGCGCTCAATGGCAAAACATGTGCGGCGCTCCGTGCAACCAGAAATACTCCCCACTTCCGGACTAATCTCCGCGCTAATTGCTTCTCTCATGTGCATGCTCGGACACAGCCGATGCTAATTGTGCTTATTTAGTTATTTTTCTAAAACCTTCTTATTGGCGTTTTTTTATTCTTTCTCTCTCTCTCTCTCTCTCTCTCTCTCTCTCTTGATTTAAAGGAATAGTTCAGATTTTTTTTTTTTTTTTTTACATGAAGCTGGATGAGATCCTCACCATCAGTGTTGTTCATCAGGAGTGAATCCCCCGGTTTCGGTGTTGCAGAAAGTAGTTCCCTCTAGTTGCTGGGGTCACACGGATAAAGCGTTTTGTTCTAAAAAACAATATGCGTTCCAAAGAGTAATACATTTGCATGAGGTCAGACTTTTTTGCGGCCAAGAATTCATGATGCACTCTTTTGAGCGCATATTGTTTTTTGAAGCAAAGTGCTTTATCCCTGTGACTCCAGCAACTAGACGGAACTACTCTCTGGGGTGATACTCCACTCGCAGGAAGCAGTGGGGGAAAAGTCACTGCCAATTGAACGACACTGACGAGTGCGGCCAAGAATTCATAATGCAAATGGATTACTCTTTGGAACGCATATTGTTTTTTGGAGCAAAACACTTTATCCGTGTGACCCCAGCAACTAGACGGAACTACCGAAACCGGGCCGGAACTCCGCTCACGGGACGCAGTGGGGGAAAAGTCACTGCTGACGAACCACACTGATGGTGAGGATCTCATACAACTTCATGTCCAAAAAATTCAAACTATCCCTTTCATTTCCAGTCCGGCAGCTGTGTTTCTGCGTGTGCGTTCAAGGCTGCATCGAATTGAAGGGGCCTTTCAGCGGGTTTACAGAGGGGCCATTGGCTCCTCGTTGAGATGGGAGCTGCTACTTCAGAATTAATGAGAGTGAGAGGGAGAAGGAGGAGGGAGGTTGCGGTTAAGGAGCCAAACGCGACAAACCAGAGGAAACACTGGATTTATTTGTTTGGTTCTAATTGATGACATGACCGATTCCTCGCCGTGGTACCGCTGGACGAGATTGAACCGCTGATGCAGAACAGGACCCTTGTGTTCCCACCGGTAGCGAGTATCCTGCTAGTGAGGTTACAGATTAGCCTCAGCAACACACGACCACTTCAAGCCACAACATCCATTTTTTAAATCTCATAATAGAGCAATTTTTCTCATCATGATGATAATAATTTGATTTTTTGGGGTTGACTTAAAAGGTTCATTCATTCCACAGGTTACAACACCAACACCAGAAATATTGCAGAGATTTAACAGAATTCTCGATCAATACTAATTAGTCAACAAATATCTGGCCGGGTGTTTCGATTTCCATCTTTTTCCGAAGTTGGCGGCTTAATGCTGGAATCGCAGCGGGAGCGCCACAACATTTCTTTTACAAAAGGTTAATGGAATTGCTGTGGCATCTCTCATGAGAAGACACCATTGGTGTAAATTAGAGGTATTTGTCACTTGGGGGGGGGGGGGGNNATGATGGGATGGATGGGCTCACACTGGGAACCATGAGGGCGCATGCAAACATGAATAGAGCTCTGTGAGCGCGGCACCATTGCACACTGGGAAAGTATTATTGCACAAATGGATTAAAAAGAAATAAAAAGTAAACACTCTAAATTAAATGATGAGTCACTGTCACGGCGGTCTGAATGTAAATGGACAATTTAGAATATTTTCCCTCTGCTTTGGGGTTGTTGTTTTTGTTTTGTTGTTGTTGTTTTATTTTTTACAGCACAGTTTGAAGTGCAGCCGTGCAAGCTGTGAGCAATTTGCCCAGAGATCAAGCGGCGGCCCAGAGCAATAAGGTGGCGTTATTAAGCAGATTGCTTCTGCGCTGGATAATCTTACAAAGGCAAGGAGCGAGGCAGAGATGCTCAGTCAACGCTCGGACGACACACAAACAAGCCAAACAGGACAATTTAATTACTGCTGGAGCCCGAACTTACCTCTTAAGGGGCATCTCCGACAACTTGGCCCGGCAATTCATAAACACCTGCAGTCTCACATTGACCACTTGACTGAGCACCTGAAGGAGTCGCAGAGAGGAAAAAAAAAACGAGGCCAGCTGAAGTCAGAGAGTGAAAT
>CAESWR010000889.1:265245-279661 GCA_903171835.1 Mullus surmuletus
CGTAGATACTGTAAGTTGACCACACACACACACTCTCTCTCTCACACACACACACACACACCTCTTATCTTCAAAGAAAAGCCCTTAACAAACAAACCCGTCGAGTAAAAAGCTCCTGAAAAGTCACGTCGCGCCAAATGTTAAACTCTTACAAAGTCGCACTCAAAACACGCCGGAGGGAAAAATTCCCGCCTTTTTTAACTGCCGTTTAAAAGCGCTAAAAAAAAACCCGCTTTACGGGTGAAAGTCCACTGGTTGAGGTGTTTCCAACGATATATCCCTCACCCCCGTTACTGATGCTTCCATGCGAAGCGTATTTCGGGGGCAGCGACGACAACCGGGGAAGCATCGCTAGCAACCCGTGCAACCGGCGACGCCGCGCCGGTTGCCGCGTCGGGGCTTCGCGTTTCTAACGGCTGTTCGTCGCGCAAACGCCCCCCAAAAAATACCCGTCGACACTTTGCGTCGTTCTACGCGCAAGTTGCTACTTTTAAAACGGGAAAAGGGTCAAAAACGGCTCAAAAACCGGAATTAAACGAGTGTTTTTGCTCAGGCGCCGCCGCGGGCAGCTACGAGAGGCTGAAGCGGCGGCTCCAGCGAGTTTCCAGCTCCTGTAAGTATTTAAGTGCAGAGTTGTGGACTTGTGGTGTGTGTGTTTGTGTGTGTGTGTGTGTGTGTGTAGCCACATTAAAGCTCCATGAGAGGCTGCTCGATGAAATATTCAACGATTACAGGCGCTTCGGCGTGTCTATGACGAGTTAATGATGGAGCCCCCGTTTAACCGGCCAGGGTTTATGACTTAATGATGGCCATTATAGTTGCATTCGTTGCTTTCACCTCTGCTGTGTTGTGTGATCCAACAAAACAGCTCTGGATCAGGATTATTGTTTTTTTTTAATATATATATAAAAACTCTCAACTTTGTGTTGTTGGAAATGGAGATGCTTGTGTTTCTAACAGTTGGCCCCTCTTATCTTATTTGCCCAATTGAATCTCAGTATCTCTCAATAAACCTCTGCAAAGTCTCAAAAGCAAAAACTGGGGAGAGAAAACCACGTTTTGCACTATTTGCATAGGAGTTGAAGTGTTTTAAAGTCAATCAATCAATCTATCTATCTATCTATCCATCTATCTATCTCCTATTCAATCTGGAATTATCTATATCTATTCATCCTTCCATCTGTCTAATACATATGCACTCTATCATATATAATTAATTATTATCTCACTCATCTGTAGATAGATGAAAGATAGATAGATAGATGGATGAATGGATGAATGGATAGATAGATAGATAGATAGATAGATAGATACATAGATAGATAGATAGATTGACTTTAAAAACACTTCAACTCCTATGCAAATTATTTTAATAATAATTTGCATATTTTAATTATTATTTCACTCATTTGCCAGTCTAACAGTCTATCTTTCATCTATCCAGACAGACAGATAGATAGATAGATAGATAGATAGATAGATAGATGCTGCTGCAATATCTCTAATCATTTAATCATCAAAGGTCACTCCAGGATGAATGTTCCTCATGAAAAAAAAAGTTGCAGCGGATTTATTTGGCATCTGTATGAGATCCTAAAAAAAATAAAAAATAAATAAAAAATCTCCTCGTTGTCTCCGCTCGGCGTCCGCGTGGGCTCCCCTTGGCTTTTTGCACTGTGTTAAACAAGATTATGGGATGGCCGGGATGGGATGTGGAGCCCAGCCGCGACGGGAGAGCATCACGCATATTTGTCGGGCTTGGATGCAGCAGCAGCAGGAGCAGCATCAGCATCAGCATCAGAGCACCCCCCCCTCCTCCTCCTCCTCCTCTCCCTCCTCCTCCTCCTCCTCCTGCTGCTGCTCTCTAAAGCTCTGCTTCAGCACACTCAGTCAGACCGCCGGGGATGCTGCTGCTGCTGCCGCCGCCGCCGCCGCCGGAGGATCCAGCGGCTCCTCGGTTCCACCGCTTCAAGTCGCCACACCGCCGGAATGCGCATTCGGATTAGCGGGATCTAAGAGAGTGCAAACTATTTCCAAAAAAAAACTACATTTTTAACTTGGGAGGAGGACGCCTGAGAAGTTGAGCATCCACAAAAGAAAAGGAAGAAGGAAGAAAAAAAAATTAAAAATAAATCAATGCATGCCATGACTCTTGACTTTGGAGCTTCCCAGCGCAGTGCAGAGTCCGCCGCCGCCGCCGGCGCGCAATATTTGAGAGAGCCGCAGCGCTTTGGCAAACCCACGCGTGGACTTTGCTTGTGCCCCGCGCCCGTGGAGGGAGGGCGTGTTTTTCCTGATCAACATGTGGCACTTTAACCCGAATAACGGTCACCTGGAGTCCCGCGGACGCGCGGAGGGCCACTGACGCGCGCGTCTTCTTTTCTTTTTTTTTTTTTTTTTTGGCGTTTCTTCTTCACAGTCACACGGAATGAAGACACAAGCTTGATAACGATGGATGATAAATCCAGCAAGCTCATCCTGGTTCCCATCCTGGCCGTGCTGTTCGTCATGATAGGCTACCAGTACATCTGTCCCGCCGGCAGCAATTCGTGCCACCTGAAGACCGCGGAGAGCCTGCGCGGGGTGAGCCTGCTCTCCAGCCCGGAGCAGGACGCGGACGACTTCTACCGGGACCAGGACCTGGAGGTGGAGGACGACACCCCGCCGCGGCTGCCCTCCAAATTCAACTTCTCCGAGCGGGACCTGGACCGACACGTGGAGTTCAACATCAAGGGGGACGACGTGATCGTCTTCCTGCACATCCAGAAGACCGGCGGGACCACTTTCGGCCGCCACCTGGTGAGGAATATCCGCCTGGAGCAGCCGTGCGACTGCAAGCCCGGCCAGAAGAAGTGCACCTGCCACCGGCCGGGGAAGGAGGAGTCGTGGCTCTTCTCCCGCTTCTCCACCGGCTGGAGCTGCGGGCTGCACGCAGACTGGACCGAGCTGACGAACTGTGTGCCCGTCATTATGGATAAGAAGGAGACCCAGAGGAACCGAAGGTAAAGCTGCACCTATGTATGTGTGTGTGTGTGTGTGTGTGTTGTCCCTGCAGGGGGGCCCACACTGGCATGCATTTGTGGCCACCAAAACAATCCTCTTCAACATAAAACTTTTGTCTCGTTCGTTTTTCACACAGTCTCTCCTTCTATGAATAGTTTATGTGGTGAAAATGAGTAAAGGGATAGTTCACCCAAAAACGTTGCCTTCAAGCACCGTTGGCGTTTCAAGGACGCAAGCTGATTCCATGATGTCTATTGGATTTGGCAAACCTTTCAACCCCCCCACCCCCTTGCGTGAAACTCCAAAAGTCTTTGAATGTCACACACAATGCTGATCTGATTTTCTTATTATGGCGAACTGTCCCTTTAAATGCAACCATTCACCCCAGGTGACTCCCATGTACTAAAAAACAATGTCTTTTGCTCTGCACGGCGCTGGGACGTTGGCGTTTCAGCTCACGTCGGCTGAGCCTTCTGACTCTCTTGCAGTCCCATTGATGTTATTACCCACCAGTCCTGCTATAGAATGCTCCTTTTTGTGTGTGTGAGTGTGCGCGCGCGCGTGTGTGAGTATAAACGCACCCCTGCAGTGATTTCATTGTCCACCAGATTAAAGCTCCTATTGTTAAGAGTTTGCCACGTACTCTGGATCCATAAGGAAGAGAGATGAGTGCCAGGGTTAATACACCGGTTTCTCTCGTCCCTGCTTTGTCCATCTATGTTGATTACCGAGATAAAGTGTCTTCCCACCCAAACACCCGCTGCCCCTCTTTGCATCCTCAGCTCGACGCGTCTGTATCCATTTGAGATTATCTTAATGGGCTCGCCGAATCAGCAAAGTATTTGGAGCATCTTATCCAAGGACTGTATCATCCCATTACACAGCAGCGCCACTTAATGTGAAGTGAATACATATTTTCTGTTGTGTCCACGGCAGAAAACACATTCGTCCATACTAATATAATAAAGATTTAGGGGGATTACGAAAAGGGAGGGAGGGGCTTTAATGAACTGCGTGAGCAATGTGTTTGTGTGCTTCCACCCAGCAGAATAGATGCGCGCTTTGTCCGGCCCCATTTATTGTTTCCGGAGTCTTTAAATTGCCTCTTGCATGAGGCTGTTTATTAGAGGACACTTTAAAAGCTCATCAGTCAGATTTATACCCTCAAACGTGCATCTGATAAGGGAGGGTGGGAAAAAAAAAAGCGAGAGAAAAAAGTCTTTGTAGCTGAGTTTTTACAGCCCGCCGAGAATTTTCCGCCTCTGTTTTGAAAGATACAATCACACAACGAGAACATGAGCGCATGATTTATTTCTGCTGTGCCAAGTGTTTCCTTTACTCGGGGAAAAGTGCTCACTGGATGCGACAGCTCTTCATTTCACAGCTGCAGCATCTATTCTGCACTTTACAGCCCCTCTCTCCCCAGCCCCTCGTCCTCTAGTGGGCTCCCGCCGCATCCACGCCGGGATTATTCCGCCTCGACCGAGACTGCTGGCAGACACGTAACGTTAGAGCTGCTCGCTAACCAGACGCTGCACACGGCACATTTCACTAAGTGAGATGACGAATCGCACCATGCAGATTTCATCTTCATAATGATGCTTTCTGCGTGTGTGTGTGTGTGGGAGCACTGCTTTAATGAAAGCATCTTAATGTGCGAGGTTACTTTTTTTTTTTTTTGTGACCTTTTGAGCGTCAAAATCAACACGACAATGTGTTTGTTATGTCTTTTCCCGTCGGAATACCAATCATATATCACTGCCAAATTCAGATGGCATGCCCTTGTTTTGCGGTTGAGAGCCCCTCAGATTGAGTGGCTGTCTCCCCGCAGTCCCAGGCACTCACCTTGCCAGCCCCTGCGATGGCAGCGAGGGGTGGGGGAGTTGGGAGGGGTGGGGGGCTGCATTGTAGCGTCTCTGCCTGCGTGCCACCGAATGGCCTTTTCAGCCGGGCTGGGCCAGGCGGCACGGTGAGCCATACGTGCGGGCCCGCGAAAAGGTCAGGCGTGTCAGACTGGATCAGGGTGCGTGTCCTGCGGCGGGGGCTCCTGCAGGAGCGCGCTGTCTGTCAGGGGAGAAGTGGAGCAGGCAGACCCACCCCCACCCCTCCCACCTCTCGCTTTTTTCGCTTTTTTGGGCGGGGGGAGGGGAGGAGGAGGGGAGGGGGGGGTACATACCTCGTAAGTGCTGCCCTTTTATGTTGCTTTGTGCAGAGCGGCAGGTTTGTTTGCATGGCTTGTTGGAGAAGGTTGTTTTCCCACCTTTGTGATTTCTGTTTGAATTATTTCTTGCTTTTTACATGCTCATTAGCTAACCGCTCGCTCTGTCGGGTTGATTGAATTCAAATTTGTTTTCTCTTTTCTTCTCTTTCCATGTTGCATTTTAACTTAAAAAAAGTTCAGTAGCACAATAGAGGCGGGTTGGGCTCATGGTAGTACGGCTTCTGCCGCAATATTTTGCTGTAAATTTCCACCCTGGCACGGTCAGGACATCTGTCACCGAGATAAAACAAACATCACAGCTTTATTTTTTATGGCTGCAGGTCTGAGGGGAGGAAATTTGATTATTAAACAGACAAGCTTTGCAGAGAAGCCCGCCAAACACAAGCAATGTACGGAAAACCATGTATAAATGTGTGTTATTCAATTTAAATAATTAGATATGCACAGCCTTTCGTGTCTCCAGTTAGAAATTGCAAATATGGAGGATGAATATGGAAGACAAATGTGATTCATTTTGCTTTGACTTTTGAATTGAGCCACATGAAGCCTTTTTCACACACCAGAGAAAATGAGAAGCAACATCTTGCATGGAGGTGCAAGTTCACTCAACCAGGCAGTGAAAAAAATCCATGCAGGACCCTCCCTATTTATGCAATGGAGAGAGTGTCGCCTCAGTCCAGTAAATCTGCCTTAAACAAGTGGGGGGGGCAAGCGACCACCAATGCTACCTTCATTCCTCTTCCACCACGCCCGCCATGATGGCTTTAATCATTGGCAGCCTCCCTCGACAGTTCAGAATAATAGCAAATCAAAGGGAAGCTCTCGTAGGTGGCAAACATCTCGCAAAAACACACAGGTGGCAACCAGATGTTTGTTGATTTGGAATAAATCAGGGATCGCCCCCGTTGCATAATCTGACGCGGCCGACTTAGGGTGCAGCATGTGTCTGCGGGAGCTTCAGAAGAAAGAGAAAAGCTTTGTGGGTAATAGCCGCTCTTGTTTATACAACTGGCGCACGAGGTGGCGGTTAATGGCCGGCTCGCAGTCTTATCACTTGTTTGTGCCGCTTCTGCTTTCGCTCGCTCCAGCGCCGCTTTTACTGCTTCGAGCGATGCATCACTGGTGGAACCTGCATCACGCGGATCTTTGATCTGAGTGATTCCAGTTCACTTACAGTCCGCAGCCGAGCTCATTACTCATACATCTGTATTTGCCGCAGAAATGTATGTTTATTTTTACTTCTCCTTCAAAGTCTCGCTATCACCTCTACCACGCCATGTTCAGAGTTGACTGAAATTGAGTGAGATGTTTGGCCACGGGCGAGGGAACAATTTAGCCGGCACTGCTGCAGATAAGGCCACCGTCGCCCCTGCAATGTCAGGCGTGGAGGCGAAATTCTTTTTCTCTCCTATCGATTCCTTAATTTCTTTCAATCCAATACCACTTTATTAATTCCCAGCAGGTCAATTATAGGCTGCAGCTCATCAGTCAGGTCAACAATTACACACTTTCACAAGAGTTGCACTTGGAGAACGCCGACCTGTCTGTCAACGTTCATCATATTTCCATGTATTTATGCATTCTAGAGCGGAACAGAACTGCAGTCAAAGGGGTACAGGAAGCAGGAAAGTATAAAAACACGAGTCAAATCCGATGATTTAAATCAGCGATTCGGCTGAGAAACACCATCTAAATAAAGCCGATTACACCTGCTTTCACCCATAATTTCAGATCTTGAGAGATGTGAGACTCTGTAAAACATTTATCTGCAGTTCTTTGGAAAGTATAACCAGCTCAAAACAACCCTCAGCTCCCCTCCTGAGAATCACAGAACTCGTTTTCTATCGGTGTCCAGAGGTCAGCGGGGTGTTACTGCCGCCGGACTCTGAAGGTCACGGAGCCAAATGTGTGAGTCCTTTTGCACAGACGCTTTGCACAGTGAGACAAAAAAAACAAAACAATCCTTGCACTCTTGACAAAACAATGTATGAAGACTTGACTTCTGTAGCCGCACGTTGAGTCGACCAGAGACCTCCAGAAACGGTTTAACACCTCGTTTCGTATGTGACGTCATCGAGCCGAGCCACCGAAGAATATCCCATCACGTGTTTGATTTTATGACTTTGTCCTTGATCTATATTTGTGTGATGAATCAGCACAATCCTGACAGACTCCTGTAGCAGAAACTGGATGAAATTGTTGGCCCAATATACGAATGAACACACACACACATCATTACCAAGATAGTTGCTGGAATCTGGTATATGTGACATAACCTTGTGAAGGCACGGCAGATAAAACAAGCCAATGAGTCATCCTTGTAAACCCAAGTATTGTCAGTATGCAGGCGAAATAATTCAAAATCATTTAATCTGAGTCTAATAGGAAACAAAAACACACCATTAGGATCTCCCATTTTGGGGTTTTAGATGATAAAAAGTAGCAAATATTGTGCAAACTTTCAGATCTGGTTAGCAGTAGAATTATTCTCCTTCTGTGCCTTTAGCTCCAGTATGAAATTCCAGGCCTCTCGTGTTCTTAGAAATTTTGCGGATTTGGAAGTACAAACAAGTACAACTGCAATACACACAAGCGAGTCCTCAGAGCTCGGGAGTTCACAGTTAATTTGTTTTTATGCTTATTTGTGTGCTTAGATGCCTCTGTCTTTTTTTTTTCCAACTCTCTCCCTAAGTCACATCCATTTGCAACATATTTAGCAATTACATTAATTGCATCAAGGCTGTAATCATCCGCATGGATATATAAACAATATTCAAGCCAATAAAACGAGTATACATTTTTAATTGTTATCCCTGTGCAGCCCGTATGCGCGGCCTTTTTTCCCAGTTTAATTTCGCATATCAGCTGCTTCCCTTTTAACTGCGGCCTCCTGGTAATTTATACATGTGCTGATGTCGCAATTTTTATCAATTATAAAATCTTCATTAGCGAGCTTTCTTGTTGCTTATGCATAATGAATGCCTCGTTCTGAAGTACAAAGAGACCAAGGCCAAAACACAAGTGGAATATGGACACGCTTCGTGCGCTCTTCAAAAGAATTGGAGAGGAAGAGAAGAAGTGCTCTCGCGGAAACAACAGAGCAAAGTCCTCTGTTGTGGGAGACGGGGGTGTTGATGTGAAGTTTTTTTTTTTAGCTCTTTATGCCATTTTCAAATACTATGTGGTGTGTAAGAATAACGAGGCAAGTTCTAAAAGCGCAATTAAGTATTCCTGTGATTTCGTCTTGCCTTGCGTCTTTGTGACGTCAGCATCTTTTTGATTTCACCTACACGAGGAAGCCTCTTTTTTTGTCTCTGTATTTGTTAGCTGCAATTAAAAAGTGATGGGTGGCAGCGTTCCTTGTAGCGCGGCTGTAATTATGCCATTTTCTAACCACGCAAAAAGCTAATTGCTGCTCATCCGCCCGACTCTCCGCAATATGCGAAAGTTCTCTCTCTATTATACGTTTGGAGAAACTATCGCGTTCCCTTAATTTTGACAGCACTCCCCGCTTGACTGTTTTTACTTACATGGCACTGCGGTGACATGCCCTAATCCCTGGCTAAATAACCTCCCACATCATATTTTATTCATAATAATTGATGCAGAAAGGGCTGCAATTACCGCCGCTCAGGTTCAACAGCTCCGATTGTTGAGGCAAGTGTGTCTTATTCTATCCGCTACCTGCCTGTGACATCCATTGTTGCGCCGCTCGCTGAATCAGAACATGCGAAGGAGTAATTACCAAATTGAACGACCTGAATGGAGTGGTTGTATCTTACTTGAAGCTATCAATTAACCAGACTGCCGCCTTTGTAATATCTCAGTATTTTGTCAGTCTAACCTGGAACAGCTCATTATTCTTCCTCTCTCTTTACATGATTCTCTTTATTGGTATTTTTGGTAATTGGCACATTCTACAAGAAACGAGAAAGCGGGTCATATTTGAGACCTTCATTAAACTGATTTATCATTTGATACTCTAAAATCATTATTGCACTTTAATGGCTTTAACTTTTCACCCCTGCGGAGACCTTGCTCTGCATAAAAGTCAAATCGCACCATCGGAACCAGGCGCACTAAAGCGGCGGGGTAATGGATGCCCTCCTGCGCGGATGAAACCGAAGGCGGGGGGGAAAGTTGGGCAGATTTACAGTTCTGGTAGTATCTTTAAAATGTAGGAGGCCAAGCGTTCATCACCGTGATGTGGTGTTTATTGTGTGTGGAGCCCAGAGTGCCCTTGCAGGCCTTGGACTTCCAGGGAGCGGAGATTGCTTTTCATGTGTCATTAATTCTGGTCGTCATCGCTGGCAGGCCCGAGCTGTAATCCAGTTGGTTTGATAATTAAGTGTTACCTCTACAGAGAGCGCAAACGGCATATGTCAAGCACTTGTTCATCGTGGCGACAGAGAAAATGAAACGGCACAGGATGTGATTAAGTGTGATTCAAATTAGCATTGGGAATATGGAGCGCTATTGTTCACAACAAAACTTCAGTAGCAGGAGTTTTACAGACTTTCTGATGTGATTGAAACCTCACATTTTGGATATTTTGTGATTTATCGTCCTATTAAATTCCCTTTTCCACCTCAACAAGTATAAAGTATTTTGTGATACGCTCTTTCACGTTGCAAGTGGCGCCCGTCTTTTCTGGGACCACATTTTGTGGGCAATATGTCACAGATATCCCACTGCAGGGGCGAGCATGAAGGCGTCACTTCATTTTGGTTAAAGCTTAGACATTAATACTTGATAAGAGGATTGGCGCTAAAACTGATGTAGTCTGGGGGAGCAATTAAATAACATTTCTGAAATGATTACTGATTGCTTTGGCTGTTTTTTTCTTCCTGTGAGTGGGAACAATTTGCATTTCTCCCTTAAAAGGATTATTGTAAAACTTTTCCTTTGGATAAGATGTGTCTTATGTGAATTTTATTAAGAGATATTTCAATGTTATTACATCAAATGGATTAAAATGTCATTTTTCAGCACAGATTTAAACTCTCTGGGCTGTTTTGGTTTACTCTCCTCCTTCCTATTTAACTTAAATCGACCAGGTGGCAAGAAGAAACGACTCTCAAATAGATGCTAATGTGTAAAAATGCCGCCAACCGTTTTCTATATGCTCCCCATATTAACTTTAGAGGTGATGATATATCAAAGCTATGTTTACGGCTTGTTGCCGCGCCGGCTGCAAGTGGCCGGAAAGTGAAACAAATTGCAGGTTTAAATGAAGAGTGGCACAGTACTTTGAAGCGAAATGCAGAGAAATGATGCATAAGTTGATTCTGCAAGTTAAAAATACAGACCGGGTGGGGGGGGGGTGTTAGACTTCTGGATGAAGGAGTTCATATTTTGGGAACAGCTCGAGAAAAAAGATAGAAGTTAAAGTAGAGTTTGGCGTGATCTCTGGGGTCTCCTCTGTAAAGCTTATTTTATCACACAATGCTTATCTTAGTGAAGATGTGTAGTACTTTGTGTAAGTGTGTAGCTTGCTTTTTTAGAAGTTTTTTTAATCACTTTTAGGAAGATTATACCCCCCCCCCCCCTCCTTGCCATGTGAAGTCTCTTCTATTGGAAATGGGGATTAGTGTCCCAGTTCTGCTGCCTGATACATGATGCACCAGGGAGGAGTGAGGCGGCCCGGGTTGTCTTCACACATTATTGTTTAGTTTGCTCCGGTTGAATAGCTGAGCTTTTAAACACCATTGCAGTATAAGCATTGGGGGGAAAAAATGAAAAGCTTTGCATGTGTGCGAGTTGTTATGGATATTTGTCATTGTCCATTTGGCTTGGAGCTGTTGGAGATGTAGTACGACTGGAGCTTACCGTCTTCCTCTAAAAGCCACTCTAGGTAATGAAAGTGGAGCAGCTTGCCAGATCAGGCTTCCAGCGTCTGTGATGCTGCTGTCAAATAGTTGCTGGTTGGGCAAATATGAATCTCCAATAGTCTGATTCAGCTCTTATAGTGTGATTAAATGATGGCATTTGGTCGAGTGGTTGGCGAGGACCCCTGCGTTACAGTTACTGTTTTCTGGATGCATGCTCGTCAGAACTGGGGGACAAACGGGCAGCAGGCGTAGCAACAGAGCACGCTTTTAATGCATTTTCCAACAGATTCCACCACCTCTGCCCACATTTTGCTCGTCACATGTTGTGCTTATAGAACCAGACACGTTGGCTGTGATCCGGCACGCCATCAATGGAGCGCCCCATTCCAATTCCAAACTGTTTGCTGCCGTGAGCCCTCAGATCCAGGATCAGAAAGCCTGAACATCCCAGCCGGCTTTTGATCAGATTGAGATCACCCTCTAGACTGAGGTAAAAAGAGAAAATGCAAAGCACCTCACACTGATGTAGTTAATGTAGTCATCAGTGTGATGAGAATGAGTCAGCTGGTGCAGCGATTCAGAGATTCCATGTTTAATGTCCCCAAGAGGCCTGTTCGGTGGCTGAGCCGCTCAAATGCACCTATTATCAGAGGGGCAATTAACTTTGGCTCTGTTTCCCTCTAATTGAGGAAAGAACATTCCAGTTTTGTACTATAAATAGTCTATAACATTGTAATTGTGCAAAACGTGATTTTCTTAAAAAAAAATTTTATCATAAATTCTTTAGTGTTTGCTGACCAGGAGCTGCTTGATCAGCAAGTTCATGAATATCGCTTTGAAGATTCTGGTTGTTGACTTTGTACCGCAGCTACGGATTTTTGTGCTGCCTTGCAAAATGTTTTGGCTTTAAACTGCCCCCTTTAACTAGTTTATCGGTCTGTGACGGACAAACAGAGGGATCGGTGTTGGCGGCCGAATCTGTGCTACGCATTATAATTAAAACGCTTTGTGTGGATGCCTTTTTCAACCATAAATCCCGTGAACCCTCCAATCCTTGTCAGATTGACATATTAAGCTGAGACACAGAAAATGCCAGCAGAGGTGCTACTTCACAACTGATACCTGTAAGGCCCCACAAAAGCCAGGAATAACTGCCTCTGGGTTTGATTTATTATAACAACCCGCAGAAAGGTCGTCCGTCCTTATCTGGGGCAAGCTGGTGACAGTTAAGTCATACTGTGGAGAGGCTAGCTGGGGCTGTCTGCCCGGAGCCGTTCCCCCAATTTGGATTCAGTGGTTGACTGAGCACCTGGCACACTTAAAGTGTAAGCACAGGTAGAGTCACCTTCACACAGACTAATCTCCCCCCTGCAAGAGCGTGCCACCGCCTCGTCTTTTTGACAGGATAAGGACTACTCGGTGTGTTGATGTTTGGGAAGAGAGGGAGAGAGTGGGAAGGGGGGCAGTGCATGTGTGTGTGTGTGTGTGCTTCCCGGCGAGGCGGGCAAAATCAGCAAAAATTCAATAGAGTTCCAGACCAGCAGGATGAAAGTGAAGCATGCTTCTCGACGCTCGGTTTATGGATGCGGCGAAATGGTCATCTTCATCCCTGTCGTTAATTATCACCGACGTCCTCGCCCGCATTCTCGGCTTCAGACACGCCGTTAAGAGACATTTGAATAATCTCACTGAACAGATTGCCTCTTAAATTCCTGCATTTCTAAGTAGGTGCTTGTTCAAATTTCATCCCTGCAAAATCGTCATAGATATTTGATTAGCGGAGAAGAGGAATTTGGGACAGGCGGTTATTCATTAATTTTGAATACACACTCCCCCAGCCGCTTCATCAGGTGCAATCTAATGGGGTTCATGTCAGCAGCCCTGTTAGGAAATCTACATTTTTTCCAGGATGTATATCGGATATTATTAGATATCTCGTTAATATTAATTTGATTTAACTTCAGACTCCTGCAGTGGTGTTCCAAACTGAGAGGCTGCTGTAATAGTTTGGCTAATCCATTTATATAAGAACTTCTAGCAAAGGTGTGGATTTAACTCATATGACCTGGACTTGAAGCAGACTAGAGTCGTGACTTGGATGACTGAGGACTTGACAAAAGGTAAAAAGACTTGCAACTCCACCTGGGCTTTGTCACCAATGACTTGATTTGAGAAGACATGGTACAAATGTGCGTTATTTAAAGACCACCCAAATCAATGAATTTCACTCTTCCTGAACTTTCTCATTACTCAAGGACTTGACTTGACTTGAGACTTATCATCCTTGCCTTGGAACTTGCCTGTCTTGACTTGGGACTTCACCAGAGACTTATCCTTGACTTGGTACTTGACTTGAGAGCTATCATCCTCAAATGGGACTTGACTTGAGACTTGCCTGTCTTGACTTGGGACTTGTCGTGGAACTCTAAGAAAAAGATTTGAGACTTACTTGCCACTTGCAAAACAATGACTTTGTCCCACTTCTGACTTCTAGCTATGATTATAACACATTAAAACACTCGCTCACTATATTTACGCGTTGGGACTATAATAATGGTGTATTATTAACAGAGAGAGGATTTCTGCACACTTAAATCTGTGCCAAAATTCAATTTAATGTGAGCTTTCGGTCTACGAGACCATCAGAGCGTTTGTGTATTATTAACAAAAATGAATCGCGTTAATTGCGTGATTTGTGGTGATATGTAATATATTCTGGGGTTTGTCATCATTGTGATCAGTATAATGATATTATTTGTTATGTTGCATTTTCGGGTGACAGAAAAAATAGTTTATTTCCCACTGGAGAGGAATCTCCTACTGTAGATCAATTTCTTTTCATTTCCACCTACGATATTGCGGTATAAATTGGGTCCCAGGCCACAGTGTAATAAGTATGGATTGAAAATCTGTCCTAACAACACCACGGCACCAGAGAGCAGAGTAACATCTTGCGGCAACACGGAGTGCCGGCGTGGAACAAATAGCATTATGTTCCGGCACGTGTTGCGATACAGCACATCAACCCTCATCATCAGAATCCGATGCCCCTCAGTGCTAGTGGGCCCTCTCGAGGTGCATGGCGGCTGTCTGCACGGTGGAGCTTTAAATCCCGCTCACAAATCCCAGGGATCAGTTAAGTTCTCATCAGTCCACGTTGTGAAAGGGATAGTGGACTTTGCCTCATTCATCATTCCGTGTAAAGCCTCGCCTCATGTTTAGAATCTAAACCAGGAGTTTGTTTACTTTCTCTTGGAGGGCGGGCGGGAGGAAATTGTTCTAACACTAGAGGCGTTTGCTTCCCTTGTAATTCCAGGCATGTCTGTGAATCATAATAACTTACAGGCAAGGGGGGGGGGGG
>CAESWR010000889.1:305743-316471 GCA_903171835.1 Mullus surmuletus
CTCCGCCTTCCACCCACCACCCCGTATGAATAATCGCCTAATGTGGCAGAACCTGCCGCCCGGTCCCGAGATCAGTGTTCCCTGCTCTTACCATCGCCGCTTAACGACGAGCAAATCGCCGAGCAGACGAGCCAACACCTGCTCAAACACCACTTTGGACTTGTTTGTCTCCGAAATAACGCTGACACGGTGGTTATTATTCCTCCGATCGCCGCCGGCCGAGCCTCTCAAGAAGCTGCCGTTCTGCTCGGACCTCTACGAAATAAACCTGTTGAATATTTCATCAGATATCAGACAGATGGTTCCACTCGGGATCCTCTCCCGCTTTCATTTTATTCAATATTTGCATATTTGCAATGATCGGGTATTCTGGGCAGCGCTCTCATCGCCGCCGGTGATTTGTGCGGCGGCGCGGACCCTCAGGTGTCCTCGGGCTTTAGAGGAATTTGGGCGGTAATTACTAGGTCCAGAGTTTGGTTCAAAACAAAGGTCCGTCGCATATTTAGGATCACGGAAAGTAGCATAAGTTGTGTCTGCTTTTGCAGTCACTTTCTGTTCTCCTGAAAGACTCTTTTCTCCACGATTTTCAGTTGATTGGCCCTTTACTCAGAGTAGTGTTGCAGTACTGGAGATTGGTCTTGGTCCTCAGTAGGGTGTCAAGACCACTTTTCGAAGGTATTGTTGCTAAGGCCTTTTACTCGGTTGTGTCTTGGTCCGGGACTGAGTGGGCTCTGGCTTTCTGGAGACCACCCCTGCCAGGCTTTTACACTGAGCCACATCACTTCCAATCATTGGTATATTGATTATTCCGTCCAAGTTGCAGCCTCTACCGTCTTTTAAAGGTCTTCATCTGATTTCAGCCATGTAGAAGCCACATTCACCTGTCACATCCACATCTATTTTTTGGTATTTTTCTGATACAAAAAAGTCCCACTGCCTCTTATTTTTGAGGAAGTGGGCATCAAATCCACCCTGTTTTAGTTGATTGGCCCTTTACTCAGAGTAGTGTTCCAGTACTGGAGATTGGTCTTGGTCCTCAGTAAGGTCTCAAGACCACTTTTTGAAGGGCTTGGTCCCAAACTTAAAGGCCTTTTTATTTGGTTGTGTCTCGGTCCGGGACCACTCTGGTTTACTGGAGACCACCACGCCTGGGCAAAAAAAATCACTTTCGATCATTGGTCGATTGATTATTTCCCGCCAAGTTGTAGCCTCTGCCTTCTTATTAAATGTGTTCACCTGATTTCAGTCAATTAGGAGCCACATTCACTTGGCAAGTCCACATCTATTTTTGGTACAAAAACCATTAAATGCTTGAAATGAGTAGGAAGTAGCTGCTGATGCACCAAGCAACATGAACTCATGGAGAAAAAAAACTATTTTCTCATAAATAAACATGAAAATTCCTTTTTGCTGCTTAAATAAAGAGATTTTGTTTATGATCATCTTTCTTTGATGTACACGGTCTTGTCTTAGTGGCTCATGGGTTTGGTAACGTCTTGGTTTATGCGGTTTTGACAACAACACTACTTCAGGGACACACACACACACGCACACACACAGCGACAATGTGATCCCATCGACTGCCAGCCCTCCTCAGGAAGTCTGTCACTGTTGTTAATAATTAATCCCTCAATCTCCCAGATCCAAATAACTGTCTGTTGTTTGATTAACCTGCTGATCTGACGGACTGAAGAGGAGTTCTCTGTTTCCTGCCTGTAAATACAGGCCCGAGGTCGCGGCTTGGCACGCGGCGAGGAGTCTCAGCTTGCACATCCTGTTCTGCGCGCTGCCAGCGAGGGCTCAGGAGGGGGGGGGGGCGGACGGGGGGCCGGGCAGCGAGCCACTAACCAGGCAGGAAGATCTCGCTTTTTCCTCCACTGTATTCCTGCCCTCGCCGGAAAAAAAACAACAATTTCTACATTGTTGCCGGCTGATAAGACGCCGGCGTGTCAATGAGGGAGGCGGCGATCATGAATGGGGAGGACGTGTTTGTTGTCGGAGATGAGTAGGGAAATTCTCTGAAAACAAAGATAATCCGGTGACACACTTCTTTTTGTTTGGCTGACTTAAAGGTGCCGCGGCAACGAGCGCGGCGGAAAAAAACAAACAGCAGTGAGTCACTCCGCCGTGACAAAGTAAGGTGGCGGCCCTCCAGCAGCCGCTCCGCTTTTTAAGAGCAGGGAGAAACGGCGGAACAAAAAAGAAAAACGGCACAAAGAAGAACCGTGGTAGCGTAGCATGGAGATGCATGCATGGGATTCCACGCAACAGTTGTTTCGAACATGTCTTCATCCATGTCTGCTGGTGTGTGTGTGTGTGTGTGTGATGTCAGGTAGCTTAATGCGCTCGCTTAAAGTCTTTTTAAGTGGCAACTGAAGGAAAAAGGAAGTTTAACAAGCAGAAATGTCTTCCTCAATCCAGAAAATCTGATCAGTATGAAGGAGTTTTAGGGCCACATGAAGAAAATTTTGTAGATTATGACTGTTTTCTTAGATTTGCGAGAAATAAAGACATAAAATGTATGGTGTTTTCAGCCCTAATGCAGCCTATAAAGTACTTTTTTTCAGCCGATAAAGTACTATCCGTACATCGTGGTCCCGATGTTCATTGTATGTGTTGTACACTGACATTGTGCAAAGTTTTTGAAAGGAAAATTCATCCAATACCCTAATGAATACTGAATGAATACGGCAGAGTGCAACAGTTATCAGGTAAGGTTAATGAAATGCTATGGGCTACACATGAAACCTTTATTAAACTGTTCTGCTCACCGAGCAAACCAAGGTTAACGCTCGCCTTTTCTCGTTTCGTTTAGCCCTACTTCCATATTAAGTAGAACAGCGCACCAATCACAACTTTTTCTTGTAAATTTATCACCGTATTCTTGTAAAAATGATGACTTTATTCTTATATATTTATGACTTTACGTTGCATTGCATTGCATGGTGTATTTTCCACAATTGGCGATCTTTATCTCTCAAAAAAGTGGTTTTAAATCACGCTATCCTTCATCTCTCCCTCTATAGTCAGAGCAGCTCATTAGTGTTTGGGGTTTGCGGCGTCACAGAGCGCCTCGTCCCGGCTGCAGGTGTGTTTACACCAGTGACCTTTGCTCACGGCTGATGGAAGCCGTCACTCTTTGATCGCGGCCGCTTAAGTCGGCTGAATAATTTACTCCGCAGTTATCACATTAGCGGGAAAACATGGCGTTGGGACGGCGGACCACCTAAGGGGAAAAAACCCCACGGTTCAGAGCTCCTTTAACACATGAACCCATCGATCTGTTTGTCTGTCGGCTGCCAGCTCCGCAAAAACGTGTCAGGAAGGGAAATTTATTCATGTTCAAGTGGAAGGAAGAACATTGGATGGCGCAGAAGCTGTAAAAAAAAGATTCCCAGACTTCAGAATGAGAGACCACTATTCTGTCCCCGCCTCACTGTCTGCCTCCCAGCTCTAACCACATATTAATTGCAGTAACCATGGCGACAAGGGGAGGCCGAACCTTGAAGAAGTTTTGACTAAATTATTGTCTTTCAAATCCTGATTCAAAGTTAACCAACATTGGGGGGATTTGTAATTAATAAATGAAATATATTTCATTAAATACACAAAAAAGGGGGGCACATTTGTTTCACTCTAAAGGCGAATTAAAGTCAGTTTTGTTTGTTGTTGGGTTTTTTTTTTTATGTCAACACCATCTGACAATTAAGATTAAGACATTTTCAATTTATCCGGAAACAATTGCTGTCGAAAAGCAAAACGGCCGCAAATCGTCCAAATTGAGGAAAAACAAGGACGTGGAAATCGAAATGTTTCGCCTTTTGTTCTTGCAAAAGTGACAGACGGGAGGATTAATGATTTTCTTGATGTGGCTTCTGATGTTTTCATTATCCGACAAAACAACAAAAGTCTTTTAGCATCAATTCTGGGGTGAAAAAAACAGTGGCTTTGTGAGTGTTTGAGCCACCAAGCTGCTTCCCAGTGCCCTTGGCTGTGGTCCTGCAAGTCGCTGTGGGGTCTGCTGGAAGGATGAACAGCCCCCCCACCCCACCCCCCCCCCAAAAAAAAAAATGATGATGATGCACTCGGCGGGGGCAGAGATTACAGTACAGCCCCAGCTAAAACCTTTCTGCTGCTTCTGGGCTTCATCCTCTGCGCCACGTCGGGAGTAAAACGAACTCCAGAAAGATAATAATCTCCCTCATCTACACACACACACGCACCACTCGCACACAAACACACACACACCCAATCGCTCTCTGATGCTAATATTTAAGAGGCACTTCATTACTCTGGAAAACTTGCTTTGAGTGGATGTTTGGGGCGATTCTATCTCCAAGACAATAAGATGAAAGCGGCGCCGAGATGTGCGGATCTGCATCGGCGGCTCGCGAGCCAGAATCTGTCTTCTGAGTCTCCTGGAACATTTCCGCTTGGTATGTTTGTGCAACGTGGCCGATAACTAAACTGCCAGAAGAGAGCCGGTCCATTAGAAACGTGCATTAAAGGAAAATAAAACTTTTACGCATGCAGGCAGTCTATAATGTGGAAGATCTAGGCGGCAGCTCTTATTGAACGAAGCCAACTGTGTTGATCATTGCATAATAGCATTTGTGAGAATAACAAGAGAATGTAAATAGCCGTCTTACAGTCTCGCTCTCTCTCTCCCCCGCAGGGATAATAAGCGGTTCAGATATGAGTGCTGCAGACCACCCAGTCTCAAAGGGTAAAATCGCAGTTATAAAATCAATTCCGGCTCCATTGTCCTTGATTAAACGTATTCATTATAACTTGGTCTGGCTCAATAGGCAGGAACAGTAAGAGCTTCAGAAGTTATTGTGCGAATCGTCTGGAGACCGTCAGAGTGGCTGATTCTGAAGAATCATCATCAGCAGCTTTTCGAGTGGTCGTACAGATCCGTTGAACGACTGCCCACTGCGATATCCTGATGTATATGAAACCACGTCTAATGACACTCAACGTTTGGGTCCTTTGGGTTCAAGTCTGAAGCTACTTCTTGGAGCTTTAATCGGTGTAACTGGGCTCTATGTGGCGTTGAACGTTTGGTTTTTACAGGAAACCAAACCAAACTGGTCAGTCTAAACCCTACCCTAATGCCAAAACTATGGTCAAGGTTTGAGTTTCTCCAACCATAACATAGAGCTGGGGTTTTGATATATATAAGGTGGCAGAGGCTTGGAACCAAGTCCATCCAGTAGGTACCCCAAGTTGAACAAGCTTTGGCCAGAGTTCCCACAATCCTTGTAGATACAGGTCAAATGTTCGAAAACAAATACGATGAAAAAATTGTACATATTGATATCAAACAAAGATATTTTCTATTCGTATTATACGAAATATCTTTGCTTTCAGCCTGAATTTGAAATGCATCGGTTACAGGAGGCATATGTACGCTTTTCAACTGTAAAACACTGCGACATTGTACAGATATGTGGGTTCAGGCCTGGGCGCTTGTCCCAGAAATAATTGGGAGAAAATTGGATCATGTGCGGTAAGAGCCCACGACCAGTTTAATTGGAGGCATAGTCAAAAGTGCCATTTTTGAGCAGTGTTTTAACAGACTTTCCACCTTCTGAGGTCCACGTCCACTGAATGTCAAGCTGATCCCACGAAGCCACAAGTTTAAAATAAAACCCTGATAATGGGCAAAACATCCCAAAATGGCACATTCAACCGCAAAATGCCCAACTTCCTAATGCATTTACCCACTTGAGGTGATTGACATTGTCTGTGTGTGTGTGTGTGTGCTGTTGAGGCTTTTCACTCCACCAGTATTGGCAGCAATAGAATAGAAAAAAATTAAATCTAAGAGGTAAGCAAAGATTCTTTCAAAAAGACCTTGAAAATTGTATTCTTGATGTAGCAATCGCCTCTGAAAACAACAGGGTCCTTCCACCCTCCGCTGCTCGGGCCCTAATTAGTATTGGAAATCGGTCCACAAAGTTTGAGAGTTTGGAAACATCAGCATATCGGCAACAAGCCAATGCTGCGCACCCGTCGTGACGGCGGCTCGGTCTGACCGCCAGCGCGACTGAAGCTGTTTAAAGGACATTAACCTGCTAACAGGAAGTATCATCACACACACTACTTGCTCAATTTACCGTCACTGCCTATTTTCTGCATTGTGTCCCTCAGGTCATGTGCCAGCAAAGGCAATGAAGACAACGAAGCTCCTACAAAGAGGATTAAAAACTTTTTTTTCCTCGCCGAGCGCGACTCGGGGTTCTATTTTCTATTTTCAAACACTGCCGTCGTGTCTGGCCGTTGTAGAGGTCTCATGGCAGCGTGCGGAGCTCTCAGTGTCTTCAGCTGGGCGTTATGTGATGTGACACGTACTGTGATTTCCAGCCTGTGTACTCGCGTCTCTCCTCTGGCTGTATTATTAATTCAGAGACCACGCGAGTGCACGCCTCGTCTCCTCCTCCGCCGTCTCTCCGAGAGATCCGTTCAAGGAAAAGATTAAAACGGGGGGCATAATTAGACAGGAGGAGCCCCACTATCATGGTAATTGAGGTTGTGCTGTCATATTACAATGTGTAATTGGTCTGAAATTACGGGAAAGCAGGCGAAAGGCCACGGAATTCCAGTCCGGCCCGCGCGTTTCATCTCTCCTGTTTCTTATGCGGGAAGTGTCTCTCACAGCCGAGCCACTTGTATTCACACACCTCCCTCGGAAGGCCGCGGGGAGCAGATCTGAATATGTTCGCTTCAGCCGTATCGTGTCATTAGCGATAAGCATCTGAGATCCATTGTAACCGGAGGGCGGCTGAGGAGCGGGCACCTCCGCCAAGGACCCTCTCGTTAGTTCACTCGGCGGAATCGGCGCACAAAAGTTGAACGTACTGGGGAGAATTTTCGAGACGCAGCTCTGAATGGCCTCCAGCTGTGTCGGCAAACAGCAAAACAAATGATGAGCACCTGGACGCCACGTAATACAGCTTTTTATTTATTGCGTAAAGCGTTCAAGGGAGGAATGGGTGCAAACTGGGAAATCAGTGCGCATCTAGCAGACCAAAGGAAGCAGAAGTACTGTAGGATTAGCGTTGCAAAATTACAGGGATTTTCAACGTTGACATTTTCCATGGGAATTTATGGAAATTAACAGGAACTAATGAGAAATTTGGGGTAATTTATATGAACGGCATTTACCTGATCAAATCCATGTGTAAATATGAAACATTTCGGTTTGTTATAAGCAAACATGCATGCAAACGTGTCCATTGCAATATTTTTGAATTATAAATGAATTTTCAGGGAATTGTGGGGCATCATTAAGCAAACATTCATGCAAATATGACTGATACAACATTTTGAAATGACACTAATCAGTTTTTAGAACTTTCATGGTTTGGTTATTTTTTCATAATGGTCATTTTGTAGGTTGTGATCAATCATGGATTCGAAAAAAAAACGAAATTAAAACATTCTGTCTGTCTCACAAAGACTAACAGCAGGGATAAAATCCTGGATCCACTTCATAATGGAATCGCCTCCCACTCCTCAATTATTGTGAAGTTTACCCACGAGCAAACAAAAGAACAACAAACTAGAGCCACCCAAGAGATTGAAAGGTTTTGTCATGTTTTTTAAAAAACAAAAAATTATACATCTGAATCAGCCTCCCATCAACCCGTGTTCCAAAAAGAGACTAGTGGGAAAATTTAGCCCCAGTTTTAATTTTTGCATAATTACACCAGCGAACAAGTGAGGACACAATCTTAATATGGCTCTACTTAAAACTTTATCCTGCTCAGCTCGGCGGTGGAGGTCAAACAGGAGCCACGAATCAGGCGACAGCTCTCATTAAAGATACACGCCGCCCCCCCCGGAGCCGCCTGCTTAGCCGACCCCTCCAGAGGTGCATTCGTCCTCTCCCACACATCTGCTTATTTAGCTCTTGGCCGGCGTTTTGTTTTTTTCTTTCGACGAACTCTTTTCTTTGAAGCTCACTGCAGAAACTTTGTGTCTGACGGTGGGGGGGTGCTGCGACATCAAAGGGGGCACAAAGGCCTGCGATGACCCGGCACTGTGTTTCTGTGTGTGTGAGTGTGAGGACGTGAGCTGATTTCACCTCTAACGATGAGCCACCTGAAATGTCACCCCACACTCGACTTAGCGTTCACCTCCCACTCCTCAATTATTCTTCATTTTACCTGAGAGCAAACAAAGGAGCAACAAAGCAGAGCCAACGTTAAAGATTTAAAGGGCTTGTCCATATTTTTCGAAATAACGGGGGAAAAAACCTACTAAATCAGCCTCCCATCCTCCACATTTGTACCAAAAATCCAACCATTAGAAAAAAAATATTGTAGGCCAATTGTGGGGAAATTTAGCCCTGTGCGATTTTTTGCATAAGGCTGAAAGACCTCTGACGACCCACCAATATGTTTGTGTGTGTGTTTGTATGTGTATGAAAATCTTCGTCAAACCACGGGGAAATTTGGCCCTGTGTTATTTCTTGCATGCTACTTGGAGGTCAAACGGGAGCCAAAAATCAGTTTTTCTCTTAATGTGAGCCCTGTGGGGAAAATTAGCCCTTGATGTCCTGTGATGACCTGGCACTGTGTGCATGTGTGCGCGTGTGTGTGCGAACGTGATCTGATTTTACCTCTAACGACAAGCCACTTGAGACATCACCTCACACTCACCGTGTTCAGGCGCTACACGACTCTGCTTAGCGCTCACCTCCCACTCCTCAATTATTCTTCATTTTACCCACGAGCAAACAAAGGCGCAACAAACCGGAGCCGACTGGGAGAAGATTCCAAGCTCTTGTCATAATCTTCACAACAAAAATTTTATTTGTGGGCCCTTTTTAGAACTGTGGGGAGAATTTAGCCCTGTGTGATTTTTTGCATAAGATGGGAAGCCCTGTAATGACCCATGTTTGTGTGTGTGTGTGTCCACGTGTGTCCACGTGTGTCCACATAAGGTGGAAATGCCTGTTAAGACCTAGCAATGTATCTGTGTGTGTGTGTGTTCACGTGAGCCGATTAACGAAGAAAACAATACATGAAAAGCTCAGTCCAACTGTGGGGAAATTAAGCCCTGCGGGATTTTTTTTTGCATAATCACACTATGGCTCCACTTAAAACTTTACTCTGTGCTCCTCACCTCAGCGATGGAGGTTAAACAGGATAAAATCAGACAGTTCTCAGAAAAATGTACCCCTGCATTATTTTTTTGCATAAGGGTGAGAAGACCTGCGATGACCTGACACTGTTTGTGTGTGTGTGGGAGTGTGTGTGTGTGGGTGTGTGTGAGCTGATTTCACCTCTAACAAGCTACCTGAGACATCACCTCGCACTCACGGCGCTCAGGCGCGACACGACTCGGCTTTACCGTCCATGAAGTGGATTCTTGTGTCCCGTCTGCGGGAGATTGCTCTTATCTGGGCCTGAAGAAATAGCCGGCGTGGCGGCGTCTTTTATGATTATTCGTGTCAACAACGCTTGCCCGTGTTTGACGAATGAGCCGCGCACTCTTTTGACGTCTTTCCCTGCCTTTTGTTTCTTCCCGGCGTGGAGCGAAAGAATGGAGCCTTTCTCCTTTGAAGGACAATTTCCCGTCTGGCTGTTATCTGCCACTCCCGGTACAAGCGCTCCCTGTTTGCACGCCATGTGAAGTGCGAGCGGTGCCAGCTTCTTGACAAGTAAATGAAAGGTCCCATCGTTCTTCATGTTGCTTCCCAGGTGACACCCGCCGTCCCCATTCCGTCACCATCAAGAAGCCGAACAAGACGCACAGAACCTCAAAAACGGTCCATTACGGGCCGCCGGGGGGAGCGCAGACGCCATTAAGGGACGGTATCGGTTACAAATAATGCATGTCTCCTGTCTCATTCTCTTCTTGTCCGGGAGAAGCGGGACGGTGCGGAGATGTAGAGATGCACCGCCGAGACCTGGCATGCGGAATAACACCCGCGCTCTCACAACCCAAGGACGTCTCTCCCCTCGCCGGGTGTGGAGCGAGCGAGCGAGCGAGCGTGGCGTATAATCCCCGGCACAAAGCCATTAAACAACTGTACGAACAACCGACGCAAATCTGCAGCCGCCATCTTCAAAGCTGCCGGCATGTTCTGCTCTTGAGTGCGTTGCAGCTCATTAGCGATTAAAAAGAAGAAGAAGAAGGAGGGAAAAAAAGATGTCGGAATCACCTTGAAGGTGCTAATGCGGGCGTCACTTTGAGTTGAACGTCCGCGCGTGTTGCGCGTTGCACCGTGGTTTGCCATTAGCGTAGCACCTCAAACTAGGGTGGTGACATTTTTTAAATTCGGAAATTTTTGGAAAATGAACGGGAATTTTCTGGAAATTTGGGGGAATTTATACGAACTGCATTATATAAATATGAAACATTTTGTTATAAGCAGTCATGCATGCAAATGTGTCTAATGCTATATTTTTGAATGACATTATAAATGGATTTTCAGGGGGTTTGGGGGAATTTTCCCCAGCATCAATATTTGTCAGAAGCAAACATACATGCAAATATGACTGATACAACATTTATAAATGATGCTCATCAGTTTTTAGAACTGTCGTACTTTAATGGTTTCTTTCACAGAACAAAAAAAACCATGAGTGGTGAAACGGCCGAGACATATTCCCTATATTCTCCCCAAAAATGTCAAAATATTTAGTTTTAGCTTTTCTTCAGGCCATCAAGGACCTGGACCTCATCGTCTTCAATGGCAGCTGTCTCGTTATG
>CAESWR010000890.1:3033-14076 GCA_903171835.1 Mullus surmuletus
GAGTGTATTTTTTGGAGTTTTTTTTTTTTTTTTTCATTTTCTTTTTTTTTTGTCTAAAACATACCAAATACTCCTGCAAATGAAAATATTCTGCCCACCGTATTATATTTAAATATTTTGCTCTTATTTTATAGAATTTATTTTGTTGTATTTCACTAAAAATAGAATTTGATTTAAGAGGAACATTTTTGTCCTTGTGTTATTTTTAAAGAAGATATTGACTGTACAGAGTTCTGCGCCCTGTTTTTTGCCGACTTTTGTTTTGGCCATGGTGTGACGTTGAATTCTGGAGCTACAGTCGCGATGTGGACTTTCACTTTGTGAGGTTTTTTGTGCACAGAAATATAACAAAAAAAAAAAGCATTGCGCCCTTAGCAAATAAAGAACATGGAATCTTGTCTGTGTGTCATTTTTACTCCCGGATGGAAACGACGCCCGCCAAGAATTGTTAACCCACAAATCAGCCCACAAAATTGTTTTTGTGCCTTTTTTTTTATTTTGAATGCTAAGAATATTTCCACAACATTAATTGCCTTGAATTTAAAAAAATAAAGAGATATGTTTGGATGCAGTAGTGCTATCAAAGCTGTGTAAAAGCAAAAATATTTGTCTAAGGATTCTTGACTCTCCGCTTCCGGTGGATCAGGGAATTGAACCAGCAACCTCCCTTGTGTCTTTGTGACCTTCCTCATGTGTTTTCTCCTGATTGTTCTGTTTCTTGAGGGTGGGGGGGTGGATTGTGCTCTCAAAATTTGAAGGTGGAATCGTGGATTGGAGGATGTTGGATCTTCAGTGCCGTGGGCTCCCCGTGCTGGACGAACATGTTATTGCTGCCGCAACACGAAGAGCTGCATCACCAACAGCTCATGTTTGTGAAATATTTTGTGTTTTAGTTCATCTTTTTCTACTTCCAGGTTTCTACCTAGTTTAACCTGTGTGTTGGTACAGAGGCAAACCACTTCAGTTAATCCAATCTCAGTGGATCCATGTTTTTTGTAAACCCGAGTGATCCCAACATGAAGGGCCATTTACGTTCCTTACCATGTTATTGACAATAAATATAAATATCAATCCATATTGTGACCCTCTCTGGGCCAGTTTACATGATTCCACACTGGTTTCCATTGTTGGTCTTTGTTGCTGCTTTGCTGAGCTCACGCTCACTGTGGTGTGTGATATCTTTGCTTCTCCACCAGCGATGTCTCACACACACACACACGCACGCACGGGTGTGTCAGAGTCCTGGACGCTGTTTTTGTGTTTCTGGATGATTTGTCATTAATACGGCTGGAAATGTTTAAAATTCAGCTATTTGTGTTTTATCATTGGAGCCAATGGAGGAGCTCAGTGATCCTCAGAGGTTGATGTTTGTTTTGGAGTTGTTTTGACATTTCAAAATGCAGACACCAAATAATGGTGTCTACATTCTCCATAACCATCACAGCCAAAATAGCAGAGCTGTTTAAAGCCCAACACATCTAAAAGGTCCTTAATGTGGCCAGAAGGTTGGAACATTTAATGGTCAATAATGTACAAAGCATGCCTTCCACCGCTCTTCATCTTTAACCCATAAGGATCCACGGTGACATGGGGGTCTCACACCCTATTAACTTTGTGGAAGGTTCTATGTTAAGCTAAATCCTTGATTTTTCACTCATGAAGTTCCAGAGCAACACCTATAGCACATTTATGATAGGTCATGTGACCAGTGGGAGGAGCTTGTGTTCCAAACCAACTGACTGAACTTGACTGAAAGTTGCCTGTGGAAAATCAAGCTTGCCAGCTAATTTGAAGGTGCTCTTTCTTAGGCTAACAGGTAGGTTTTATCCAATTCAAGGATTGCAATGATTAAATATCAAGCTGATTGTCAAAAATAAACCGTTGTTTACACATTTTTTGAAGAACTTTGTATAAAATGATCAAGTAAATATCGGTGCAACACATATGTCACATCGGGCAATTAGCCTAAAAATGGTTGAAAAAAATTGTCACAATAAGAAAAATAATCATCTGATCCGTTTACTTGGCTGATTCAATTATATTCAGTTATATCTTGCATATATTGTTTATTCTAGCTTAATTGAACCAATATCAGTTATATCATTTTATTCATCAGTTGCAATAAACCCTGTTGGGCACCAAGTAGCTGGTTACTTACAACATGGCAGTTCTACAACATGGCAGTTCTACGACCACATCATGACATCAGCTGCTTGGTCAGAGGCCACTGAATCAAAGAAGATTCCAGGCAGTAGTGGCAACTCGCCTCATCCTCGTCCAGTCAAAAAGGGGGCGCCCATCACACTCAACAGCAACACCCCATCTCAACCAGCATCTCTGAAGAGAGTCCATGTAGGAGTTCCTCATGTTTGTTTCTTCATTCCTTTATTTCCACTTTGTCCAGAAACAAATGTTACAAATTCCACAAAACTTGAGATTTTAGATTATTGGTTGTGGAATTACAAATGTTTTTGTCCTGGTGAGCTTTGACACCCCATTAGAGGGTAGAAGAGGATCAATAGTGAAGGCAGGGAGAGGGTTACTGATAATATTTCCTTCCATAATCATTAAGATAAGCATCCATTTTGCCAAAGCTAAACCTACTCTGAGGCATGTTTTTTTCATTGTTCAGATGGTACGTCTCATGTTGATCTGAGAAAAGGCTGAGCCTGAACCTAGAGTTGTTTTTTCATTATTCAGATGGTATTCATGTTATTGGATGTTGATCTGAGGATATACAGATATAAATACATTCTCTTTAAGATTAAGGTTCAACATATAATTTAACTATTTTACGCCCGAAGTGACATCTACGTCTCTTCTGAGATCTCTGCACCTCGTGGTGGAATTTTGAAATTGTTTTGAGAAATGTGTTCCATGTGCTCTATTTAACCTGGTTTACGCCACACTTAATTTTCCTTGAGGTAGAAACGGGTCCGGGTCTTTATGGGTTAAGGTTTCTTTTTTTCCCGGAAACAGATCCTCAAACTCCTCAATCTGTTTGAGTCCCCACATTCCACACAAACAAGACTAGGACACGTCGATTCTTTTGGAACAAGTTTTATTATCAAGAAAGTCAGATCTAGTTCTCCTTCTCCTGGACGGTCTTTGTTCCGCGCAGTCTGCCTGTACGACGGGCAGCAATAAGACCGACCTTGCGACCAGCAGGTGCGTCCCTCCTGATTGTGGAGGGTTTGCCAATATGCTGATGGTTACCACCACCGAACGGATGCTCAACAGGCTGCGGGGAGACACAGGAGAGGGCAAAGGTTAGGGTCACGTCCAACACCAGGTCAACAAACACAATCGTGGAGCTGCTGAACGTGGAGGATCTTCAGCCGAACCAACTAAGAACTCCACTTTGCACCTCTCCAAGATGGCCGCTGTTTCAGCCTACATTGACATTTCTGCCATTTTATCACTTTTGCAAAAGTTAAAAATAAAGTTGAGGTTGATGTGGACTCAAAGCTCTTGGAGATCCTTCAGATGCTCCTCAACAGCTCTATTATGGGTTTCTGGAGGTATCAGCAAACCTAATTTAATGCTTTTTAAATGGTGCTTAAATATAATGCCCATGTCGAACTGCAGATAGTTTGACTATATATATTTTTGGTATATTTTTCCCAACATGTGCTAATATTCCCAGCATCCGGTGTTGTGACTTTGTGCATCGGCCGTAAATAATAGACAATTTAAGGGTTCCGCCTGTCAATCATCACACTATACTTCCAATCACAATTGGAAAATGTGACCAATCAAAACAATGTTGACATGTATTCAATTTTTAATGCCCCTGGACGTCGCATTTAATGCTTTTCAAGGCCTTAATTCTTGCTAAAAACTATTGACTTTTAATGCTTTTTAATGACCCACGGAATCCCTGTAGATGAGATGCTCCAAAAAAATGTTGGACTGCACTAATGAGGAAGTCTACTAGATGGAGGCAGCAAATCTTTAAGGAGCCGAGTGAGGAGCAGGACCGGTTCTGCAGATGAAGAAAGTGGCGGCGTGGACTCACGTTCATAGCCACACCACGGACACGTGGCCAGCAGTTCCTCTTGGCCTTGTACTTGTGGTAGGCGCGACCAGCCTTCAGGATGGGCTTGTCGATACGTCCACCTCCAGCAACAACACCTGCAGTGAGCGCAATAACACACCGTCAGCACACACACCAAAGTCAACCTGAAGCTTCTCCTCCTCCTGAGGTGGTTCCTCACCGACGACGGCTCTGTTGGCAGAGGCGATGACCTTCTTGGAGCCCGAGGGAAGCTTGACTCTGGACTTCTTGGTCTCGGGGTTGTGCGAGATGACGGTGGCGTAGTTTCCAGAGGCGCGGGCCAGCTTGCCTCTGTCGCCGGGCTTCTCCTCCAGGCAGCAGATGATGGTTCCCTCAGGCATGGTGCCCACGGGCAGAACGTTGCCGATGTTCAGCTGAGCTGCACGACAGAGTTGGGAACAAATGCCTCAATGAAAACACTCAGGTGGTCACATTTTCACACACTTTAAATGCTCAAACCCTGGTGAACATCTCACAGTCCACAGCCTCCACCTCCTGTAGATAGCTTCACCACAGTAAAACTTTTACTGCAGGTTTTTAATCCCAAAGCCAGCTCAGGTGATGACCTGATGATAGCTGGGCAGCAACAGGAGTCCAGTCAGGGTGACCAATAATCAGACAAATAAAACCCAATGGTTTGTCATGCAGCACTGACATGCAAGTTTGCAATCTAAGAACTTGTAAATTCATTGGATTCATTGGACACAGCAAACTCAAAGCAGTGAATTATTGAGACCGGAGCAGCTCTACCGCCCTGTTCCGTACACCTTCTCGGTCCACCACTTAAACACGCTGTTGATATTCTTTGAAGAAGAATCAAGTAGCTTTATGTCATGATTGAACAATTGTTAACAAAATCTGCAACTGTGGGGCGAGTTTACAAGTTATATTTCTCATTCCCTCTCAAATATGCATTTCTTTTCATCTATTTCTATAATTTCTTCACTTTATATTCGAAATAAACTCTGCATTAATTCACTATTAAGACAAACACGCCGCCCACCTTTCCCTGTAATGTACATTTGAAAGATCTCCGTCCCAGTTTTACGCGCAGTGGATTGTGTGTGAGTGACAGCGTCCAGTGCTGCCGTCGACTCTCACAAACAGTTACACATCTGACTGAAGATATTTCTCCACGATCTAAAAAGGTACGCTGGGATTCGTCCCTTCCTGGCTTTGCTTATTAAGGATTCGTGTAGAAATGCAGAAGCTACAAAGTTAATTAAAACAATAACAGCATTTCCTCAAGTTGGAGCTCCAACAAGTTCTCCGTGTTTGTCCTCAGCCTGGCCCTCGCACGGCACAATCAGATAAAGGATGGGTTCAATGTTCTGATTCCACACCTCAGACGTTGTTTAATAACCAAGTGAGGGTTCGTTTCATCTCAGTTACTTTGGTACGTTTTGTGGTAATTGTGTGTAGATCAGACACCAGTAACAGGACAGATACCCGTCATCAGACCATGTAAGTACGCGGAGCTGCTTGCAGTCTTACCCTTCTTGCCACAGTAGATGAACTGTCCAGTGTGGATGCCCTCAGCGGCGATGAAGAGCTCTGTCCTCTTCTTGAAGCGGTAAGGGTCGCGGAAGGCGACCTTTGCCAGGGGAGCGCCACGGCCGGGGTCATGGATGATGTCCTGGGAGACGCAACATCACACACACACAGGACTTTAGACACATGTCAGCACTCCAACCCACGGTGGATCTGCTCCCCGGCTTACCTTCACGATCCCCTTGATGTAACCGTGGCGTTCAGCGAAGTCAATGTGGCGGAGTTTAGCAGCACCTTTCCTGTGCTTGACGTGGGCTTTGAACACGGAGCCCGCACCTTTTCTCTGACCCCTGATCACACGACCCATGGTGGACTGCAAACACAGGACAGGGCCGCGGTTAGTACTCTGACACACATGAGGATCTACTTTACTCTTGTGAGGATCTACTTTCTCCCCGTGAGGATCTACTTTACTCTCTTGAGGATCTACTTTACTCTCTTGAGGATCTACTTTACTCTTCGTGAGGATCAACTTTACTCTTCGTGAGGATCTACTTTACTCTTCGTGAGGATCTACTTTATTCTCGTGAGGATCTACTTTATTCTCATGAGGATCTACTTTATTCTCATGAGGATCTACTGTCTCCCCATGAGGATCTACTGTCTCCCCATGAGGATCTACTTTATTCCCATGCGGATCTACTTTATTCCCATGAGGATCTACTTTCTCCTCATGAGGATCTACTTTATCCTCACGAGGATCTACTTTCAACACGTTTCTGCGTCAATGTGCTCAAACGGCGTGACGTCACCGCGCAGGTTTGACTGAGGCTGTGTGCTAACGCTAGCTAGCATGCTAGCAGCGCAGCTCACCAAAGCCGTGCTAAATATTGCGCTGCACTGGAATTAAGGTGAGCAAACACGTAACAAACTTCACATTTCATCCCGTAAACAACATGACTCAGCGCCGTTTAATCGCCGCTGAGGAGCCGCGGACCGCCGAGCCCTCCGCGGCCGCGCACCGCCGTGTCATCACACCGCTACACTCACGTCTACCGCGTCAAAAACACCCCGAAACGACTTTAACGTCGGTAATATCCAGCAGGACTCGTTCTTTCACGTCATCCGCGCAGCTCCGGGTGTGTTTGTAGGTCGGATGACTCGATAAAATGGTGATTTGAAGCAGATTGAGCGAAGCGAGTGAGGAGAAGCTGTCCTACCTAAACTCCGTTGACGGAAAGAGGAAGTGCTCCGGCAGAGGCCGACGTTTTCTTCCGGAGAAGCGAGCGAGGGGGCTGATGGGAAATGGAGTCAGCGGGGTGAAGGCCGACACGGCGTCTGTAGGTTTGTCAACTTCCTGCCGTCATCACGAGACCATTGCAACACGACTGCTTCTCAAAAAACTATGACGTCACAAAAGTATTACAACAGACGTTAAGACAGTACTTAGATAAATAATACTACTTATAAAGAATACTTCAAATACATCATACAGGCACCGCAGGTCCTTCCTCCCCACTGCTATCAGACTTAGTAGACCAACACCACCAACAACAATATATGCACTATATTTCTCCTTACACATCAAGGACTCTGATTTACAGTTTATTTATTAATTATGAGCAATATCATCCGGCTATCATTCAGCAATACTGTAGCCCAGGGGTCGGGAACCTCTGGCTCGCGAGCCAGATGTGGCTCGTTTGGTGGCTGCATCCGGCTCGCAGATAAGTCTTAGCTGACATTTCTTAACATGATAAGTAATGAATAATTACGCTGAAATTTAAAGTAAAACATTACAGAAATCACAGTTTTAAAGATAACGTTCAAATTATAAATTATTGTCACGCATTTTAATCCGTCAATCCATTTTCTACGGCTGCTGTTCAGGGTTGCAGGTTCTGGAGCCAATCCCAGCTGACCTTTGGGGTCCAGGAGGGTCAGACACCAAAACTTTTTTATTGGATAATGCAGTAGCCTACAGGAGTTGTGAGGTCCAGAACTAAACTTCCCTCCATTTCATCAAAAAAAGTCAGCGAGCTGTTTTATGCAGAGCAAAGCCTTTTGATGAAGAAGATGGCGACAATTTCAGCATATTCAACATATCATACTCTAAAATTGTTGGTCTTACTTCAAAAAAAAACATGCATTTAGTTGTATTCAGCATTTACAAAAATATGATCTGGCTCTCACAGAAATGTATTTTCAAATATGTGGCTTTCATGGCTCTCTCCCGACCCCTGCTGTAGCCATTTCACACACATCCATACCTGGTTATTTTATGTCTATTGCACTGCTATTTTCTATTTTATACTAGTACTTTTATCCTGTTCTATTTGCACTGCTCTTTTCTTTTCTAGTACACTAGTTCTTTTATCTATATTTATCTTATTTTTATTGTGTGTATGTGTGTATGTGTATGTTGTCTGTACTGCTGCTGATAACAATTTTAATCTCCCCACTGAGGGATGAATAAGGGAATATCTTATCTTATCTTATTTGTAAGAATTCATATAAATAATGTATAGATACATAGATTTATATATAACATTATGATATATTTTTGGGTGGGACTTAGTTATCACTTCCACATGCTGCAGTTTCATAAAAACATCACATAGTCACAAATTCAACCACCCTGTGCAATACATTGTACATTTTTCTGTTTACATTCATAGTATTTATACTTGTTTTCATATTCATATTTGTATATAAGGCAATTGCATTGTAAGATTGTATACTTATACTTATTCTGTAACTGTTTGCACTGGAAAGGAGGAGGCTCTTCAATCTCGTTGTACAATTGTATAATGACAATAAAGGCCATTCTATTCTATTCTGTTATATTCATATCATGAGCACTTGGTAACGCTCACTTGGATATCAGAGCTAAACTTTGTAGGCACTTGAAGGTCTTTCTTCCTCTTCACATCATTCAATACTATTTTGGCAGTCTTCCATGCATGGGTATTTTAAGATCTACCTAGAGTTTCAAAAATGTTGTTGTGATCTTTCACCGGGCGTTGACTGCGACACTCTGACGTAAGCTGGTAATGTCACTATGGGCCAGCAGATGGCGCCACAGGTTCTGCCACACAAACCACAATCCCACTGTGTTCACAAATACATTTTGTGTCGACTTGGTTTAAAAAAGAATGAAGGAAAACTAAGGTAGAGAAAGAAAAGCGGAGAATATATGATAGATGTCAAATATTCGAGGAAATGTCATATCAAGTCTGTGGAGTTTAATTGGTCATTACCTCACCCTGTTTCAGGTCAGCAAGTTGAGCAACATACTTTTAGTGGGCAGGAACACCGCCGGCAACCCTGATGACGGCTGCATCATGACTAATAAAAGTGACACACCAACTTGTTTCTCATCACGCAGCATTGTTTGTGTTGGCTGGTTTCCATGTCAGTTTGCGGAAACATTTCTCACTCGTCAAGTACCTGGAGAGACTAAGCTTTTGCTGTTCCTCAATGGTAAATGAAGCAGGATTTGCGATCAGTCTCACTTATTGCCTCACATTTTGGAAATCTCTCTCCAGTTGACCTTTCTCCCAATTACCCCTGTTGTCCACCATTATCCTGTCAACATATGGTCCCCTGGGCCTTCGGTGCGGCCTAAAGCAGGGGATAAATGAGCGAGCCCAGCGCTCCTGCTCTGCACTGTACGGCGAACAGAAGGCACCCGGCTTGAGGAGGCGCTGGAAAGAGGGGGGGGTTGTGAGGGGAAGAGAAGCGGGAGGATGGGCCAAGGCTTTGGTCCTGCTAATGCTTGACTCTGCCTGACCTCACAAAGGACATTTGAGACCATATGACCAGGAGACAGTCGCTCACACACGTCACACGTCCCCTTTACAGCAGCTTTGGGAGGCAGTTGTCTGATATGAATGTGTTTATATGTACAGAATACACAGGTTTCTGATTGAGAGTTAGTGTGGGAGGGGATCTTATGTCATCGTCTTTTTCTTTCACTTTGTGGGGCAGCGAAGGCTGTGTGGCCTTTTCTATTATTCAAATGTTTTCTCCCCAATCATATCATTCTGTCTGTCTAAGCATTGTGATTTTGATATCCGCTCTGAATACCTCCTCAATTACACTTCTTGGGGGTTCTTCCATTTTTAAAACTGCTTTATTGGCATTTTGGTGGCGTGATCGTTACGTGAAACCCAAACCCTGCAGGTCACACAGGATTTCTGTATTGATTGGAGAGCCATTCAAGGCAAATGTGTGTCTTGGGGGCAGCTATAAATGAAGACAAAGCAGCTTGTGGAGGAGTTCGCACAGCGGGGCAATTTAGTGCGCTTAGAATTGAGAGAGCAAGAATGCAGGGAGAAGATGTGAAAATTAACAAAACTGAATGGTTTGTATCCACACCACCAAGACTGTATATAATAGATATAAAGAATACACATAATCGGAGGTGAATGGCGTCCTCTGACATGCCCGACTGTTTTTCGAGATAACTTTTATTTTGAATCACAGAAATAGGAAAAGGAATTGACTGATTGACTTTGTCTCTTCATCAGCTTTACTGGCCGAGTGTGTGAAAACATACAGATAATTTGACTCCGGTTCTTCCTTACTCCAATGTTTCCAAAGTTTAACATGAATAAACATAAATACGAACATAGATAGACCCAATATAAACAAACAACGAGAACAACGAGCAGAAGAATAGTATAAGTACAACAACAACAAATAAGAACTCTGGTCATATTGCACTTGTCATGTCTCACTACGCATGCTGTTCAACTGCACCTTATACTTTATTTTTATACTCTTATCTTATTCTATTTTGCACTACAGTTGATACCGTCACTACTGTTTATTTAATACTGCCTATTTATACATTTTCTCATGAATGTACAGTATATACTGCATATTTGGACATTTTGTACACCTTTTACCTTCGTGTATATTTCCATGTATATATCTTCATCTTTAGATTTATGTATATTGCTAAATCAGTTTAGGCTGTCATTGTCTCTGTGTGGAATGCTGCTGCTGCGCAAACATTTCCCAACTTGGGATCAATAAAGTATATCTATCTATATGTGTGTGTGTGTGTGTGTATATTTATATAAATAAACAGGAGTCGGGTCTATTACATTTCTGTAGATGTGTTTCGGTATGGACAGAGTGGAAATGATCTCTGTAAAACCTCTCACTGACGTTTTACGGTCGCAGTGTAAATGTGGGCCCTTCAACGCTCACCCACGCTCACACGCCGGGTTTCGTGTCGCCATCAGTAACTGCTGTCGTCGTCTCCGCCGCAGCCAATCAGATCCCCGCGGAAGTCTCGCGAGACTTGCCCGGCCACTCGCCGGCACACAAAAGTGATATCTCGCGGTACCTGCGCACTCCGCGTCTCATTCCACCACGGTCGAGCCTGCCGGGAGAAGCCAGCCGCTTCGTTTGGAAACTTGGACGGGATTAATATTTATACATAACAGAGAGAAAAAATTGTTGTTTTATTTATTTTTTTTTAA
>CAESWR010000890.1:81719-100281 GCA_903171835.1 Mullus surmuletus
ACACACACGGCGCTCAAACACAAACACTCCTGAATGTTTTAATTCCGGCCTCCCACCGCCAATTTGCTCGCCGCGAGGAGAAACAGATGCACTTTTTTCCCGGCGAAGGAGACGGGCCTCGCCGGGATCAGCGCCGTAAGTCTTCGTCTTTGCGAGCGTCTGCGGCGGCGCCGCCTCCCGGCCAATGACACGGCTGCTGCATTCACATGGAATTCAGCGCGCGAGAGAAACACACGTCACGGACGGACAGAAAAACAAAACAAATGCACTGATGGAACGACACAACGCAGCTCTGAATTCAACAATAACACACACACACACACACACACACACACACGCACCAAATTCAGAATTACCGCATTGATCCCTAAAGGGAAATCCTGATGTTACAAGGAATCCTGATAGATAGTGAAGTGAAGAAATATTGAGAAATAATCAAATAAAATAAATAAATAGATTTAAAAAAAGTATTTTTTTAAATTAAAAATAAATAAATAAATAAAATATATTATAATAAAATAGTATAATACAATAAGAATAAAAATAAATCAAATTACAATAAAATAATAATATTTTAAAAAAAAACATGACGAGCGGCTAGATTTATTCTGGAGTTTTTTTGTGCAAAGTGGATATTTCAGCTTCCCTTTGCCTTGAGGTGATACTTCTGAGCTGTAAACAGCCTCAATATGAGGATTAGGCCTGTTGTGACACAAGGGCGACTGCAGCTTTAAGCACCTCTCACCTACACAAACACACACACGTCCAAATAAAGCCCCTCACCATCTTGGTGCTGTGGGAGTCAGCGCGACAAACCTCTCACACACACTTTGCTTATCGTTAATGAAGCTGAAGACGAGCGCTGGAACTAAGTGGAAGTGAATTAAGGGCCACAGAGGGAGCGCAGACTTTTTAAAAGGGAGTATTTGTGATAAAACAACATCTGTGCGTGTTGCCCTTCCCCGCCGGCGCCGCTTATTTACACAATATGACAGAGAATAAATCCTGTAGAACCCTCAGAGACTCAGAGAGGGAGAACTGAGTCGACAAATAAAGGATTTCAGGCGACAAAACGCCGCTCTCACCCCAACACAACCCGCCTAAACTGCTGTTTGGCCTTTTTTATGAGCCGCCGCCGCTGCCGCCGCCGGGTCCCGAGCTCTGGCTGTGACCTGCAGCGCCGAGCATCAGCAGCCATTTGTCAAGTTCAGCGCTCGGACACCTGAGCGGGCGATTCAGAGGGAGAATTTAATCTAAAAACAACACGACCTTTTTCCCGTCGCTGCCGAGCGCTCCGAGCAGCGCAGGTGGAATGAAGCAGTTTGTTTCCTATGTCGCGTTAAATGTCAAAATCTCATTTGGGGCATATTTTAATGGTTTAAAAGGCTAATTTCATGGCTAGAGAGCGGCGTGCCCATATCAAGAGGCACCTGCTGCTTTCATTAGCCAGAGTGGCGGCGGCTGACTGACGGCAAAATACCTCAACTGAGCTCTTAAAAAAAAACGGTTTTAAAATTGAAATGTGGAAACGCAAAACAGCAGGAAGAAACGTCTCAGAGAATGTTTGAAAAGGGAAAACAGCCACCTTTCATGTTTGCACCCAATCAGTCGCCATGGTGAGGTGCAGAGGTGGGGGAAGGGGGCGGAGCCAAAACCTCTACTCTATGTAGAGGGTTGTAAGAAGGTTCTTACTCTGGAATAATATGACTCAAATCGAGGTTAAAAAACGGAGGGGGGAAAAAAAAGTGCTGAGTAACTTTTATGTAATATTTGATTTATTTGTATAATAATAGAAATAAAATCATAAAAGATAAAGAAAAAAGCGATTTCAAAAAACACTGCACACTTGAGGGCAGCAGCATATCAATTTTATTCAATTTTAAGTGTTCACATTTTAGCTTGCGCCTCTTCTCCTGCCTTTACGGTAGCCTGCATGACCATATTCCATGACCAGGATGTGATGGAATATGCCTACACACATGTGTTTTTCTATTTCAAGAAAAGCTGCTGCATAAGCAAGGGCTTTTTTCCTTTCAGGTATTTCGAAACTAGTGTCGGATAACGAGTGGGTAATAAGAAAAGCGAGGAGCCGAGTTTAGTGCCACGTCGTGGGTGACGAACAGCGTTTCTTCTTCACAAACCTACTTCAGTAAAAGTAGAAAGTATTTTGCAGTAAAATGACTCTAAATTCATCCAAACAGTTACTCAAGTAAATGTTAAGTGTTTACTGACACAAAGAGTCGCTCTCCTGCAGCTGCCTACATGTCCCACGATGCACCGGGACAGCTGCTTTACAACGTGACTTTTCTGCTGTCCACAAAAATCCACAAGCAGCTTTGTTGCTTTGTTACAAAGTGAGGCTGAGCGATGCTCGACACAAGGCTGCTGACTGAGGAGATTAAAATGTCACACACACTCCTCTAATATCACACAAGCACACACACACACACACAGTTGTGGCAAAGCAGTGTGACATCACTGTGGTTAGATAGAAAGGTACACACCGTCCACGGCTGCTTTCAGCTCTTGCGGCGGCTCCACCTGCGCGAAGCCCGAGTGCAGCTTCGCTTTGTCGTCACTCGGGATGTTTCTATCCTGCTGGTTTGTTGTATTTTCTCTTTTCTGGGTAAAAACCTGCAGCTGCAAGACCAGACGTCTCCACTTTGGCGTCAGTCTGGTCGAGTGTGAGTCTAAGAAACCACAGCAGATCAGCTTTCAGACGAAGCAGCTGCTGACTGGAGGGTTTTCCAGTGGAATCATCAACATCCCGACAAAGCGGGGGGAGAACCTGCTGCTCTTTGCTCCTCACTCATCCTTCGCTTCAGCTAACTTTTCCACTTCTCACATAAAACTGCGGTAAAACATCACATAACGTCTTCTCTTCTCATTTGAGCTAAATGTGGCGAAAAGAAAATGAGACCAAGCTGTAACGAAGGTGAGAAATGAATGCTTCATCCTTGAGAAGTTCACTTTTCAGGTGCAGCGACTCATGTGTGTGTGTGGGTGTTTTTGCTAAAAGTCCAAGAGAGTCTGGCAGTGAAGATGATTCGAAGGCTTTCAAAATAAAAGTATGAAAGTAGAGCAGAGGTTTCAGGTATGTCGAAATAGCCGCACGCATAAGCAGCTTTTTTCCTTTGTGAACATACTTGAATTATTGTGTTTTCATGGATAATTTTTATGTTATTTTATGTAAATATGTTCTGTAAAAGTTACTTTTGTTCATTAAAAAAAGGGAGAAAAACTGTCAGTAGGAAATTTTCATCCAAAACAAACAAACTCATTAAAAATCGGAGGTTACATTTACTTGAGTACATTTTTGGATCAATTGTACTTCTATGAGTAACTTTAATGCACAATACTTAATGCACATATTTACTTTTACTTGACTATATTGTGAGGAAGAACCTCTTGCTTTGCTACATTGCACTGCACGGCTCGTTACTTCTCTTTTTGTCTAAGTGACTCTGTGCATCTTTATGATGCTAGAGACACTTCCAAAAAAGGCTCTATTACCACACGACTCCATTTCACCAATCAGACGCCGCCATCCAGTCACATGACCACACTGCTGCTGCATCACAACCAACGCTCACTATAACACAGAGCACCAAAGGCCGAGCGAAGAGCGTTTCAGCGTCGGGAAGCTCTGCGTCTGTGTTTGCTTTCACGTCTCCAGCACGACTTCCTCTTTCACTTACCAACCACACTCACTTCCTGCGCGCGGCAGGATCAAACGTGCAGCAAAAACAACAATATAAAATGCTGGAAACAGCTGATATGAAAAATAATGATAAGAAAAACATCATGAAAGAGTTTTGTGTGTTTTCAGTGTGTGTGTGTGTGTGTGTGTGCGTGTGTGTGTGTGTGTGTTGTGTGTGTGTGTGTGTGAGTCACTTACGTCGAGCAGTGTGTGTAGATGCTGGTCCTGGAAAACACTGTGCAGGAAGTCTAAATCCTTTTCACTGCAGTCCGTCAAAGCGTGGATCTCCTCTAAACTGTCCAACACCTGAGAGACGGCCCCTGCAACACACACACACACACACACACACACACATCAGAGGAAAGAAACACCACTTTGTTGTCCTCATGCACTTCACCTCACAACTGAGACGGGCTCACAGCTTTTGAAGCAGTGTCCAAAATAAGGACGTGGACATCAATCACACACACATACATACTCACGCACGCACGCACACACACGCACACACAGCAAACTGAGCTGCACCACGAAACATAAGAAGCCAAAGGTACCTACTTTCTGCTGCTAGAAGCCCTGCAGGTGGGAAGCATTAACAGAAGCACAGACACCGTTAACAGGCCGCACGCCGCTGTAAGTGTGACATCACAAAGCTCTGCCCCCAGACCGCTGTTGTACGACTTGATTTTCTCGCTCCCTTTGCTTCTCCGGGTGTGTCCGAAATTGCCCCCGTACGCCATTTAGTAGCGGTGTCCGAAACCTCAGTGATCAAATTCAATGTCCTATATAGGCGACTCAAAATTTCCCATAACGCACCGCAAAAAGTAGTGACTAGTGCTGTCGCAATATCAGATGTTCACTCAACGGTTATCGTGGGCAAAAAATGTCGCGATAATGATATTATCACAATATCAAGAAAAATGTAAATAACAATGGTATAATCAATGAATTAATTTTTTACTTTAGGATATTTTTCTCTTTTGGTAGATTAATTACTGTCTAAGGTGGTGTAAAGATAATATGAAAACAGTAAATGTACAACTGCATATAAAAAGTAGGATGTTTTCAAGTGGCACTGGATACACCAGAGGTGGGCAAACTCAGGCCCGGGGGCCACATGCGGCCTGATGAACTGCTTAATCCGGCCCGCAGAGCCATCACAATAATTTCTCCAAAAGCCTCCAAAAAGTAAGAAGGTTGTCAGCTTGATTAGTTAGAAGAAGTGTCAGACCCCCCCCTTCACCTCGCATGCTAACATCTGCCCTCAAGAAGGTGGAGCCAAACATCATTTGGAGCTTCATCATCCATCTTGAGTCCAATTTACAGGTTTTTCAAAATGATTTTCTCTGTCAATAGTCCATCAAGCACGATTTTTAGTTCACCTCCAATCCTCCTTTAGGGGTCAGTTTCCCCGTTCACCAAGATCTAAAACCCAATGTGGCCCCTCAGACAATCCCTGGTTTACACGATATTATCATATTTTTCACATGATATTGAAAAGTCTTATTCAAGATGTTTCACTAACCGGAATATGGACCTTAACCCTAACATTGACTGACTGGAGACGTAGCCAGTGTGGTGTGGAGATCACAAGTGTCTCTATGGTTCTGCGGAGAGCTTCATCCTGCATTCTTGGACTTCAGGCCTTCTTAGGACCACCACCCTCTGTTCTTCAAACCAGTTGAGCTTCTCTCTGCCTTCAATCAGTACTTTTTGTCGAAGTCTGAAGGCCACTGCGATTGTCCTACCAGTGCACTCACGCCAGAAATCAAATAACTGAGAAAACACTGAATGTTGTTGAAAAAGGTTATTTGATATTGATTATGATTCCTTCAAGGCTCCCTCACTGGTACTTTGAAACAAAACTTTCCACGTATACTCTACATATATACTTCAACTTTAACTTCAAAGTGAGCAGAATGTGGCCTTGAAAGTATTGAAGGGAGGTTGTTTTAGTTTCAGCATTCTCTCTGCACGCGAGACGTCCGCGGGGCCTCAGCCTCGGCCCTGCACAGAAGCTATTAAACTGCAAAATGGGATAAAGTGTCAAACCTCAGACTGAGGCGGCCTTATTTTCATGTTTGAGCGCTCGCGGCTAAACTCTCTGCCGGTCAGTTTGCACATTGTGGTTAACGGGAGCGCAGCGAGAAGCGTGCGAGCGGTTGTGTGCGCTGGAGAAAGCAGAACTAAAAAACAACACATGTAAAACCAAAGGAAGGAAATCTGAGGGAGGAAGTGTGGTGAAGGTGGGGATCGAGGGGGTCTTTGGGCACCTGAGGAGGTGGGGTCATCGGAGAAGTCGTGCAGCTCCTCGGGGGGGTCGCCATAAAAGGAGTTAAACTTGTGGCTGGACACCGCAGCCAGAACGGCCCCCTGAAAAACACACGGCCTTTATCTCAGCATCGCCCGTTGTCATGGCAACTATCTTGCAAGACGTGACGGTGCCAGCATTTTCATTTTTTTTTTTTTTGTGCAAACCTTGAGCTTCCTCCTGGCGTTAAACTTTCTCAGCTGCTCCACGGTCTCGGGCAGGTGGATTTTGTAGGCGTAGCGGTCGCGCTCCTGCAGGAACACACACAAACACAAAGTCAGAAATGGCGATAACGCGCCACCTTCCTGCTTTAACTGGCATGACGCAATGATGCCCCACATTCAACCAATGGAAGCACTCGGATACAAGCCGTCCATTCCAGACTCGCTCCAGCACTTCTAATAAAAGGTTTTTTTCTCACAGCTACTGATGCTGACTGTTGCTCTCTGTTGAGTAACATCACTTCATCAAGCCTTTTCTAACATTCCACACTACTAAATAAGTAAATAAAAGTATGTGTGATTCGGACTGATATCATATCAGATTGATATTGGAATCGTCCAATACTCAAGGCTTTAATATCAGCATCGTATCAGAAGTAAAAAAAGTCGTATTGGGACACGCCTAGGATACAATATTATGGGATAGCATTTACACCTGGCATTCATATGCGTCTTCAGTGTCAACACTGAGATCCGATCACATCTTTGCACAGGAAAAATGAATAAATAAATAAAAATATAAATGAATGAACAAGAAGAAAAAAAGAAAAGATCAGCCATCTGTGAAGCTGCGCTATTGTTTGCTCGTGTGTTGGTGTTTGGAAGCGGTGGAAGAATCGGTCTCCAACTCTCCAAAGCAGAGGAGATGCTCTAGTCTCCAGTCTCTAGTCTCGTCCTCCCTCATCCACGAGTGTCTTGCATCACGTTCTCCATAGTTGAGGACTGCTTGGTGTGTGTAAAAAAAAAAAAAGAAGAAAAAAATCACTTCAAGATTGCTAGCATCGCACGCTAAGTGCTGCTGTCCACCTTGATGCTTTGTTTTGGAAACCTCCGCACGCCGCCATGATGACGAGTTTGCGCCCACACAGTTGTGGTTTGTGGACACAGTTAGTGTTTCCACCTGAGTTTAATGAGCTCACAAACCTCCCTGACCGACTCACAGCACAATCCCTCCTCCTCAGCGTGTTCACACCTGGTCTTTCATGTGCTCACACACTCTCCCACTGACGTCCCATCACCCAAAACACACGTTAACAATTCAGAGTTCCTACGGCTGATTTTGGTCCAGATCACTTTCAAGCCATGGCCGTGTTGGATGGATATAGCTACTGTCTCTGAAGGATAATCATTTTCTTTAAAATTTGAAATTCTGGTGTCCATTCTTACATCAGAACAAACTAGGAACTAATATGAGAATTTGCAATAAAAATCTGTCACTGCAGAAAAAACAAGAAACGCCTCAAATTCAGTGTTGCTGCTAATCATTGACCATCTGAGGCTCTGAGATCTAAATCCTCCTTGAGTTGCATTTTAAGGAAATTATTGAAGTTTTGTACGTTTATCGATTAAATACTGTGGAGTTACATAAACAAACATGTATTTTGGGGGGATTTTAACCCTCTAAATGCCAAAGATTTTTACAACATATTACATAACACAAAACATGCTGGTATGGACGTGAATTTTCAGGTCAAAAAGCGGCGCTGTGGGCGGCGTCTCAGAGTGGCAGGACTTGACACCTCAGCGGTTTCTTTACTGATAAACCGATCTTTGCAGACTGTGTGCAGGCTTTGTGGTTACATGTGTTTTGGTCACAGCTTCTTGCAACACCAGCGCTGGTTTGTGTCTGTGTTCTCTGCTGGTATTCTTTTTTGGTGTGCAGAGCGTGTGGTAGAAACCACAGGAAGCTGCTCAACGCTGAACCAATCAACCGCAGAATCAGCAGGGAAACTCTCTGTACTTTTCTCATTGAGCTCGATGTACATTCATGTGTTCATAGAGACACGGAAAACTCCTTTTTGTTTGTGGTGAGAATGACGCAAATGTTTAGGAGCCTCATCATAAAGTGAGAGAACGTTCAGATTCAGTGGTGATCTGAAAAGGTTTAGAAAAACACACCTGGGTGAAAGAACAGGTGTAAACACACTGAGGAGGGATTGTGATGTGAGTCGGTCAGGGAGGTTTGTGAGCTCATTAAACTCAGGTGGAAACACTAACACCTCCTGCATCCACACACCACAACTGCATGGGTGCAAAAACGCCATGGCGGCGTGCGGAGGTTTCCAAAACAAAGCATGAAGGTGGACAGCAGCGGTTAGCGCGCTAAGCTAGCAACCTTCCAGTGATTGTGTGGAGCCGCACCAAGCAGTCCTCAAGCATCTTCTGGGTGAAGGTCTCCATCACAATCCTCTCCCAGCATTCTGGAGCAGATGCTCCTCTGGACGCTGGTGTTTCTGGACACAGCAGGAAGACATGAGCATCTCCTCTGCTTTGGTCAACAATGGACTTGTTGGAGAACAGCTTCTTCCACCGCTTCCAAACGCCAACACAAGAGCAGACAATAGCGCAGCTTCACAGATGGAGACCATCTTCTCTGCTTTGATTTTTTTCTTCTTGTCTATTTAATTTTCCAGCAAAGATGTGATCGGATCTCAATGTCAATTAATGTCAGGTGGAAACGCTATCCCATAAAATTGTATGTAGGTACAATATGAACACAAGACACATATTGATGCCGGTGTGACCAGGGTGTCAGAGAGCTCGGAGCTCTGGATGCCTGGCGGTGCATTTTCCTCCACGTGGGGCCCCGCCCACACAGCTGATAAATGAGCTGATAGATTAGAGTTGAAGCAAGGAGGCGCCGCACCTTCAGCCAGGGGTGGTTGAGAGCCTCGTACACAGTGATCCTCTCTGCAGGGTCCAGCATCAGCATGCGCCGCACCAGGTCCTTGGCGCTCTCCGAGATCTGACTCCACTGGCGCGGGTTCATCTGCACACGCACACGCACACACACACACATACACACACAGATGTTATATGGATGCACGTTTCTGCTCCTACACATGTAACTGGCCGCTGTGCACCTGTGTGTGTGTGTGTGTGTGTGTGTGTGTTCAACACAAGAGATAAAGCTTCATTAAGGAACATCTGGAGTATGAAGGAACGCTGGGACACTTAATGTCACACTGTAAAAAATGTGTCCAGTCGGTGGAAGCCACAAATGGTGTGTTGATGTTGATTATATAAGTTAAAGTAGTTGCATATTGTTGCTTTAAAGGGACAATTCGCCCCAGAATGATGTTTTCAGCCAAATCAAATGAAATTGTTTTTTGGACTCGCCCCTTCAAGCTTAATTAGGGGAGAAAAATTAATGTTTGGATTTTAACTTCCATTGAACACCTTCCACTGCTGCTCTACACACAGGGGGTCTGACTGATATAAATGATAGTGAATAGATAAAAAGATTCAACAATAAATTCAACAGGAGAGTTGTACTGACACTTTAAAAAAAAAAAAGGTTGAAACCCCCGAAGCTCCTGTGATTTTATGCACATTACACTTTAACACAATAGACTTGCATCATCCCGTGGTGATACTTTTATTTTATTATTTTCCTTTCTATTGTGCCACTCTGCTCCATTTTTCTCTTCTTGGCTGCTGTAGAAAACTCGAACGCCCCCCTGCCCCCCACTTCCTCGGGGGCATCAATAAAGGATTATCTTATCTGATCTTAAATGCTGAGTGGAATCGTTACAGTATTGAGGAGGAACACTTTCACTAGCAGCTGCAGACATCTGGCTTGTGTTTCAGCTCACAGATTGGCTCAAAAGGTAATTTTCTGAAAATGTGTGTGTGTGTGTGTGTGTGTGTGCTTCCTGTGACCTCTGACCTTGTATTTGCCCTTGCAGATGGCCTCAAACAGACGCTCCTTGGTGCCGTAGAAGGGCAGACACCCGGAGAGGAGGATGAAGAGGATGACGCCGCAGCCCCACACGTCCACCGGCTTGCCGTACGGCTCCCGTTTCACCACCTCCGGAGCCATGAAGTGGGGGGTTCCTACCCGACCTGTGGGGGGGCGGGGGGGGGCATCACTCAAAAACCGCCGTGCTGCGCTGAGCCACAAACAGGAACCGATCTGCTTCCCTGCGTTCACACAGAGCTCGCACGTCTTTCTATTCCCATTTCCAGCAGGTGGAAGCTACGCTGCAAGAATTTTGCTCTTTATTTCCCATTTTCAAGATATTTTGATGAGAAAGAGGAAGCTGCCCTCTGCATCAACATGTTTGATTTGTTTGTTTTTTCCACGAGCGATCACTAGCTGCGCTGACATGGAGAATATTTCCTCAATCTGATTAAAATAATCTGATCAGAAATGAAAACTGTTTACATGGACGCTATATCAAATGATGTCATCTTGACGAGTGTATGGATGTAGTCAGGATTAACCAGCAGCAGTGTTTTTAGTAATAGAAGACTTTCTTAAACAGCATGAGTTAACAAAAACAAACAACATGCCCAAATGATCAGTTTAAATAAATATATATAAAATACATATATGGTATTTGATATATAATTCAGCCTTTATTCTGATTATTAGCATCCATGTAAACACAGCTAGTGGGACGGACCTCTCTGAGGGTCGCTAGCAGCCGTATTATATCATTTCTTTACGTCTTTTGCTTTCTGAGACGGGCTGACAAGGATGTAAACACTCCCTCCTTCACATGTGAACGTTCACACGGAAACATGTGCGGCACCGTGGTTACCAGCATCCCCACTGCTGTAAGTTTTCACAGCTTTAAAGACTTCAAAGAACTTTTTTTTTCAAATGCTGGGTGATGTCTGTGTGATGTCGCTGTGGCGTGTTCACGGTCTCCATACCTCCGGCCACCAGTCCGGACTCCCCGAGCTGGATGGCGACGCCGAACCCGCCCAACTTGACGGGAGCCGAGTTCTCTTTGGAGGCCAGCAGCACGCAGTGAGGCTGAGGGAGAGAGGAAACAAGACAGAGAGGCTCCTGATTGGGTGGTTTCGGTTAATTAAAGAGCGACACCCTCCTATAAATAACGGAAATCACATGTTGGAGGCACACCCAAACCCCCCCAAAATCCGAAACACCCGCCACGACCACACGCAGACACCCGACAGCGGAGGAGGATCAGTGGATGCAGCGGCCGTACGGACTCTCTAGGTCTGCTCTGAGCATCTTAAATAGAACCAAGGAGCTCTTCTGTGAGAAACAGATCAGTCAGCAGCACAGGAGTGGATGGATGGATATATAGACATGGAGAGATAGATAGATAGACAGATAGATCGATAGACAGATAGATAGATAGATAGATAGATAGACACCATAGATAGATAGATAGATAGATAGATAGATAGATAGATAGACACCATAGATAGATAGATAGATAGATAGATAGCTAGATAGATAGATAGATAAATAGATTGACAAAAACTTTATTGATCCCTTTGGACACGTGCCCTCAGGGAAATTAAAGTTATAGTAGCAAACAGTACAACAAAATAAGAAATACAATAGTGTGAACATCCTTCATCACCACATCGTCAAAGACTGCCAGTTGCTTCTTCAGTTTATCACGTTAGCTTACAACAAATAGAGCGTGACTCTTTCAGTATGTCAGTGCAGATCAGATATCATCAAGTTAAAAGAAAAGGTTTGAGTCGTGAATGTCCCCTCTTCCTGTTTAGGCCGGTCTGGTATCGACACATGCGACGCCTCGTGATGACATGCAAGGTTACACAATCTGCTGCAGGTTCATCATGTAAAATAGGCAGCGTGAAGTTCCTCATGACGGCCTTTCTGTGGGTTTCGGCTTCAGCGGAAAACTATCACTTTTCAAGCTTACTCTCTCGTTCCTCCTTTGCCCAACAGTCTGGTCAAAGTGGACAAAAAAGGGCAAGTCAGAACGAATGTCGCTGCTGAAACACAGACTTTCACTTCAGGGTTCAGCAGTGTGATGTAGTTCTTTACTGTTTTTTGGGGGGTTCATTCTGATAAAGCTACCAGCTTGATTCCCTCAAAAGTGTGAGGAGCATCCTGAGCTGACCCCTGACCCTGCTGAGATGGGCTGCAGCAGCAGGTCGAGCTTCTGGTCAGCAGCTCAAAGCCCTCCAGAGCAGAGAGAGAGAGTTGCGGCGAGGTCGTCCAGAGATATTTTTGGGAGGGTTTCTCTTTCACCGTCGGCCAAACCCAGCACATACTTCCTTCCATATGATAATTAGAGCCCAGCGTGGAAAGCATATTGTGTTTGTACGATGTGTATGTGTTTCCCGCTGCCTCTGTGTGTCATCATAGGGGCTGTACTCGGCTCAGTGGGTCCACCCCCCGCCCCCCACACCCCCCCCTTACAAGCTGCAGGGGGAGAGACGGTCGACCACAGACTGATACTTTCTGCGTCTACCTCACCACACTTTCTGCACTTCAGGATTTCGGTGGCTGATGGACAGGAGGGGAAGCCAGAGAGGACGGAGCGCACCGCTCAGCTCTGTGTGCTCGCTTATTAGTAGATGTTTGGAGGGTTTGGCTGCAGAGGAGAGCGAACGTGATGATTCTAGCAAGCAGAATCTGTCCTTCCTTCAGGTTTAACTCTCGGGGAAACGCTGGACTGACTGAGAGGGAATGAGAGCTGCAACATCTGTGTTTATTCTACTTCAAACCAGACAGAGAGACTTTTTATGGACTCGCATGACTGGGTGAGTACGCGAGATGTTCCTCTATATCAGCAATAAATCCTCCTTAATGACAAAAAGATGTGAGTGCTGCGAGATAGGCGAACCCCTCGCTGCTCCCGTCTCCGGGCTCCAGGAGTCAAGAGGCGGCCAAACTTGCCGAGCAATCAAACGGAAACTTTCTTTAGACCCGACCACAGCGCATTTTAAGTTAGCGGGACGGTCGATACCCAAGATAGAATCCGCGGCAGCTCCTCATGGAAGCGCTCGGGTGGGCGGCGAGCCATTGTTTGCTGCTCTGTGGTCGGACTGGCTGCCCCCGCTGTTTTTAGAGCAGCCGTGTTCTTGGTCTGGACGGTCAAACGAGCCAGAGGTCTGGCAGACGCGGCGAGGGAAGCACCGCCAAGCGATAGTCACAGATGAAAATACCATTTTGGTCTGAGGTCAGTAGATTCCTGTGCCCACGCTGCCTCGCCCAGTGAGCCATGCTGAAACCAGTCTGGTCGTTTTTGTACGAGAAAGACCTCCAGCCATGACCGGGTTTGGAAAAGATACTTAGAAGTTGAACCGAAGTTGGGTGAACTTCAACATTGTCCGTGGGCGTGGTTTTGTGATCTGATTGAGTAGTTCTGATTGACCATCTTGTATGAACGAGTCCCACTCATTCTTGCTTCCCTTTGGCAGGATCTACAAACATCTCTATCCCAAAAAGTCCTTCAGCCCTCCATGTCCCCCTTCGTCACCACCACAAAGCTGAACAGTATGAACCTGAACGGCACCTCCACCTCCACCTCTGCCTCCACCGCCCCGGAAACCTGCGTGGACCTCGACGCGCTGCAGACCTCGCTGGCGGTCCTCTACTCGATCATCTTTGTTCTGGGTCTGCTTGGAAACCTGGTGACTTTGTGGGTTTTCTTCTGTGTTCACGGCAAGAAGAACTCTGTGCGAGTGTTCCTCATCAACGTGGCCTTTGCGGACCTGCTGCTGGTGGTCTGTCTGCCCTTCAGGGTTCTTTATCATGGCCAGGGGAACATCTGGAGCCTGGGAACCGGCCTCTGTAAGATCGTGGGCAACCTCTTTTACATGAACATGTACATCAGCATCACGTTGCTGGGGCTGATCAGCGTGGACCGCTACCTGAAGATCCACCGTGGAGCAGCAACGCAGTACCGGCAAAAGTCCACAAAGTGGAGCTCTGTCGTGTGTGCCGGCCTCTGGATTTTTGCCTTTGCTTTAAACCTGGTGATGGTGCTGGACAGAACTCCTTCAACATCCGACAGGTGAGCAACATCTCCTAAACATCGATACTTTATGATCCTTCACATATTCTGCAGGGATGGTGATAGTCTTTGTTTGTTGTTTCCAGGTGTTTCCACTACAAGCTGCTCCTTAATGACAAATGGAAAGCATACGTCAACATCTTTTTGGTGGTCATCTTTTGGCTTGTCTACTTCTCTCTCGTGGTGTCTTACGGGAAAATCGCTCTCAAGCTCCAGAGAACATCGCAGGAGAAACCGGACCTGCCCAACGCTACCCGCTACACTCGCACTGCCCGCAAGTCCTTCTTCATCCTCTTCCTCTTCACCATCTGCTTCGTGCCCTACCACCTGGTCAGAGGGTTTTACATCAAAACTCAGATCACAGACACTTCCTGTTTCTGGAGGGGTGTGGCCGACAAGGCCAATGAGCTGGCCTTGCTCTTCTCCGCCCTCAACACCTGCCTGGATCCTGTTATGTACTTCCTGTTGTCCTCCTCGGTGAGGAAGGAGGTGCTGCGCTTGGTAGGCAGCATGTTGCGGATTCGAGACGTTTCCGGAGTCAGCGGGAGTAGCTCCTCTGTGGAGTTGGACACAAGGGTGGCGAGAACTGACAGAAGCCAGGTGAACACCCAAAATAGTCACCTTTGAAGTGGCTTGCATGGTTTGGAGTGGAGCGTTTGCTGATGACCAGCGCTAGTGGCTTACAAAGACCAATACGGCCTCCGACCTGAGCTAGCATAGCTCTGCTGGGGGTCTACTCTGTAGACAAGCTAAGGCTGATCTCTTCACATTGCCTGTTTTGTCCAAACGGGTTGGTGATGTTGATGTTAAACCACAGACCAAATAAAAGGGGTTGAAAATGAGCTAGAATTAAACCTGCATTCTGTCAAAACGCCAGTAGGAGACAACTGCAGGAAGTTCAAGATTTGCTCAGTGATATAGAAATCTATGAGTGAACCAACTTTTATCTAGATTTGTGACACCATGTTACCCCCCTTGTCCCTAACAACAATCCTGCTTGTCAAACAAAACAATGGGTCTAATTGAGAGGTGATAATGCAGTGGATGATTCAGGGCATGGCTGCCTTGTGAACAGTCTACCACGCTGAAAAATCTGTGTCTCAAGCCACATTCCATGTTACAGCCCATAAGACGACTCCATCTCTAAGACACTTCTTCTGACACTGTTGCCAAAGTGTTTGATTCAATATTGCATTCCATCATTGTGGGACAGGAGGCGTGCCCAGTCCTGCTTTATTAGCTGCTACTTTTGCAAACATTGTGAGCGATGTCCTTTGAGCACCGCCTTAACAGCCACAAATCACAGCCCTTCCCCCGTATTCCATCTTTGGCTTTTGGCATCTTCGGCATTTTACACACTGAACGGGGAAGCAGAATAATGAGGCGACATTCCTGCCGAGAACAGGCAGTGTAGAGACAGGAATTTTGGACAGCCTCCTCTGGCTGATTCCAAAATCAAGCTAGCAAAGAGGAGCTGCAACAGTGGAGATCCAAACCCCAGAAACCAGGTTGGTAAGTGGGTGGCAGTATGTTTAGGCTTGTGGTTCTGTCTATATTATCGGGTGGGTTAATCAGTGCAGGTGTGCACACTTGGGAAGCCATCCAGTTTGGAGTGTAAGGTTGTAGGTCGAGTATTGTTTATGGAAACATGTATTGTGTCTTGAATAAATCAGCACGACAAAAGAAGAAAATGTTTGGACATTTTTGCAGTCTTTTCGTTTGGTGCACTTACACTTGCACTTAGAGCACGCGTACAAGCCCTTCAGTATGCGCAGATAGTGACAACGGAAGCCACTCTAACAACGATACAACAATCTACATGAGTTAATGCAGTAATAATCACAAACTAATAGCTAATTAACTGTTAAATAATGTGTTAAAACATCATTAGCTGATGCTGCTCATATTAACTAAGCTGTCAATTGCCTGTCCTACCATCCATCATCATAAGCTCCTCCCACCACCTTTGACTTAATAACATGGTTCATGTCCATTCTTGCTGCCACTCATGTTAATTATGTGCTTTTATTGTGAAGTGTTGCTGAATCATCTATATAAACTGTGTATGATTATTCCCCGACCTTCAGCTGATCAACACACTCATTTAGTTTTATGAGAAACTCTAGATGTGACCTCTCTGTGTGGTCACGCAACAGCTGTGGTTTAGATTTTCCATTATGACTGAGTGACAAACAAAGCAGCAACCGCAATTAGAGGACCCGGGATCAAAGCGCATCATTTATGATGTGGCGGTCGCTTTTAATCTTAAGCAAATCAAAGGTACAGCGGAGTAGAAAGCGCCGGTGAGAGCGAGCGCACCACTATTCACCGAGCAAACACACCGTGAGTCACCGAGTCCGGAGCGGAGGCGAGGGGATGCGGACGACATCAAAGCCTGATGACAAGCTGTGTCAGTCATCACCGGTTTACAGGAGCCCCGAGGACCTTTTACCGAGATGAAAGCAGCGAGATAAAAACGCCACTGCTCGCAAAAGTGAGAGCAGCTCTCCATATGTACGAGGACGGACTCAGCGGAATTCACATTTACTGGTCGTGTTCTGATTCTAGAAGCTTTTACCAGCGTGACGTTGTGTTCTTCGTCCATTAATCATATATGGTGACATGCAGAAGCCTCAGACTCAACCCAGCTCTACACTAGAACAGCAGCGCCACCTCAAGGCAGGAAATATACAGACTGAGCTACACTTGAAGGGATAGTTCAGATGTTTGACATGAAGTTGTATGAGATCCTGATGAGGTGACTTTTCCTGCCCTGCGTCCCGTGAGCGGAGCTCCAGCCTGGTTTTGGGGTTGCAGAAAGTAGTTCCGTCTAGTTGCTGGAGTCACAGGGATGAAGCGTTTTGCTCCAAAAAACAACATGCGTTCAAAAGAGTCATACATTTGCATCACCAATTCTTGGCTGCAAAAAAGTCTGACCTTGCAATCACCCGGCACTTTTTTCCTTCCCTTCATATCCCTGTGCGCACCATCATCAGCTGAAGAAGGAAGGAGGCAGAAGGAGACCGCTGCGACGCGAGACAAGATGTGTCGCAGCACTCTCCTTCCGAACATTTAAACACCGTGAAACAGCTGATGGAAAGGTGCGCACAGTGATACAAATTGAGGGAAAATAGTGCCAGGTGATTGCAAGGTTGGACTTTTTTGCAGCCAAGAATTGGTGATACAAATGTATGACTCTTTTGAACGCATGTTGTTTTTTGGAGCAAAACTCTTTATCCGTGTGACTCCAGCAACTAGACGGAACTACTTTCTGCAACAGCGAAACCGGGCTGGAACTCGGCTCACGGGACGCAGTGGAGGAAAAGTCACTGATGATGAAGCTCACTGATGGTGAGGAGCTCATACACCTTCATGTCAAAACAAAAGTTGTGTTTTTGGGTTGTGTGTTCGTGGCTTTACAAAATCATCGGCCAGCACAACAACGAAACAATAGTTGACTTGTTTCCATGGCGACCACTTTCCAAAAACAACATTTATCCATTATGTCATTCAGAATCACTTGAATATAGAATCAACAGCCATCGGTGCTACCGCTGGCATCTGTACACATACACACATGCGCGCGCGCACACACACAAAGTTCTCACACCATCACCTGCACTACAAAACCATGGGAGGAGGAAGCTAAAAATACAGAGTCAGGTCGCCTTAAAGTAAAAAATAAGAATTTAGTGCAGATTTTATGCAGCGCAAACCTACGCTCTAATTTGCGCAGCGAGACAATTAATAACCCATTTACCTCAATTAACGTCACCTGTGGCGGCTTAATTGGAGCCATTTTTCACTCACTTGCAGAATCCAATTTTCTCCTGAGTGATCGCTGCTGTTATTGGCATCATTTTCCAAATTGTTCGGCTTCATTAGCGACGCTGGCGGCCTGAACGGGAGAGTATTACTTAAACCTGCGAGCGTCTGCTCTGGCGTTGGCTTGTTTGTGTGCCATCGTCTCCCCGGAGACGGCGTTAGTTCCACCGGCCGCCCGCCGCTGTCAGAGACGCAAAGTGACTGATGATTGTTTGTGTTCGTTCAGGCAAAATGCTCTCAGACGTGAAAGATGGCAGCCGGCGGCGCGCGGGGAGATGCCGGGCTGAAAAACAGCAAAAAGCCAATTTGAAAGTTATCAGTCCATCAATGAAACGTTCGTCAGACATCGGTGGTCCCGCAGCGGCTCTTCAGACGTGGTGTAAAAGCACAGAGGAACACATTTCTATAAATCATATTAATAAAGAGACAACCGGGCAGCTGCTTGATACTTCAACCAAGCTGCAGACGTAAGCTTAACTAAATAACTATTAAACTAAAATATGTACAGTAGACTTTGTTTCATAGCATGTTCTGTTTATTCCCTGCTGAATGATATTATGCAGCTTTAAAACCCGAGCTCAAAATTACTGCCTTCTTTCGAAAAGGCAGAATGTGAGTAAGTAAAAGGGTAATGATGAGCTGCTTTATCTGATCCAAAACGTCTGAGTCACTTCAAGCATCAGAGAAAAATACAGAAAAGGCTCTTTTGTATCATTATTGGGGTTAAGGTCCATATTCCGGTTAGTGAAAC
>CAESWR010000890.1:109593-131226 GCA_903171835.1 Mullus surmuletus
AGAGACGATTGAGAACGTTTTTTCAAGGAACTCTTAAGGGTTAACTTTTCTAAACTTGTACTTTGTACTTCCTCGCATTTAATCACAATAACATTTATATATTTATCATGTCATGGATGAAAAATAACATCAGGCAGAAATGGCTGAGCTGTGAGAAGCATCTTCATTTAATCAGAGGCTCCAGTCGGTCGTTACTTCCTGTTTACCCGCCTCTTCCTTTAACAACCCCACCATGTGCTGAGCGACACATAACTTCACACACACCCTCACACACACACACGCCTTCACACACACCCTCACACACACAAACGCCTTCACACACACCCTCACACACACACACGCCTTCACACACACCCTCACACACACACACACTCAGGTGGCCTCGTCATCCAGCCGCAGCCCGCTCTGTCTCTCATAATTGCTCTGTTCTCGTTCTCCTCCCAATTACTGAAACACACTCTCGTCACTAAGCCGCTGCGGCGCTTTAATCAGGCCGACGCGTCCGTCCCGGCTGCGCCGCATCCATATTTCATCCTCCGCGCCGGCATTTTAGCCCCCTTTGATGAGCCGGCGGGGGGACCTGGGAGGCGTCTGAGGGCCTGTGCACTCATCTCGAGGCGTTTACCGGGTTTATCCGTGCGGCTCTCGAAGGGGACCGAGACCGTCTCAGATCCTCCTGAAAACGCAGAAACCGGCGGCGCAGGAAGCGTGAAAATCCTTGAAGGTTTCCGCCCCTGCGTGGAGGCGCGTGCGATAAAACTGTGCGCGGGAAAAAGCCCGAGCGTGGAGATAACGCGGCCGGGCGATAACGGAATTAGCGGTGGAGGCGGAGGGAGGATGGAGGTGCTGGGAGGAGGTGCCGCTTCTTCCAGAGGAGCTGGGGGAGGCGCGGGGTGTGAAATCTTAATCTCATCTGGCTCGCGTCACATCCAGAGAAGAAGAACCTGGCTCGAGCCCCCCGCCCCCCCCACTCACACACACACACACACACACTCCCACCCAGCTAACAAGTTTTCTCCTATCAGCACTGATTACATAAAACCACCGCAGGCTTCGCTTTCTGTCCTGTACACACACCCTCGCTCTGTCGCCCCTCTCCCACTCTCCCTGTGCTGTGTGTGTGTGTGTGTGTGCGCGCGCAAATGTGTGCGTATCCTTACAATTCGAACACCATGTACAGCATCCCGTCAGAGCTGTAGGTCTCCAGGAGCTCCACGATGTGGGGGTGCTTCAGCATGTGGCAGATGCTGGCCTCCCTCTTCAGATCTGCGGACACACACATACAAACACAAACACACACACACACACACACACACACACACACACACACACAGAGGGACAGATCAATATCATACAAAGGTGTTTGACAAAGTTTGACAAACTTCACATTCTGCTGAAGCAGCAAAAAGGCTGAGAGAAGAAGATTCAACAATCTGCTCTGCAAACAAACACCGACTAGTTCAACACTTAAGTCAAACATGCGCGTGTTGGCGCCGCCGGGACTTTGGCTATAGCTCTTTTTGGGGGAGGGGATGGGGGGGGGGGGTTCTCTCTCGTTCTTTGCAGGGAAACGCGACGAGATCCACAATGTTCCCGAGTCACGCTGCAGCTGTTTCGCCTCCGCCCACGGACTGTCGGCGGCAACGAGGAGCGATGGAGCCCCGATGGAGGAATGACGTTACTCGACTGCAATAACTGGAGGATCGGACACATTTTTGTTTGACTGGTTTGTTAGTGAGAATGTCCGTCACACGGTGCCTGGCTCCGCCCACCAGCAGCCTGAGGGAGGGATCCAGGCGAACTTACAAATGCGGAAAAATACAAAATAACCAAATAATTTTGTTTGTAGGTTTGTTTTCTACTGACACAACAAGACACATTTAAAGTGTGCCTTTACTTTTGTGTAGAGTTTCTGTGCTACAAGGCTTAAATAACACAACAAGGAAGTTGTGGGTTGTGTGCTTCCTGTGCTCTGATTGGCCCGAGAGCCGGCCTTCGGACACGCCCACCTGCCATCTCTATTTATACATTTTCCCAAGCCTCTGCGTCGACCTCCGTGAGCAAGTGGCTGCAATCACTTCCTGCCTGAAGACGGAGGCTCTGAAATTGTGAATCATGGATGATTCTCAACACGGGGTCCAGGTACCCTCGAAGGGTCCTTGGAGGTCTCCCAAGGGGTCCTCAGCAAAATGAACTGGGATGTTAAGCGGGAAAAAGGCAGCAGACGTTTGAGGATGTGCTGGTGGAGCTCCTGATGGAGTGCTCTTCTAGTTTATTTCTATTTACTTTTTAATGGATTCCCTTAAATTGAGTTAGTTGCGTCACATGCATCAATCATGTGAGAGTTCCTCTTCGGATGTTTCACCTTCACATGTTCCCCTTGTGCTTTGTTTACCTCCTGCCTCAAGAGTAGTGAAATACAACGGGTTGAACATTTTTTGGTAAATTTCAGGGGCGAATTTCAGCTCTGAAGTATTGGAAATTTTCATGGTTTTGTTGCTGTCGACTTAAATGAATTTTTGAAGGCGATGAGGTCCAGGTCCTTGATGAGTAGAGCACGGCCATCATTTGACATGTTTGAATGGGGCGTTTTTGGGTGAGCTGAGAGAACATCAGGAATGTGTCTGGACTATTGTAAAAACCTGAACCTTCTTTGATTTCTCACCATTCATGGTTTTTGTTGTTTTTTGAAAGAAACCACAAAAGTTCTCCGGTTGTAAAAACTGATGAGTGTCATTTATAAATGTTGTATCAGACATATTTGCATGTACGTTTGCTTACGATAAATAATGATGCCTATATTCATGACAGTTAGACTCAGTGAGGGGAGAATTCACCCAAATTCCCTGAAAATTCATTTATAATGTCATTTAAAGATATTGCATTAGACATGTTTGTGTTCATGTCTGCTTATAAACAAACCAAAATGTTTTATATTTAATACATGGATATGACAGGGCCAATGCAGTTACTATAAATTCCTGTTAATTTCCGAAATTTCCCATGGAAAGTTTCCAACTTTGAAAATTCCCGGAATATTGCAACCCTACACACACAAAATGATCGGAAGAAGTAGAACATTTGCAATTTGTGCTGACAAATTCATCAATTCAACTACAAATTGCTAGCTGTTTGCCCGTGGATGATGAAGTGCAGCGTGGGAGCACAGGCAGCTCTCAGCAGCCCGATACCTCTGAAACACTTGTATGTCCTTAAAAAAAAAAAAAAGTAGAAGAAAAAAGAGGTGTATGTGTGGCAGTTTTCCACCTTCAGAGGCTCCTTCTGCCTCGGGGCTGTCAGCAGCTCAGCCGTCTGCCAGCAGACACCAAAGCGGGGAAGGCGCGAGGTCGCAGCCCTGCAAAACGCTGATGATGACTCATCGGCAGGAGTGTCGCGTATGCAAATCAACCGGCAGCCGCGGCTCCATTTAGGTTCAAGTGCTGTTTGCTCGCGTCCTTCCCATCATGCCAGATCTTGCCAGGAAATAAAGACCTCACACTTTAATTGGCTCTGAGTGAAGAGGAGGGTTAATGGAGGGGCTCGGCGGAGCAGGAAAACAACAGTGTGGGCTGCTGGGAGGATTTAGTGGGAGGAGATGACGGACGCGCTGCGGGGAAACACGGCTCATTTAAAAACAAAGGGAGAGTGCATGTCATTTCACGGCGAGCTCCCTGATGCAAATAAGAGAAAGGAGAAAGAAAAAAAACAACAGCCTGTTAATCCTGCAGGTAGGAGTGCACGGCCAGGAGCTTCCCGCCGTCAGTGAGGGCCGTGCGCGGCGACGGCTGCCAGCCTCATTAACGCGATAAGAAACCAGCCGTTTATTAACATTCGAGTCGTGCGTTGGGCTGCCGGAGCCCGTTCTGCTCCGCCAGCCGCGTGACGCTCCAGAGCAGCTCGCAGAGGATCCGCATGTCTGCCGCTCGTAAGAGGACAAAATGGCCGTTCCATCGGCAGGAATCCACAATACTGGCTTTCTGCAGAGACTTTCTAGCTCTCGCGGCTGATGCAGGCTTCTTTTTTTCATGGCTCTGTCACATCCGATCTGCTGAGGCTCTAGACATGAATCTAAATATTTCATCAGCTGCGGTCCGATCACATGAACAGTCTAACTCCGTTTCATCCAACCTCCTGATTCTTTGATTCGTCCATGAAAGCTCCCCAACAGGTCCTCCTTCATCACTTCCTCACCAACATGGCGGGTGTTGTTTCTCACTGCATCTCACTCCATTTATTTCTATTTACAGCCTTTTATGAAAATACCATTTACTCAAAGTCATACTTCAGCCACCAGTATTAATCTATTTGTAGTCGACTGAAATACAGTAGCATTTTAGTTTTAGTCAACCAAAGTGTAGTGATTTTGGTCCTGGTCGACAGCAATACATTTGGAATTTGAGTGATCTAAAATGCATCAGTTTGAGTGTGGCTGTAGTCAATGGAAATAACGTTTGAATTTTCAGTCAACCAAAGTGTATTGATTTTGGTTTAGTGGTCATCAACAGAAATACAATTTTGATTTCAGTCAACTAAAACGCATCAATTTTAGTCAATGGAAATGCCATTTTCAAGTGTGTTGCCCATAGTGCATCAATATTAAGCTAGATTTCCTCAATGCAAAATGTGATTAGTTACCTAAAAGGCATCCATTGTAGTTAAGTTTTAGTCAATGGAAATACAATTTTACAACACGGCGGCCTGATTACAATTTTAGCCAACTAAAACGCACTAGTATGGCTGACGGAAATACAATTTAATCTTTAATCACGCATTCATTTTAGTCCAGTTCTAATCGATGAAAAATTAAAGGTATTAGTCTCTATTAGTCAGCTAATGACAACAGCAATGGATTTTTAAAAGCTTCTGTAGGACTTACAGGCTCATTGAGAACATTTACTAACCAGACAGGATGGAATGCTGTTAATGATTGAACAGGCAATAATGTGATTGGTGTGAGGTGATCAAGATTTGTCATTTGTTCCGTCTAATTTCCATCAATATTTCATCTGCATGGTGCTGTTCTCCAGGTTTTAAATGTTGTAGGTGAGCCGAGAAGCCACATTAGACACGTGACTTCTCTGCAGCTTCTTATTTGCCATCAGAAGCAGCTCGGACTTAAAGGAATTAACTTTTAATATCCTTCTCTGCGAGCGAGCGGAGCATGTTGGATCATTGCGGCAGGGTGAGGTGTTCCCTCCGGCTGCTGCTGGAGGTGATTCATAGAGCAGAGTGCCGAGCGGGATAAAGATGTTTCTGCAAAGATGTGACACAGCTGCACACACACACACACAAACACACACATTCCAACTTTACCCTCAATGTTCTTCTGCTTATGCAGTGACATTTAATTAAGCTGGAAGCCGACGCCACGAGTCTGCACTGTAGCCACTGCTGCTGCTGCTGCTGCTGCTGCTCGGTGCTAAAGCTACGCTAATCCTCGGAGGACAGGCGCGGCGCTCATGCTAGCTCCAACGCCATGCTAAAGCTGCTAAATCTGGGATAAGTGGCCACCTTAAGGCCATTTCAGCCTGCTACGTTTAATGTCATCCGCTGAGCTGGCTGCTTACGGCCGTCACTGGAGCTGTTGACGCAGATGACTAAAGATACTTCATTGGAGGAGATGCAAATTACAGCACACGTTTGACTCAGAACATGGTGTGTGTGTGTGTGTGTCTGTGTGGTGACCATTTGGTGCTACCAATCTGGCCAACCTTTAACCTTTGAGAGTTCCTGAGGCTATTTTTTCAGACCCCATTAAAATACTTTTGAGCCATGGATCAAACTGGCATTTAGAGGGTTAAAATCCCCCCAAATAATTTATATTTGATATATTTCAGGCTGAATTTGATCAAAAAGACTGATTCATCTAAAGTGGTAAAAAATATTAATGTTATTTTTGCTGCAGTTTTTAGGGAGTGGATCTTTTTCGCGATTTCATTCAAATTCAATACGAGCGCACCTTTGTTTTGACCTTTTCTTGTTAAGAAGTACACTATGGCTCAGTCAACACACAAACACGATGATGCAATGTGTGTGTGAGGAGTAGCATCAACAAGCTTAAACGCGTCACCTGCTTGGGACAATTTAAAACGGCACACACACTTTGTGACGAGTTGGAAAGAAAACCAGCTGCACTTCTTCTCTTCTATTACATTAAAAATATGCATTTATACTCCTGTCAGATATTGGCCAGAATAGAAAGTATCGACATACTGGCAAAAAGTCAAGATGGTGCAGCTCCAGTTCACATATACTAATTACACTACCGACTGATCAACGACGCCACCCGGAGCAGCAAAAACACACTAAAAGGTTGGAAAGATAAACCGCTGCTCTCGTCTTTTGCATTAAAACTAAAAATGTGTGTAAACATTGGCATCAGATATCGGCGAAATCCCTCAAATATCATGCATCCAGAGCATAGAAACATCTTTAAAGTGGATAGATTTTGTCTGATTATTAATGATTATTATTTATGTGCTGGGTTGCCTGTCTGTAGACCTGAAACTCCTTTTCATTGCCGTTTTATCGCTTCTCCAAGGTTTTTATTTGAGAACTTTTAATTGAGTGACGTTTGCATCTTCATGGTTTCAGTCGTGGGCAGTGATATTTGTGCTCCCGCGCCTCACCTGCTATTTTTCTGTGCAGGTGCAGCTGACTCATGTCACCCTGACTCCCCGTCTGATTAAACGTTCTTTTATTAGAAAGCTGAGCCTTTTATTATCTCCCCTCTCATCAAAGCGCTCGGCTCGGATAACAACAATGAAGGATTTTCTGTCTCTCCGTCAGCGCCATGAGAGACGTCTGGGTCCAAAAGTTCTGCATCTGCCGGGGAAAAAACAAAGAGGAGTTCTTTCCCCTTGGCAAAGAGAGAGAGAGAGGCCGACCATCGAGGACACCAGCGACTCCCGCCACTTCTGTCTGACTCATGTTAACCCCTCGAGGCCCAGTGAGCTGCACATAGTGAGGCAGCGACATCAGGTTGATATCATGCCATGAATCCCCATACTGGAGGCGCACGACATTGGCTTTTTGCCGATATCTGATATGATACAATATATTTGCAGATTTTCTTCCTTGGCAAAAGGCGAAGGCATTTAGCCGGAGCAGCGACATAACGTTAATATCACTCCATGAATCCTCATACTGAGGGTGCCCATTATTGGCTTTTTGCTGAAATCTGATACTGATATATTTGCAGATTTTCTGTAGTAGAAGAGCAGGTTTTCTTTCCTCCTTTGCATAAGGCATGTAGCCGAAGGCAGTAACATACTGAAATGTTGATATTGCGCCATGAATCCTCATGCTGAGGGTGCTCTATATTGGCTTTTTGCCGATATCTCACACCGATATTTTTGCAGATTTCAATATAAGAGAAGTACGTTCTCCTTCTTCCTTGGCAGAAGGCGTGTAGCCGGAGGCAGCAACATTACATTGATATCGTGCCATGAATCCCCATACTTAGGGTTCACAATATTGGCTTTTTGCCGATAACTGATGATACGAAGTGTGCACATTTTCTATAGTAGAAGAGCAGGTTTTCTTTCCTCCTTTGCAGAAGGCGTGTAGCCGGAGGCAGCGATATAACGTTGATATCGTGCCGTAAATCCCTGTGCTGAGGGTGCTCAAAATTGGCTTTTTGCTGATATCAGATACCGATATATTTGCACATTTTCTATAGAAGAAGAGCAGGTGTTCTTTCCTCACACCATGAATCCTCATATTATCGTTCACAATACTGGCATTTTGCCAATATCTGATACCGATATATTTGCAGATTTTCCGTCGAAGAAGAGCAGGTTTGCTTTCCTCCTTTGCAGAAGGCGTGTTGCTGACACACACTTTGCACCATTATGTGTGTGCAATTAATGACGTCACCTCATCCGCAGGCTGCATCGTCTCGCCCGTACCCATAATGCACTTTTTTTCCCTTTGTGCATCCCGGCCATGTTTCCAATCTGCGGCAAATTAGAACATTTTCAGATGCATGGAGACGGAATCAGCCTCAGAGGGAGAGCGGTGCAAAAACAACAGCATTTAGGTTCACTGCCGGCGTTCGTGTGTGTGTGTGTGTGTGTGTGTGTAAGAGTGTGTGCATAAGAGTGTGTGTGTGCTCATTTATCCAGTCACATTCATTTCTTTGCACCACTCAGGAATCCATCAATCTATGTGGAGATGCCAGCCGGCTGCTCTCAGCGTTGATTCAAGCTTTCTTTTTTTTTAACTTCTGTTGTCTGTAGAAAGCAGAGCAGTCTCACTTGAGCGGGCAGCTGTAACGCCGCCCCACAGTAATCAAGCCGGCGCGCACACACACAGACACACATGCACACACACACACACACACACACACACAGTGCAGAGCTCAGACCGAGGGAAGTGGGTCAAATGGTTGGTGTCTTGGCACTGGATTGGCCAGCAGGGGCCTGACACAAAGACTCAAACACGTACACACACACACACAAACACAAACACACACACACACACACACACACACACACACACACACACACACACACACACACACACACACACACACACACACACACACACACACACACACACACACACACACACACACCAGTTTAGTTTGTGGGCAGCCTGTCCGGAGGTCCGTCTGACGAATAGGTCAGCCCTCAGAGGGGATGAGAGGGAAAAGCTGGCCAGAGAATGAGCAAAATTCATCATGTGCCATTGCCTCCTTCACACTCCTGCTTCTATCTTCCTCCGACCCGCCGTCCCCTTGCCGCCTTCGCCCTCCTCGCCCTCCACAACACTCGCGTGTTCCCTGCCACTGCCGCTGCGAGATTGTTGTGACATCCAGTGTGTTTGCATAACCTCCGTTAGCTCGCTCACACACACAACACAAACACAGGTTTGCGCAGCGCTCTGTGATGCCGGCCTCCCTCCGCCGCCGGCTTTGACTCGCAGCGGGAAGGACAGCAATCACCGTGGAGATCACATCTGTTGAGAACCGCCTCCCCTTTTGAAGCGTCACTGTTCCTCCCCCTCTCCTCCTTTTTTACAATCTCTCTCCTCTGGCATGCTGGTCCCCCCTCACTTCTCTCTGTGCCAACTTCCTTTTCCCGATATTGAAAAAAAAAAACATATATCAGCAAACATAAAGCGGTCGTGGATGTGAAACTGCGTAGGTGTAGGTTTAAATGCATAAAAACATGAGCAGATGGAAGCTGGCAAAAGCCAAATTCATGGCTTATTGTTTATGTACAAGAGGCAGGCAGGGGACACACACACACGCACACACACTCCAATACTGAACTGAAGCAGCAAACACACACATCGATGAATTATGAAGAATATCACTTTCATCAACATGACTGATAAGAACTGATGATGCTGGCTGATGCTCAACTAGCAAATGTTGGCTAATGAGTGTTGTCATCTAGTTCCAGGTGTACTACAGGTCTTTCAAACCCGGGCCCTTCTCACAAGGCTAATAATAACTAGTTAATGTTAACTTAATAACAAGACAGCAGTAATTTCAAACCCAAAGTCTAGGTTTGCAAATACGATGCTAGCTAACAGTTGGCTAGCTAATGCTGATGTAAGCTAAATATCAAGTCCCTTTTTCAGTTGAAGGCACGATTCAGTACTTTAAACTTGGGTCCTTTTATCAAAGATAGAGGTGTCCCGAACTGATAGTGATATTGGATCGGTTCAATATCAGCAAAAAAACGAGTATACATTGGCCATTGGGGAATAATAAATGGGTCCGTTTTTCTCATAGCTACTGTTGCTGACAATTGTTCTCCGTTTGAGTAATATCAAACCTATGATCAAGCCTTTTCTAAGATTCCATACTACAAAATAAGTAATAAAAGTATGTGTGATTCGTACTGATATTGGATCGGCTCGGTATCGGCCAATACTCAGTTGTACAGGGACACTCCTACTAACCAATAGTTAATGCTTACATCTGTTGAATAGCAACTTATCTAGTTCCAGGGAGACTGCAGTACTTTAAACCCAGGCTCTATGTGTGCAAATCTGGTGCTAGCTAACAGTTTGCTAGCTAATGCCGACGTTAACTAAATAACCAACCCCCCCCCACATATATTTCACCGCTTTCCTTTTTCACCGCTATCTCTCTTTAGATCTCAGGTTAGCTCTCTGGCATCACAGTGGTAGCCATCCGAGCATGTAAACACTGTGAAACAGCTGATGGAAAGGTGCGCAGGTGTTAGCAGGTAAGAGCAAGCAGTGATACGAAGGGAGGGAAAATAGTGCCGGGTGATTGCGAAGTCTGACTTTTTCATGGCCAAGAATTAGTAAGGCAAATGGATTATTGTTTTCAATGCATATTGAGTTTTGGACCAAAACGCTTAATCCATGAAGACGGAACTACTTTCTGTAACACCAAAACCGGGCTAGAACTCCCTTCACGGGATGCAGTGGGGGAAAAGTCACTGCTGATGAACCACACTGATGGTGAGGATCTCATACTGCTACGCAACTATCACTTTAATAATAACTCTCGTCATCTCGTTGCAGAGGGAGTGCAGTACTGTAAACCCCAGCTCTATGTTACCAAATATGGTGGTAGCTAACAGTTGATAATGCTGAGATTAGCCAATAATAACTGTCAGTTTTATTTAAAGGGATCTGCAGTACTTTAAACCTCTGCCCTTTTTATTAACAAATGTGATGTTGGCTAACAGTAAGTTAATACTAACATTTGCTAAACATCATCTACCCAAGGAGACTGCAGTGCTTTAAACCTGGGCTCAATGTTTACATATTTGATGCTAGCTAAAAGCTGAGCAGCTAATGCTAATGTTTGCTAAAAGCTGAGTCATCTAGTTGCAAGGAGACAGCAGTATTACAAACCTGGGCCATGTTTACATAGTTTTCTGTGTAAATAGGTAGGAAGGACTGGTTCAGTGAACGGCCTCCTGGTGTCACATAAACACACAATATTATGAGATCTGATAAACTCACTACAACTGGACAGAGAGGATTAAAAGGGTCCATTCACTAAATCTTTCATTGTGTACTCGGCAGCTGTTTTAAACAAATACGGATCCGCAGACACCAATAAAAGCACGGCGCTCCCAGCTGTTCCTGTGTCCTCACCCAACAACAAAGGAGCATCCCCGAGATAATGAACATATGCTACGAAAATAAACAGCCTTTTTACAGTCAGTGTGTATAACAGGCAAATTTATTCTGGTTTTTAATTGTTGAAATATATTTCTATTGCACACTGTGATTTATTTTCAAAGGACGTGTTACCTGCTATTTGCACCTCCTTTAGGGCTCTACGGGAATTAATAATTACTTAATAAATATATCTTCTACACAATTTTCAAATATTACGCACTTTCTACCTGCTGGGCTGAGAAGGAGGTGTGGCTTCTACAGACGCTCTGTGGCATACACGTCTAGCATACACGTCACCAATCAAAGATTCTGAGTATTTAGTCATGTTTTATGAGGTTTTCTTCTGTATATGCAAGACCTTCCCGGTTTCACTCCACTAACTTACCCATGGCAATGGAAATGACAATAAACAAACAGGCTAGATTTTCTCACATTTTGAAGGAGTATAATGCATCTTTTGTATTAAAAATGTAGAAATTATGCACTGACAATGACGATTTATGTGGTGAAAGTCTGGGCTGGGGGGGGGGGGGGCGCAGACTCAGCAAGGAAGCCCAGACAGTCCTCACCTCTGTCCTCCTCCGTTGATGACGTCACCAGGCAGCACAAACTGAAATCTGGCGTTTTACAGGCCTCTACTGGCAGGGTTGATGAACGAAGTAAGCTGCTATGACTCAAAGTAATATCGGATCCTTGTGTAAGCGCTGACTAAGGTATATATACACCATATCTGGACACGTGACACATGAGAAGACGAATCTGAAGAGAGGAGTTGAAGGTTTTTTTAACAGAAGTCCTTGTCCTGGGCTCCTCTCTAGTTAGTGTGTTATCACGCTCGGCCAATTCCTCCACATATCTTTAATCCAATCTCTCCTCCCCTCAGATATCTGATCAGACCTTTTTCTGCTCTGTCCTGCAGCGTTTTCTTTCGTTAAGCCATGCAAACCCTCATTACAGGAAGCCTCAAAATCTCACACATGCTGCAGATGGCCTGCTAAAGATGTTCCGTTTTTTTGTCACGACCGCCGCCTCTCATCGCTGGCAAGACGGGAGCCAACAATTGGGGTTAAGGTCCATATTCCGGTTACTGACACATTGGGAATAAGGTGTTTCCATGCATGAGCAAACAGGGTTCTTTCTGTCTCCATGGTGATTGTAATCAATGGTGATATGGCGATCAAAGCAGCCATGCACGGAGAAGGTCTGCTACAAACCCTGCTTGGCGTAACTTTGCGCTCCCCTTTTTGTTTCTATCCCGCTACTTTCTAGCGTCTCCAAATGCCAAGATGTTCGTGTCTTTCATCACACTGATGAAGTGATTGGTTTCCTCCTCACTCCAAAAGTGTGGCGTGGTGTTGCTCTCGCCTTTGGCCATGTTTACAAGGAGTTCCTGGACTCCAAAGACCAAGATTCCTTGCTGATAGAACATGAGCACAACACTAATTCATCTTCCTTTTGATGGGGAGATCCTGATAGGAGGAGACATCATCACATGTTCACCTTAGAGAAGGAGGAACCAGGGGGAAGACGAGGGTTTTTTAAAAAAAAAAAAGACTAAATATTAATAATAACATTCTGCTTAGAAAGGGCTTATTGACTACATGTAAACGTTGATAGTGTTCCTAAAACGCCCTGACCACAGAATGCGCACCAAGGATTGGGAGCTAAATCCATCAAGTGTCTTTGACGTGGGGTTAAATACGTCCTGGGAGAGATTTTGTCATGGATTAACTGGTGGAGACTCAGAGACATTTTCCCACAGTACTTGAATGATTTGTTGAAGATTTTACAAATACAACCAAGATGAGTTGGGGGGGAAAACAGGGCAGATAGTTTTTAGTTTACTTCAAACACACACACAGAAAAGAAAAAACAGCAGAAAATGAGGAAGTATAAAAGAAAAGGCTGATTGACTGCATGTAAACGTAGTCACTGAGCTGCATTTTACCCTCACATGCCAATTTATTAGGAACACCCAGAAGAGTGAATACAGAAGGCAGCCATAAATCTTCCCCTCATGAGGATCATAATCCTTTGATTTATTTGGAGGCTGTAATTTGCGGCAGCCCTGATCACCCTCATTCCACCAGAGCGGGATGATTCATATTCTGGTAGGAAGTCGGCGGCGAGGCCTGCACAGACAGCTCCGGGGTGAGCGTCTGACCCCGCGGTGGCACCGCACCAACCGGGATGAATAAAAGAAGGAGCTGCTATTTTTAGGCGGCCGGCTGTCTTACCCTCCGTGCTGAGTCCGGGACTGGAGGTGAACTGGGCCACATCCACGATTTTGACGGCGAACTGCTGCCCCGTCTCCCTGTTGATGCATCTCCGCACCACGCTGAAGGGCCCCCTGGGGAGGAGAGGAGCGAGAGGAAGGAGGTTAGAACACGAGGGAGGCGGCGAGATTGATGCTGATGATGAAACACGTCATACTTCAATTATTGCACAAGTCGGCAAAAGCACACAGCAGCTCACAGGGAGTGATATTAATACATATAAATAATCTATTGATCGGTTACAGGAAAGCAGCCACATTTACAGTCACTCAGCAGAATTAGCCCTTAAGAGTTCCTGGGGACATTTTTTGTTCAGACCCCTTTTATTCTTTAAGCCAGTTTGACAGCAGAAAAAATAAGAATGCTTCAGATTCAATGTTGCTGCTCATCATTGACCAATCTGAGGCTCTAATATTAATCAAATCCTCCTCAAATTGCATATGTATATATTTCAGGCTGAAGTTGATTAAAAAGTAATCTCATTTAAAGTGGAAAAAATGTTTTAAAATGTTATTTTTACAGCAGCTTTTAGGGAGTGGACGTTTTTCGTCCTGAGGGTTGATTGAGAATGTTTTTTAAGACACTCTTGTGTTAAAAATAGAGAAGCTCACATTTAATATATAACTGAAGAAACACAAAGGGAGGTGCACAATAATTTAGTTTTTAAATAGAAGAAGCTAGTCATAAATGACATTTTGTACTTTTAAAATTTGAAAAACAGTAACATCGATTGTTTTGTGTCTGAATGCAGCTCAAGCAAAGTCAGGTCGATTTTGCCAAATTCTCAACAAATTGGATCTGAAGTGTAGTGTGGGTGCAGAGTATGAAACTAATAGAGACGCTGTAACACACACACACACACGCGCACCCCAAGGCCGAGCGCTTGTTTCTGGCGTAGAGCAGCATCTACCCTGCATCCAGGGGCTGAACTTTGCCCCACCTCCTTCTGCAGAGCAAGTGTATCATCCCATTCAGTCGGTGGGATAAACAGATCTTCCACTCAAGGGCTCAGGGTGAGAATTAACGAGGCGGCAGGGTCAGAGGTCACAGGGCAACACTGCGGGACGATACCACCTAAATAAAGCAGCTACAGAGCACAACCATAGTCACAACACCAGGGGTAATGGGCTTGACCTGGCCCGTACACACTCTGGCAGAAACTCGGCGTGTGTATATGTACGTGTGTGTGTGCGTGTGCATGTGTGTGTGTGTGTGTGAATGTATGAGTGTGCGTGTTGGCAACAGGGAGGAGATAGAGGGAAACAAACACAAAGCCACACAAACATGCTGGCAGCGGCGCCGCATGATGCCATCCACCTCCTCTCTGCTTATTTCTGGACTCTTTCCCAGCATGCACTGGGCGCGAGGCAAAGGAAACTCCCCGTACATGTCAGGCGGCGCCGACTGTAATCTGACTGATTAATATGTAGGGAGGTTCGCTTTCAGCTCCCCGCTACGCTGACATCCAGTCACCTGAGGACACTGAGCTTTGACGATCGGCTCTGTGACTCCAATAGACAAGTGTGTGTGTTTCTGTGTGTGTGTGTGTTTGTACAGGCTGATTATTGCTGCATTGTTTTGACCGTTAATTCTCTGCTTGTTTTTTTAATTCTATGTCAACCCAGATGAATTCTGGAAATGACAAGCAGGGAGGGGTAGAAGAATAGTTCTGAATCTCCGTGTAACAAGGAGGCGCAGGAAAAGTTAATTAGTCTCTGGTGTTATGTAAGCGCACGCTGAGAGTCTGCCAGGGTTTGGGTGAAAAATCTCAGAGAATATCAGAGGAAAGGGCCAAACCATGTTAGGAGATTATTGGCTGAGCTCCTGCAGCTGCTTTATCTTGTGTAACAAAAGAAGCCAGAAACTCTAAAACGTTTTCTTGATGGTAGCGAGAAACTTCGCCCGCTCTGAACTCAGCTTCTCTATGTATTATTTGATTTTGTTGCAAACATGGGGGGGGGGGAGATGATGTGACGATGAGATTTTCGCAGCGCCAACAGCTGGTGCAAGCAGAGTATCTAAAAACAGGTTTAAGTGAGAATCTGCTGAGGCATGGAGCTGATGTTAGCGTGAGTGGGACGGAGCGTTGTTCATTCGCGTGTAATTCAGGACGTTTTAGGATAAAGCGCTGATCGAGAACCGTCCCACAGAGCTTCTTCATCCACCGCTGACTACACAGGTCAGCAAAAGGTAGGTATGGAATCTTTTTTATATCTCATTAGATACAGAGTTTTTTCGAGGGAATGTCCGAACAAGAAGAACAAACTCAGTAAAATAAAGAACTATCTTCAAGTAAATACCTCAAATAAATGCAATACACCGACTTTTGTCTGTAGGTGTGTGCTGCTGTCAGCCTCCAGTCCAGCAGAGGGCGCTGTCTTCTTTCAATACTGGCATCAACACTGGCTGTTACTGGTTTTACTTAAAAAAAAAAACAATTCGTCGACCAAGTGAGTCAGCAATGACAAAAATCTGTTGAGGCGTGAAGCTGATGTTAGCGTGAGCAGACGGAGCTTCGTTCATTCCCGTGTGAATCGGGACATTTTAGGACAAAGCGCTGATTGAGAACTGGTCCACTGAGCTTCTTTATCCACCGCTGACTGCACAGGTTAGCCAAAGGTGGGTATGGAATATTTTTATATTTATCTATTCACACACACATTTTTGAGGGAAGAGTAAAAACTGGCATCAACACTGGTTGTTACTAGTTTTACTTTCAAAAAGCAATTTCTCAATCGAGTGAGCACGCGATGACAAAAAACATGCTTTTAAGGGGAAAGAGAGAGAAAACGAACGTTTAGCTACATGCTAACGCGCGTGAGCCGTGCGATAAGGACGGTGACCAGACAACAGCTTGGACAGGAAGTTCTCCTTTTATTTCTTTAACCTGCCAACAGCAGTTGTCGCTGAGCCTGTGGTCAGTAGGTGAGCTTGGCCCCGCCCATTTCCCATTAGCATTGGAGCGGCTGAAACTCAGTCCTGCCCCCCCGAGAGGTGAGGCGAGGTGAGGCGAGGTGAAGAGGGGGTACGGTTACAGTTTGGGTGAGTCTCCAGGAAATTAATGTCCTCTTAAGTGACAGAAACACAAGACTGTGTGTGTGTGTGTGTGTGTGTGTGTGTGTGTGTGTGTCCGAGCCTGAGTGGGTGAGGAGTGTGATGCCGCTTTTGTGCACAAATACAGACTGATTGAACAGATGGCAATCAAGCTAAAGCTGCTTAGCGTCAGAGGGGTGAGGCAGGACGGCACCATGCCTGCACACACACACACACACACACACACACACACACACACACACACACACACACACACACACACACACACACACACACACACACACACACACACACACACACACACACACACACACACACACACACAGATCAAACTCAGACTGAAATAAACACCGAGCAGCGGCGCCAAGTGCAGTTTTTCAGCGCCATGCCGCCCTGCTCGCTGCAGCTCGCTGGCTCACAAACACAAACACGTAGGCCGCCGGGTCACCAGATCACACATCAAACATTCCTGCGTTTCCTCGCCGCATCGTCACATGTTGGGAATTTATTTGATGGGCGGCCTCTGAGGGCCATCAGGGCAGTTAGGGAGATAGTAAATGCCACGTTAACCAGGCGAGTCCATCAGTCTGAGAACCAGAACTGCTCGATCTGATGAAAAGGTCAAGTTGAGATGATCGTCAAATATACGGCGGTGTCGTATAATACACACATGGAACTGTAAATACGAGTGCTTGGAATAAATATATAGAAATAGAAATGTATCGGAACACCCCTTTTTTTTTTTTTTAGAGTTACAATAGCATTTTTCGAAATAAAGGAGTTTCGGCATGTGATTGCCACACAAACACAAGGACCTACAAGCACAGCTGCGTAGTCATTGAGGAAGTCATGGAGATTTTCATGTTATTTTGTGCATTTTTAAAGCAGCAGTTTGTAAAACAGGTGTGTGGCGCCAACTAGTGGTGAGTTTCTATATGTCTGTGCTGGTTTGTTGCGAGAATGTTGTTAAGCTACGATAGCCTTTGAGGACCAAAATGAGAAATGGTCAGGACTGCAGAGCATTCCGTCTGTCCTACTGTTCTATTACAGCTGTTTCCGTATTGGATTACTGCCACAGGTGGTGCAGAGCTGCATTGTGGGTGCAAGTTTGTCCTTCTCAGCTACCATATAAACATGAAGGATCCAAGATGGCCGCTAACCCTATGGGCATTTAAACGGATCAATCTGAGAAAATAATAAATATTTTTTTTAAATCTATCAAAACTACACACAATTTGCTTATATTTCTTAATAATATATTCTATTTAAGAAAATAAGTAGAAAATTATTATCACTATTACTCAGAATTTTGGAATCTTTCTTCTGTTTGCTTTTTAAAGCAAACATGCAAACTTCAAAAAATGGGTTTCATATAGTAATCAAAAACAGTGTTTCAGCAAATTTTAACTCAATTTAACTGCATCTTATTTTCCAGTTATACAACTGCACAGACTTTGAGACGACTCGTGCACGACCGCAGATAAGACGACTCTCCGCACTTTAATTAGGCTTCGTATAAATACTGCATCCCCCTGCGATACGTGCTTCTCTCTGCACAGCCGAGCGAGCCGCCCGTCCGTTTATTAAAGAAACAAAGTGCTGAGTGCCTCTCCTGAGCGCGCGCTACCCAACGGAAACGCTCCGTCTGCGCGCACAGACGCTTCTAGCATCTTCTCCAAAGGAGCTGAAGGGTTCTGTGGGGAAATCTGGCGTTCCCACTCAAAGATAACGGCGGCCGAGGATGGATTCATCAATTCCTGCACTTTCAAAACAAAGATCCGGAGTGATAACAAACTCCAGGCAGGACCCGTCTGCAGCTGGACTTTTTTAAGCATCAGGTCACAGAGCTCTCATTGCTGATGCAGGCCGGCCGTCCTCCCCTCCGTTATCTCGCGCTGTGCCGCGCTGCGCCGCAGTCCAGTCACGTCACCCTGGTCGCCCCGGCGACACTCAGCAAAATGTCACGGCTCGCTCAGGGCGGCGGACAAAGGAGGCAGGTGGGACAGAGGGGACAGAAGGGAGGCCGCAGAGACCAGCGATTGTAAAGAGAAGGGAAGGTGAAAACATGCGTGAGGAGATGTGAGGAGATAAAAGAACAAAAACAGCTGAGAGGCCAGCAGGCGTTTTTACAGGATGCTCCGACAACCTCCTTCTCACTTGACATCATCACTGGGCTTATCACCAAGAAAAAGCCTCTTTGAAACCTGTCGTTCGTGTAATATTTCAGTTCAGGGGTCCTTGAGGGTCTTCAAAATGTCACTTTCATTTAAATGCCTCACTATCATACACATATAAATATTTCTCCTCTTCTTTTATACTTGCTAATTTTTTTGCAGTTTTTTTCTTTTCCGTGTGTGTTTGAAGCCCGATTTTTCTCCCACTACTCTTGCTTTTATTTGTAAAATCTTTGAAGAAAATAAATAATTCAAGGACTGTGGGAAAATGTCTTTGGGTCTTCTAAAATCCCAAACCATCAGTTAATCCTCTACAAAATCTGTCCCTGGACGTATCTAACACCACGTAAAAGACACTTGATGGGTTTAGCTCCCAATCTTGACTGTACATCCTGTAGTCAGAGCCTTATGGGAACACTGGTGCATGTCTTGTGGGACTGTCCAGACGTACAAAGGGTCTGGATTTAAGTTGTGGGTAAGATGTCTGATCCGCCAGGGAGGAAGCTCCCACTGGATCCTGCATTTCTTCTCCTCAATAATGACTCCAGGCTCAAAACCACTGAGACAGAACATCAGCTCTGATTGGCCGGCATGACTGCAGCGAAGAAGATTATAGTTCTGAGGTGGCTTCCACCGCACCAGTTATCAATGAAACATTGGCCGTGTGCTCTTCTGGAGGTGATCTACCTGGAGCCGTCATCAGCTCGTATTAATAATGTTAAACTAAGAACGTTGGAGATGTGGAAAAAGGCTGCAGAGGATGTTAAAAACTGCTGTCAAGACGATTCATTCATGGCAACTCTGTGTCCATTTGCTGATCGTCAATTTGTCTGTTTCAGCTACTTTTATTTACATTATAAATATCTGACTCTGAGACTGCGTGCTCCATAGGGGGAGGGAATAAGAGGTTGGGAAGGGAGGGGGGCAGAGGGGTGTGTTCTGTATGTATTGTATGTGTAGTGTACAAGATTGTTATATTAACCCTTATGAGTTTCTGGGGATGTATTTTGTCCAGTCATTTTTTTGACCAATTCATTGGTTCAAAATCCCTTACAAATATTTGATATTTGATATATCTTTCTGGCTGAAGCTGGTTGACAAGACTAATTTAAAGTATTATAAATAAAATAATTAAAAAAATATTAACATTGATATTTTACAGCCCTCTTTTGGAAGGAGACGCTTTTTGTCCCCAAGAACTAATAAGGGAGTTTGCTATCAAAATCTGTCACTGCAGAAAAAATCAGAATGAAAATCAAATTCAATGTTGCTGCTAATCATTGACCATCTGAGGGTCTAATAATAATCATTAAATCCTCTTTGAATTTTGAAGGTTTTGTATCTGATATTCAAAAAGGAAAACAAAATAGAAATGTAAGAGAAAAAACAGAATTGAACATTAAAAGACATTTATTAATGGTCCTTTGTTTATGTAAGGCGTGTGAGTGCAGCCCTAGATGTGTGTGCTGTTACTGAGAGCACTTTAGGCAGTGGGGGTGGGGGGGGTGGGGGTGGTCTGTGACTCACTGAGAGCTGCTCGGGGGTCCGGAGCATGAAAAGCTCCAGAGCCTTTGACTAAAACATGGGTTGGGGGGTTGATATTTCTTCTCAGATCACTTCAACGAGGGGCTCTGCGGCCAGGTGGTGAGGACTCACACCAGCTAGCGTCAGCCTCTACATTCTGTGTGTGTGTGTGTGTGTGTGTGTGTGAGGAAAGAGGCGCTCTGGGTGAGATGAGAGGGTTCCACACGCCGCCCCCGCCCTGCTACATTCCAGCTCACCTCCAGATCAGCAGCTCCACTAATAACAGGCTGCACTTTGATTTTTTTCTACCTGTTTGGCTCAAAGTCCCTCACACATGGAGGAGGGAAGGATGGAGGGATGGAAGGAAGGAGGGAAGGAAGGAGGGAAGGTGGGAGTGAAGCTGCTTTGAAGCACAGACGACTGAAGTGGCGGAACTGGGCGTGTGCCGAGCACGGCGCTCAATGGGCCTCAGCTGCTGGCGGCGGCGGCGGCCATTACAGCTCTGAATAGGAGTCAGCTGCACGTGGGCCGCTCCCATCGTTCCTGCACTTTCGCTGCCCGCGCTAAAATAACAGGAAGCGGGCGAGAGAAAGGAGAGAAAGCAGAGCAGGGACGCGGGACAGGAAGAGGGGAGACGGCTCTCAGCGCCATCCTGCTGAGTTTATTACCGGCTTTGGAAGAAATAAAAATCAAAAGCGGGAAGATGCGACTGTCAGGGTGTTTAACCCTTAAGAGTTCCTGGGGACGTTTTTATCCGGACGTTTTTGACCATTTAGACTTGGGTCAAAATCCTTAAAAAATATTTGATATTCGATATGTATCTTCAGGCGGATACTGATAAAAAAAAAAGAATTTCTAATTTAAATCTGGAAAAAATATTCATGTCATCTTTTTACAGCAGTCTTTTGGAAGAAGACACTTTTTGTCCCCAGGAACTAATAAGAGAGTTTGCTTCTAAGAGAGAATGCCTCAAATTCAATGTTGCTGCTAATCATTGACCATCTGAGGCTCTAATAATAATGATAATAAAATCCTTCTTGAATTGCATTTTCTGGAAGTTTATGGAGTTTTTGGAAGTTATGGAAACAAACTGGCATTTAGAGGGTTAAAATCCCACCCAAATAATCATGATGTGAACATTTGTCAAAACGTGTGAAGTTCACAACAAGCTGATTATTCTTCATCATTTTCCGTCTATGTGGTGAATTTATAAACCATTTGCCGCTGGTATTGACACGCTCTCTGCTGCCGCGGCTTCAGTTGCCTGGTGACCTGGTCCGGAGGCAGACACTTGAATTGGGAAGCTGCAACAGATATTTGGAGTCAGGCTGTTTGGTTCCTCGGGGACGCTTGAGTTCAGGAGGGGGGAGGAAGAGAAGGAGTAGGAGGAAATGTATGGAGAAGGGCGAGCCAAAAATCGCCTGAACTCACAGTTCGGGTCATGGGAAGTTTCCGTTTGTATTTTACTCGATTCTAAAACTAATTTA
>CAESWR010000890.1:138510-149100 GCA_903171835.1 Mullus surmuletus
GTGTGTGTGTGTGTGTGTGTGTGTGTGTGTGTGTGTGTGTGTGTGTGTGTGTTGATTACCAGCATCTTCTTCGGTCTGGATGTGCATCATTTGTACATTGTGGGACATTGGCTACGTTTCATTGCAGTCAATAAGCCTTTTCTAAGCAGAATATTAGCAATAACCTGGTTCTGTGCGGCCATGGAAACACCAATAACCCATCTTTAACCCATCATCCAATATTCAGGTTTTTAAAAAACCTGAATATTCCCCCTGTGTGCCTCCTTTTCTAAAGTGAATATTTGATCACATCCTATCAGGATCTCCACATCAAAAGGAAGATGAATTAATGTTCTGCACATGTTCTACTAGCAAGGAATCTTTGGAGTCCAGGAACTCCTTGTAAACATGGCCAAAGGCGAGAGCAACACCACGCCACACTTTTGGAGTGAGGAGGAAACCAATCACTTCATCGGTGTGATGAAAGACACAAACATCTTGGCATTTGGAGACGCTAGAAAGTAGCGGGATAGACAGATCCACAAGAAGGGGAGCGCAAAGTTACGCCAAGCAGGGTTTGTAGCAGACCTTCTCCGTGCGTGGCTGCTTTGATCGCTATATCACCATTTATTACAATCACCATGGAGACAGGAACAAACCTGTTTGCTCACCATGGAAACGCCTTATTCCCAATGTTTCACAAACCGGAATATGGACCTTAACGCCAATATGGACTGACTGGAAACGCAGCCAGAGCAGGACAGAGGTTATAACTTCCTGTATGTGCGCTGAGAGGAGAAGCGTCTGTATTTTTGTTTGTCCGACTCGTGTTTCCAGGATTCTTTGTGACTCCTCGTCAGCGTGTACCGCGGCACCACCCGGGGCGAGCGGCCGGGCGAAGCATTTTCTTCTCTGGATGAATGAAGTCCAGCTGGACGGCGTGCGGCGAGCTCGAGGGGCTCTGCTGCACCTCACTTTACAAAGGAGCGGAGGCCCCTCAGCGCGTGGAGGGGGGGGGGCTGTGCTAATACGGGATCACAGAGAATAGCAGATAAATGCAAGCAAAGGTGGAGGCAGCGGATGAAAGCAGATTTTTAGAATTCTCCCCGAGTCACAAACAGACACGGCGAGCTTTCCAAACACTTGTCTTCTCACTTTCCTCTTTTTAAGGGCACTTATTCCGTCCAGCTGTTTTTTTTCCTTCCAAATAAACGTTCTTTTGCAGAGCCAAAGACAAGCATTATCTGAACACACAGCGCCGCGCCGCACCTTGCCCCCCCGCCCCGGCTCAGGCCCACGCAGGTCATCTTCGCCGTAAACCCGCCTGGCAATTATTGGCAGGGAAGAAGAGAGGGAGACAAACAGGAGGCGGCTGCCGGAGGAAAGCCGGCGCTCCGACTTGACTGGGATTCAGTCTGCTCCCACGTAGCCGCCCCTCTCGGCACCCCGAGAAAAATATCCACAGTCGCAAACTAAAGCCTTTTTCTTTGCCTCCTGGCTGTGAGCAGCCTGAACTGCCCTGCTGCGCTGGCGTCGGCCACCGGAGCCGCAGCCAGCCAGCGCACACACACACACACACACACACACACACACACACACACACACACACACACACACACACACACACACACACACACACACACACACACACACACACACACACACACACACACACACACACACACACTGGAGAGCAGAGAGCGTGCAAACGGCGTCAACAACAAGCGTGACAGAGCGCACATATTTCACGCTCCCCAGCTCGGAGAACAGGACCGTGAAAAAAGAAAAAGAGGAAGATGGGAGCAGTGAGGAGGGGGGGGCTAGGATGATTAGTTGTGACAGGAAGTCCCACCGCAGCCTCCCATCACACATTCACCCTCACACTTCCCTTCACCTGCCCCGTGACCCTCCATCACCGCCCACCAGCTACATGCAGGGGAGGACCGTCCTCCACGAGGCAATCAGGGCGGGGAGAGCGCTTTTTTCTTTAATCTTATTTATTTCTTAATTTCTGCAATTCTTACGTACTTCTTCTATTGCTCTTCTATATGTTTATGCTGCTGGGATTCTGCAATTCCCCCATTGTGGCATAATAGCGACCATTCTATTCTAGAACTCTGTAATTGCATTCAAATTTTGAAATTATATTTCATCTTATAGCTCATAAAAACAATTCTCAAAATTATAATACTACTACTACTAATAATAATAATAAATATTTCCGTATCAAATATATTTTTTCGTCAGATATACAGAAAAGTCATGAAAATCTCAAAATGACAAATATTTCTCAAAATGTTAAAACATCACATCCAAAAACATCTTGTCAGTTGCACCTGCACCCACACGGGCTCAGAAAAGGTGTGTGAATGAGACAGAAAACCAACATGAAAACGCACTCCGATGTGCAGTTTGCTTGGTATTTCCGTCCCAAAGTGGATAAAATCTGTCTGCCGCGAATGCTTCTGATGATCGTTTTATCAGATGATTTCTCATTTACACAAATGGACTTCCTGAAATAGCCAAACATACCCATCACACTTCCTCCGAGTCCCGCGTGGCTTCCTGTAATCACCTCCAACACTTCCAAGCATACCAGTGTGCGCCTTAACGCGCTCCTAAGTAACCGGCTGTAGCTGGCTTTCTCCGCTAAGCTGATTTATTAGCTGACATGTAAACAAGAAAGCTGGATTTCCTCACTAGGCTTCTTCTGGAGAAGCCATGTGGTGCAGGCAGGACCTCATGTGCTCCACATGCAGGACACACAGGAGCATCATGGGAGCAAAAGCACACTCTGGTGAATATCAAGAGGCAATCGGCAGTGATCACCGCTGATAAAACCTGCATAAAGACGTCTGACTTGAGATTTTTCAATCAGTGTACAAACTTTGAGCTGAAATTCTGCAGTGCAGAGAGGAATTGATTCACATTGTGGATGAGCAATGGAACTCATGAATCATGACTTTCACTTGTTCAAAGGTCATTCAAATCCATATTCATCACTGTTACAGGAGGTCATTCTCTCTATATATAATAATAAAGCTTCCACTGTTGGCTGTGGGGTGAATTAAAGGAGCAGTGTGTATATTTCTCTTGTTTTTCCCAGGATAGCAGCCGTCAGCTCTCCTATTTGTTTTTCATCCCTTAAGAGTTCCTGGGGGTGTTTTTGGTCCAGACATGTTTTGACCATTTAGAGATTCCAAATTCCTAAAAAAAATACTGATATTTGATATGAATCTTTCAGGCTGAAGCTGATTTACAAGGGTGACTAATATAAAATATATTATCAATATATGATACAAATCTGTCACTGCAGAAAAAATAAGAATGCCTCAAATTCAGTGTTGCTGTTAATCATTGACCCATCTGAGGCTCTAATAATTATAATAATAATTAAATCCTCCTTGAATTGCATTTTATGTAAACAAACTGGTATTCAGAGGGTTTAACTCCCCCCAAATAAATATTTGATACATTTCAGCCTTGTTTTTAATATGGAAAAAATACTAATATATGTTATTTTTACGCCAGTTTTTAGGGAGGGTACGTTTTTCGTCCTGAGGGATGATTGAGAACGGTTTTTTTTAACAAACTCGTATGCATTAAGGTAACGAGGTAACGAGGGGCTGCAGGTTCACAGTTCAGTGCAGCCAATTAAAGTGAAGCATGCGTCTATCAATCAATCCATTAATCAATCAACCATGATTCAATTCAAGTGCTTTACATCATAACATTCTAACATAAATACATGAAGCACTATAACAGTAAAAGTAACTAGAATGGTTCAGAGCTCTTGCAGGGAGCATCTTCTACTGCAGCACCCTCAGAAGCCGACAGCAGCCGACTGATATTGATCCGATTGGATCATTGCAGAGATATAACACCACCAAAAAAAACCCTACCCTGCTCAGAGTCTGGACGTAAAATCAACGCCTGCTGCAATACTGATGTAAAAGCATCGATACGAGATGCTGTCGGCCCATAGACTTGTAAAACTGACATTTCCTCTGTGCCGAGCCATCGCTACCGCCGCGATGATGATTAGCATCGGAATATTCAATTAAGACGCGGTGCTTCACGCCCGACTGCACTGCAGCGGCAGGAAGCGATCGGCTTCCTACTCAACATGTTTACCGACTATTTGTGGGTTTTGATTGATGGCTGACGACAGAAAACCAATAACTTGATAAAAAGAGGGAGAGTGTGTGTGTGTGTGTGTGTGGGGGGGGGGCTGACTGCTCCCTCTCTGCCACTCTGATGCCTTTTCCTGCTGCTTCCTGCTCAGCTGGCAGGTTGAAAGATGGACAACAACAAAATTAGGGCGGAGCGATTCACCCGGAAACGCAGCACGGGTCTCTAACATCATCAGACAGGGAGCCTGGGTTGAGATTCTGCCCTTTGTTTTCATATTTGTACGATGTTTTCACCCTCCTGAAGACCTTTTTTTCCAAGAAATGCTACTTTTTGTACATATTTTAATCTTCTGGGAGTCCATGATGACTTCAAGAGGGTCAAACTACAGAGAAATCTGACCCCTCATCACTGATCTGACCTTGAAAAAATATCAATACAGAACTATAAATAAGATGAAACATAAAATCATCTTTATGTAAATTAGCTATTTTTCCGTAATTGTGGGCAAAAAAAAATCAAAAATATTAGGCACATTTTTGCTAAATGCCTTGGAGTTATTGGAGAAGTAGCTATAAGGAGATAAAATGAATTCAGAATCAATTTATCTTAAAAAAGTAAAAAAGAAACTCCATCCATCCATCAAAATTAGGGAATTTGGTGCAAAAATGTTGTTATGTTACGCTACGTTCTCCCTGATTGGTGTTTGTGTTTAAAGGCTAATGAAACGCTTCCTGTGCTTCAATAAAAGGGAAACCAAATTACCTCCCGTTTTGTTAAAGACGCCTGAAAGACCCTCCAGAGCCACTCTGAGAGCCCCCCAGCTCCCACTCGCCGTCTTTCCCAACATTTTCATTAACACTCGCGCGTGTGCTGGGACGAGCGTGTTTGTGTCATTATGTGCTAATTAAACAAATTCCCAAACACAACAATGTTTCATCCAAGTCCGTCTGACTCAGAGAGACACAAACCAAAGCCTCCGCCGCCAGAAAAGTGAGAGGACAGCGCGGACCGGAGACGGATCGCACCGAGCAAGAAAAGCTGCAGGAAAGAAAATCCTGCCGTCCAATCCCCTGAGTGTTTCAGGTCGCGAGCCAAGTGTGAGATTTGCTGGCGGATGCTGTTTGGGGAGCGTGTGCAGACAGAGAGGAAGGCACTCGCTGGATTAGCTGGCTGATTTGTTGCTTAACTTTGACTAAGCGCCGGCTCGCTCCGCTGAGAAATGCCTCCGCTCTGCACTTTATTGGGAGTAATTGATGCCGGCATCATCAGATGGAAGGAAGCTCAAGAGTTCAGCCTCGCACGGCTTTGATGGTTTTATGCTATTTGCAAACCTGCGCACCTTTAAGGACACGCTGATATTCAAATATATGAGTAAAGACACTTCAGGTCACTGCCATTATCATAGAGGCCTGCATATAGCTCCAAAGAATGACATTTTTAAAATGTTCTGGCAGGAAAGCAATAGAAATGTGATCAACAGCATCATGTTTTACACAATTTAAGACCTTGCACACGTTTGAAGTAAAATGTAAAACATTTTTTTAAAAAGCTATTTTTTAGAGTCTGCGTGCATATAGCTCCAAAACATTGACAAAATATTTTAGTCAGCAATAAAAAGTTATCGTCATTGTCTTTTATACAATTTCCAACCTTGCACACAAGATAAGCGATTTATTTTCCCCAATTAGTTTTAGATCACTGCTGTTGTCGTAGTCCGCATGCATACCAGCCAAAACAATGTACATAATTCAGTCACCCTGTTTTTTAACCATCCAATCAGATCCCTCCAAATGTTAGCCGGAGAAACGTCCTCCTGCAGACACCAGGAACCCCCAGGACATCTATAAGAGCTCATCTTAAAGGGATAGTTCACCCAGAAATGAATATTCCCTCCTTGTCTTGCTACTACCACTCTGAAGGTGTCCGGCATTAAAAATATTTGAGTTTACTCCAATATTTTGATTGGAGATTCTGGCAATATAATCCACCTCACAATGGTAGATACTATCCCTTTAAGAGCACTGCGCGCTCAAATTGGGCAAATTTGGACGGCAGCTTCACACGAGCTACCAATGACGGATGATTTCCCGCGTTATTGCGCTAAAGTTCCCCAGACAATAAAAGTCCCAGATGCCGCCTGATGTCACGCTCGCGCTGTGCGTGTGTGCTACGCTAATCTGCTGCAACATTAATGGAGTGGATGGACCATTAGCTTCATCATCCCACTGCTAAATCATTCATAAGCTGCGGGGCCGTTGCTGGATCAGAGGTGGCACATTAGGGAAGCATGGGAGGCCACGCCGCCGGAGCAAAGACAACACCCAGCCCGCCGCCGCCGCCGCCGCCGCCCCGCATCCGCAACGGCCTCCAAGACCTGCGGGGACACGCATGCTGGCGCCTCGCTGCCGCATTTAGAATATATTCAGACGTCTCAAAGGGGAGGAAAAAACTCCGCTTAAGGAATCACACGGAAAATACACGGGCAGACAGTTCCCTTCGGGCGCCGTGATGGATTACAGCCTCCTAAGAGGACAGGACAACAGGTGCTTACAGGACGGCGGTGACGTGATGTAACCGCCGAGGAAGGATTTGGCTCCGACACGGGAAGGCGTTGGCTGGGACGGGAGGCGGCCAAACACTGGGCGGACCCTGATCTTGTTTTTCAACGCTGATGTGAAGTACCTTTTTGTGATTGATTGATTGACTGATCATACAGCTTACTTTTTTTGTTACTGTGGCCATGCACGGCTGACCTGTCAATCAAAACCACATCCTCCCGCTCTTGTACGTTATATTCATGGCCATTTACGGTATATTGGGTTGATTGTATGTAGTGTGGTGTCTGTAGGCACTTTCCTCAGCTATACCCAAGGTTGAAGAGGAGGATAAGGTGGTCTTGGCTACATCGGACCCAGGCAAGGGGAGGTCCGCCTGGGTCCATGAGACCCTCTGAGAGTGTCAAGCAGGAGTCAATAACCTTTTTTGACACTAAGAGGTCCTTACAAAGGTCTACCAGTTTCATATGCTCCTCTGAAACAACAAATTTGCTTTGAGTTCACCTACATTTATCTAAACTTCATGTGTAATAATCTATATTTTCAATGCTTTTTTAAGATATTGTTGTTTTCAGATCTATATGAATGCAAGTGATTAAAAAAGAATAGCAACATAATTTTTCAACAGGTCCACAGGCACTTCCTGTGGTCTTTGGGGGCTACCAGGTGCCCACAGGTGTCGAGAGCACAAAGAGTTCCACCAGTTTGTCCAAGAACTTCACATGGACGCCAGGCAGTTCAAGGCCTCTCTGCTCATACAGCTTCAGTCATGGAAAAAGTTGAGATTTTTGCAGTGATGTTTGGAGTGATTTTGACTTTATTCTTGGCATGTTGCTTAATGGGTTCCATGTTGTCATGGATAGGGGGCACTTCCAACCCTCTCTGGAGGCCCCTTACAGCTCAGGGCCCTCTGCAATTGCTTGGGTTGTGCATCCCACCTTTTTCCGGGAATGAAAAAGTCCATTATTTCTAGAGGTGTCCCGATACAACCTTTTCACTTCCAATACCGATATTGCAGTCTTGAGTATTGGCGGAAAGTGATCCAATGATTTTAGCACGAGGCATACTTTTATGACTTATTTTGTAGTATGGAGTGTTAGAAAGTGATAATACTCAAACAGAGAACAATAGTTAGTAACAATAGCGATGAGAAAAACTGACCCACTTATTATTAACCAATGACTTACATACATTTGAACCTTAAACATAAGAATATTCTACATAGAAGTGCTGGAGTGGAGTCTGGAATGGACTGCTTGTATTTGAGTGCTTATATCGAAGATTTAAGATGCAGGCCAATGAAATCTAACACTCGTTCTTTGCTGATCTCGTACTGATATCGGACAACAATATTGGACTGGGACACCCCTAGTGAAAGCTGCTGCTCACTGGCACCGGTTTTTCTTCCACCCAGAGAAGACGACTCAAAGTCACTGAGGTCATTGCGGTTCTGCTCTTCGTTATTCATTTCACGGAGAAACTACTGGACCAAAAGTGGAGCAGCACGAGATGAGGGCGAACCAACAACACTGGGGAGGCTCTAATTATTAGGCAGTGGAGGAGCAGGAGAGTGTGAACAACTGATCAGATCTGGACGTTTTTCTTCAGCAGATATCACACAGACCTTGGCAGACGTTTCATTTCTCCGTGTGCAGCTCTAGTTTATGTTGGCAGGAAGAAACGGAGTGCAATTAGAGCCACGGATAAAGATTAGGATCAATATTCATTTAACCTTCCTATTAATGGAGCACCTCGAAGCTGGGAGGAAGGTTCCTCAACTCCACTGCAGAAGCTCCATAAGCTCCTCAAGGATCTTCTTTTTCTTAAACTGAGTAACAGACTCCAAAGTCTTCCCTCCTTACACTTGAATACACTCCAGAGAAGCAAAAGCACTAATCAATTAACAAATTATCTCCATCATTAAAGGCTGCTCAGTTCATGGTGGAATGGGCAGTGTTTGATTAAAACCCTTGAACGACACTTATTTACATTTTTCAAGGCAACGTCAAACACACGTTCTCATCTCATCTGCATGCCGAGCGTGTGATCGCTACTCCCGCCCACCAGCCTCCTCAATAATTGATCGGCTACATCCAAGTTAGTAACTTGACTCTGATAGGAGTGATGGACAAAAGCCACAATTTCTCCAGCAAGATGAAGCTCACGTAGGAGAACGAGGGGGAGGCGGGGGACTCCTGAAGGAGAATTTACTCTCGGCAGGATGAAAGAGCAGGAAAAAACAAACAATAAAAATGCCACTTGTGAAATATTTAGCCTCTTTAGTGGAGCAAAATGGAGGAAAACGCCTCTACGGTTTAATTACAGGAGGCAGAGGAACGCTGGAGGAACACGGCAAGCGAACAAACCCACCGGCAGGAGACAAACAGACGCTCGTCTTTATTAACTTCTCCTTCCCACCATAATCGCGCATCATTACGGCTAATCGGAATTATCAGCAAAAATTACGAGCTGGAGCTGATTTCTTTAGAGCACAAAGAAGGAAGGAGGCGGCATTATTCATGCAATCGACCGCGCTGATGCAACGTCGGCTTTCCTCATTAATAAAGTGCTGTGAAATTAAAAACAGAAGGCTGATTATTTGCTCATCTTTTTTTCCCCCTCCCAAATCAGAGCGAGCGGCGTTCCCGGCACAGAAGAGTTTAGCATCAAGAGAGGAAGCGAGGGTGGAATAATGAAAATGATGCCAGTGATACATCCTCCTAAACGCTCCACAAAAACAGACTGCAGCCTGAGACGCAACAAAGCGGCAGGAGAAGAAGAAACTTTGACAGCAGCTCGCCGTTTTACTTGCTACACTGTAAAAAATTTAAAACAACAGCTCCAAAACACAGTGCGGATCGCAGGGCGCCAGCCACCGGGCGATCAATGAAACTCAATTGAACTTTTGATTCGCACAGTGGTGCATTTAAATGATGAAAGGGTAAGAGAGGTGCAACACACACACACACACACACACACACACACACACACACACACACACACACACACACACACACACACACACACACACACACACACACACACACACACACACACACACACACACACTCACACACTCGCACCTATTGCTGGAGGCTCAACTACAAAAAAAGCAGGAATTTGTCTTTTTACTGATGAACAGTCCAATCCTGTTCCTCACTGCCATTAATCACGTTCAGGATCGAGACAGACAGGAGAGAGAGCAGTCCGTGTGTGTGTGTTTGTGTGTGTGTGTGTGTGTGTCCTCTGTGGGGAGAATATGCACAGTGGTCAGCACATTGGCCCGGCCGCTTCCTCTCCGCTCGCTCGCTCGGGCTGCAGCAGTCTATAAACGTTAATGAGCTTCACAGAGAGTTGGCACGTGAAAAAAACACACACACACACGCTCCCTTCATGTATTTCACTGCAGCAGCAACATTCCATTAATCCTCCTCCCACACAAAAAACACACTCCGAAATGCCTCGCAGTGCTGTCTTTTTAAGGTTCGCGTGAGTTGGGGTATGCGTGTGTGTATGTGTGTGTGTAAGTGTGTGTGTGTATGTCTATTGCGCACGCTGGGTTGGGGGTGTTTCCTCCCTTGTCTCCTCAAATTTCACACACACTTCAGTTGTAAACTGGCTTACGTAACACCGCTCCCAAACTTGCTCTGCGCTGCCAGAGATTTCTGAGAGCGTGTGTGTGTGTGTGAGTCTGCTTCAGTGGGCCATGAGGATCATTTCACTGGTCAGTAATCAGCCCTCTGAGTGGGAGACGAGCACAGACACCAGAGGACGGCGAGCGAGGCCGAGAGAGGAGGGATGGAGGGTAAAACACACCGTCACACGTTAACGCAGGGAGGCAGAGCTCACATCTGTGATCCTAAAAGGTTCTAATTGACCTCTCGAGAGGAGAGGAGAGGAGAGGAGAGGAGAGGAGAGGAGA
>CAESWR010000890.1:161502-176031 GCA_903171835.1 Mullus surmuletus
GGTATATATCACATTTTGGCTCAAACACTGGCTTCTTCTCTTTGGTTTGGTTTGGTCTCACACACACACACACACACACACACACACACACACACACACACACACACACACACACACACACACACACACACACACACACACACACACACACACACACACACACACACACACACACACACACACACGCCAAGTCTGAAGCAATTCAGACCAGCAGACTTTTCCATAATCCGTCCAATAGTCAGTTAGATTAGAAGGGGGAAAAAAAGAAAAACAGATTGTGCTGAAAACACCACCTCCTTTTGTAGCTGAAGTGGCGTCAAACAGGAAAAGCGAGTTTAAAATTAAAAGCTGCATCCAAAAGCCAGAAATCAATCGTGAGAAAAGACTCGGAGGCTGAGGGAGAATCAACAGGCTGCAGCGGGCGAGTCTTGGCCGTCAATAGCAAAAAACACATGTAGACAAAAGACAGTCTGTGATGAATCAATGAAGGATGCTGGGAGTGTGATTGTGTTTGTGTGAGTGTGTGTATGCAAGTATGGAGATGACCTTCTTAACCGTGTCAGCAGGCAAAGAGCCGATCGGCAGGTAAAAATAACACCTGTTGGCTTCACCTGACAGCCTGCAGAGCTTCTGTTTCCATCCACACATAAATAAAACTCCTTACACACACACAATAACTTCGACTGCGGCACAATTTGTGTTGCGTTAATTTTGTGAACGAGGTCACAGGAGTTTTGCAGCTTTGACGTTTTACTTCTTTTTGACTTTTTGGAGCTAAGGATCCTGGGTGTGTGCACTCACAGCAGGTGATCCTCCACAAACTAAAATCAGCTCCGCCGCCCTAATCCACGAGGTGAGTGTGTGTGATCACATCTTACAAGGCCTCCTGCTGATCCTCCTCCTCCTCTTCCTTCCTTCCCTCCATCAATGAGTCATTCCTTCGGAGCGCACCTGATCTCCAGTCGTCCTCGCTCGCTCTCATCCAGCCCCGCCAGCAAACAGCTGGGAGGCGGCGCATCCGCAGACTGGGAGCGAGCAGAGTAAATATTTGACACACACATCCTATCTGGAGCAGACGACTGAGCGCCAGCACACCCGACCTGCCAGAGCCGACAAACAAGTGCTGATTTAATGGCGGGAATGACCGCCTCTTGAGAAACGGCACCCGGTGGGGAGAAGGTGCCGCCGCCGCCGCCATGGCTCACTCATCCTCTCCGCCGTCTAGCTCCCCAGGCGACGGAGGGAGATCTCCACCTGAGTGTCAGCTGCTGCTCTGGGGGCTGCTGGGTTCTCTCTGCTACTCTGTGCCAGTTTTCTTTTGGCCGCCGACAGTTCCTGTTCCCCTCCAGAGGACGGCCGGGATGGCGAGTCCTCCATGGCAGGGGCAGCGGCGGCCCACATTCCTCTACACTCCGGTCCAACTTTCACAGCTTGTTTTCAGTCACATCTCATTTTTGGTGATTCAATTCACCAGAGGATCACTGACAACGCAGGCTGTTCCACCTCCAGACCAATGCACTGTGTGCACAAGCCTTGTGACGTACTTCCATTTTTTCCGCCAAAGATCTGCAAAGGAGTTTCCAGTTCACTTCCCACTACAGTCACTTGGCTGTAAAATGAAGCAAAACAGGAGCGCTGTAACTGTACGAAAAAAGACTAAATTAAGTGAATTCGGATGAAGTGTCATCATGAAGTGTTCGAATGACATGGGGTGTCACAATACAACTTTGTCACTTCAGATACAGATATAGCAGCCTTGAATAGTGGCTGATAGTGATCCGATGCTATCTTAGCACGAACCATATTCTTTTTTAACTTATTTCGAAGTATGCAACAGCAACAGTAGATGTGAGAAAAACCAATCCATTTATTATTAACCAATGGCTTACATCCTTTTTAACCTTAAACATGAGAATATTCTACATTGAAGTGCTGGAGCGGAGTTTGGAATAGACTGCTTGTATCCGAGTAATTTATTTCAGAGATTTTAGATGCATGCTGAAATAATCTGATACTCGTGTTTTTGCTGATATCGGACCAATATTCGATATCAATATCAGATTGGGACACCCTTACTAATGACCACTGTTGTGTGCCACTTTATAACGGTTCAAGTCACTATAACAGCGAACTCGGCTTCCACTGCTTCCCGAAAGACACAACACTTCCTGCACAGTGGCTGCGCAAGATAGGAAGGGCGGGATTTTCGGTAACAATACACACAAAGGTGTGCAGCCAACATTTCAAAAATGTCCAACCTCGTATAACTTGTATGACCCTAATTCGTCTAACTGTCGTGCATCATTGTTTGACTGGAACGCCAACTGTAACAGCAAGACACGGTCGATACTGCACCTGGTCGACACACACCGTGCGACTCGCTCCGTAGTCGTGTTCCATGAGCATTGGGGCCAGAGGTTCAATCCCCTCTTCTGTCTCCAAAGGGCCTGGTTCCGGTGGACTTGAAGTCGGCCGAGCCCGGCCAGCTCCAAATACCGGCCCGTGTCTTGCTGAAACTTAAAAGCATCCCTGATTTGATGCATTTCCTCTTTTTTCATAAAGTTACGGCGCTCCTGTTGCATCATTTCTTAGCCAAGTGACTGGAGTGGGAAGTAAACCGGAAGCTCCTTTGCCGATCTCTGGCGAAAACGGAAATACATCACAAAGCTTGTGCACAGCAGAAGCTGCAGAAGCTGCATCAGACTCCGCCCATCCACCCAAACTCTTCTGGCCGATGTCAGTGAACCGATACCATACATGCATAGTTTTTAAAAAATGTAATAGAGAAGAACTTCTTGGTTTCATAGTCGATGGTTTGACTGGTCTTTGGGCTCTATGATGGTGGTAGATTCTCCACCATTGGGGAAAGAGCAGCAGGTTTTCTTTCTTCAATTTCAGAAAGTGTGTGTGCTGTTCTAGGCGCACCTTAAATATAGTTTGGCAAAGTTGATACTTTTAAAGCTTGCTGCTGGTACTCCTCACACACACTTCGCACCATTATGTGTGTGTGGAGTCAATGAAAATATCATCCATACCGAGAATGCACTTTTTAAGCTGATATTGCCAATAACCAGATCTCAGAGCTCACATCCCCCGCCGTCCCAGTGGGGAAACTGGTACGCCCCCTATTGGTGTCCCACTCACTCCCACCGAGTCCACTGTGAATATAAATGCGGGTTTTCACAATCATACGTTGGTGTGTGTGTCTTAAGGTGAAATATTTAGATGTATTTGAGCATGATTCCTCCTCACACACAAACACACAAAGCCAGAACTATCAGCTCTGGGTGGTTTGGAAAACAAAAGAGGCAGAGAGGTGAGGTTGGTGTGTGTGTGTCCGGTGCTGTTGCTGTGGAGGCTTCAGACCTCCTTCGCAGCACACCGACGTCACCTCGCGTCAAAGCGCCGATGAGTAAGAGCTGCTCCGTTCGAGCTGCTGACAGAGGCAGAAGGAGAACAAATTCCAGCAGAAGGATTGTACAAGGACACGAGTGGGAGAGGCACAAAGGAGCCCACGGTGTGTTTGTGTTTGTGTGTGTTTGTGTGTGTGTGTGCTGTGTGAAGAGATGTTCTGAAGATCCACTCGACATTGCTGCCTGAAAGCAGAAAATTGCTGAAATACCTCCACAACATCTCACATTTACGGTAGCTTTTGATACTGACGTCGGTGTTGTTTAGAGACGTTTGAGAACACAATCTCTCACTCTCACACACACACACACACATAGTTGATGAGTTTGGGCGGTTTTGTCCGTAGAGCTTCAGAGCCAGAGGGAAGGTCTCGGAAGCAGCGTTTGGTCTGCATCGTTTTGTTGACTCACCAATTTTTTGAGTGTTGCACGATGAGGCAAAGCTGTAACGCGTTGCTTTTGCTGTTCGTCCTGCTGTCGCGCTGCACACCGGAGGGGCTTCATGGGGGTCCTTGAGGGTCTTTCAAAAACGCCCTCAAACAATCTGAATTTCATTTCAACTCCTTCAACATTCTGGAAGTGGTGTCTCGATTCAAAGCGTGTTCTTGTGAGTTAAAAAAAAACGGAGGTGATTGATTAAGCTGTTTGATGTTTAATCCTTGATCACCTTGTTTTAAGTGAATATTAAGTGAAAAGAAGAAAAAACCTTCATTAGGGAAAAAAAACGTGTGGCGCTGAAACATCCAAACATTAGCACACACTTATTCGAGAAGCTTCAAACTTTTTTTAAGTGGCGTTCAGGAACCAAAAATCCCCCCTTAGCTGATCGAAGCCCTCCCAGTAGGGACCTGAATTGGGCCTCCCTTGTTTAGCCATTGAACAAGTTTATAAATTAACATTTTCAGCAACTTTTCGTATAATGTATAAGTGCATATCTCAACGGTGCTTTGCCATAACAATTAAGAACTTTGAGAGAATACAGTGCATTGCGGTATTCTGGTAAGTATTCCAAAATAAGTAAATAAACAACTACTACCTTCAGTTCTATGAACTGCATTTGCAAGTTTCCAGGTGCTTGCTAAAAGTTTTGGCAAGTGTCAATGGCTACGCTTACATGCACTCAAATTAGCTTTTTCTACATGGAATGTCAACAATAACTCGGTTGCGCACGGCCATGTAAACACCAATAACCCATTTGAATAACCTCAATATGCTCATATTCAGTTATTCCCCAATATTCCCCCTGGGTTCCTCCTTTTCTAAGGTGAATATGTGATGATGTCTCCTCCTATCAGGATCTCCACCTAAAAAGGAAGATGAATTATTATTGGCAAGGAATCTTGGTCTTTGGAGTCCAGGAACTACTTGTAAACATGGCCAAAGGCGAGAGCAACACCACACTTTTGGAGTGAGGAGGAAACCAATCACTTCATCAGTGTGATGAAAGACACAAACATTCTGGCATTTGGAGACGCTAGAAAGTAGCGGGATAGAAACAAAAAGGGGAGCGCAAAGTTACGCCAAGCAGGGTTTGTAGCAGACCTTCTCCGTGCGTGGCTGCTTTGATCACCATTGATTACAATCACCATGGATACAGGAAGAACCCTGTTTACTCACGCATGGAAACGCCTTATTCACAATGTTTCACAAACTGCAATATGGACCTTAACCCCAATATTGACTGACTGGAAACATATGATGTTTTTTAATTGAGCCGTAATCCCCCCCCAACTCCCACCTGTTTACTCATTTGGAGGCTGCCCTCTGAGGTCTCATTTCCTCAAAGCACCCGACAGAATAATGCCTTCAAGCCGCGACATAATAAAGTCATGAATAAGACATGTCAGGCTCTGGTGGAATTGAGGCGGCCTCGGAGAGCGAAGCGGCCCGTTATTGGCGTAGCGGCGGTGCGGTTTCCCACCCAGCTGGGCTCGGCAGGGCGAGTCCCGCTCTGCGCCGCTGTCAGCCCGCCCCGGTGTTCCCTCACAATGGAGCGGGGACGCAGAGCATGTGTCACCCATCTGTCAGACAATATGTCAACACGGCTGTAACACCCCGGCTAAGTGTGGTTGCGGCGCGTTGAGACCCCCACGTCGCCCGTTCTCACACTCCTGCGCGCTCCCTCGCCTTTTCTTTTTTCTGCTCCCTTGAATTCACCCACGTTGTGTGTTTTTCAGCCTCGAGCGTGCAGCTAAAACCCGCACAGGGCCTCACACAGCAGCACAAATCGTTGAAATGACACACAAACCCGACTCCGGTGAGGCTACCAGGTCCACATTATGATACAACTACACAGCACTCGCTGCTCTGATCGGCTGATCTGATTGATCTGATCTACAATTCAGAAGTCGGGCAAAGGAAGACAGACTAATTCTTTCCTTAATGTTTATTAAATGTGTTGGATGATCTATTATGGATTCTTCTTGATAAGTAGAGATGTAATCAATATCCGTTTCCTCTGTGTGTGTACAGTACATAGATGGGGATGTATGATAAATACATTAAAATGGGAAACTGGCGAGACTGGAATTATTCACGTCATGTCTACACACACACACACACACACACACACACACACACAGACATACACACACATACAGATATCACATTCTCTGATGTACACAAGGTCAAGTCTTGAAGCTTTGTAAAGCGCTCGACATGTTTTCATACATTTTAGTAGAAATGACGCACATGACAATATTTCTTTTGTTAATATTTAATTATGGAGGATTATTAGGAGGACCCCGAGCCGATCCAGCAGCCCGAGCCGACCCGGTATACTCCCCGCCACACTGGATCCTCTCTGCAGCTACTATCAATGACTTAAGCCCGGTTGTAAGCTACAGTACAGCCGCAGACTTTGACATCGACCTGCGAGCATTCAACGGTTTATTACCGTACAAAGTCTGTCAAATTGCATTTGCGCTTTTTGAGCGTGTGTGTTTGACCTGCTGTACGTCCACACACACCCGCGTATGTGCGTCCATGAGTCACCGCCGGATGATTATTACATATAAAACTCAAGGGCGGTGAGATTTACTGGCTTTCCAGCTGTCACAATTGAATGGGGAGGGAGGGAGAGAGAGTGTGTGTGTGTGTGTGTGTGTGTGTGTGTGCGCGTTTCTTACAAATCAAGTTAGCCAACCCGCATTCCTTTAATCAATAAGGGCCAGTGTTTAGGAAGCAGGAACGCCATTGCCATGGCTGCGTGACAAGAGCCCCTTTTTCTGGGCATTATTACAAAAATCATGTGTTACACAGACGCAATAATGACACACTGAATAAAATATCATCTATTCTAGTTTTCACTAGGGGCCACCATCATCATACATCAGCCTCATCTGAATGCGCGCGCACACGCACGCACGCACGCACGCACGCACGCACGCACGCACGCACGCACGCACGCACGCACGCACGCACGCACGCACGCACGCACGCACGCACGCACGCACGCACGCACGCACGCACGCACGCAGCCACATGTGAACATGCTGCAGATATCTGAACGTCGCCCACAGCCACGAAGTGTGTAACTCAGCAAGCATTTAGCCGTGACTCAGCCTCGGCACAAACCGTGTGTGAGTGTGTGAGTGTGTGTGTGTGTGTGTTCATGTATGTGTTTGTGTGTGTGTGTAGGTGAGAGACCACCGCAACAACCGGGTGACGCCGCACTCCGGCAGCATTCCGCTTTAAGGAGGCGGCGGCCGTTTCACACAGCAAAACATCAGTGTTTAATCATCGCTCAGCCCCGGTCGCGATCGCAGTTACAAAAGCGATGAACACAAATTAACAGCCGTATGCAGTTTTATGGGCTCGCACCTTGTTAGAGCCGCGAAGCTTTTATAGGCCAGAGCAGCGCGCCGGAGAACCTGAGGACCAACCGTCACATAATATTGATGGAGCTCCAGTCTGTAAGCTTTGGTGTAAGATTAGAGGCGTCACAATAACATGGGATCACAAAGCCTCTGTGCGGGGACCGGCACCGACATTTGCAGTTGTGGTCATTTGGCGGCCAGCCAAATTCCTTTGCAAGTAACACAGGGACATATTTTATGTTTCAGACTCACCGGCGCTCCTGCAGTCTCTCAGTGTAATTGCAGTGTCAGAAATACCCCTCGAACACTACATATCCTCAGATCCTTGCACAGGTTTACAAAAAACTAGAGCTGCAGCTGCTGAAATTGCTAAATTACAAATGCACTTACAGATAAAAGAAGAAATGTTAAAAATCAGCTGGCAAGTCAACCACTGCATATGTATTTTGGCGAGGTGATTAGCTCATTAGCCACATTAGCAACATTAACGGACACGTTGCGCCCTGGTGTCCCAATTAACCGGCTATAGACAGCCAAAGTAGGAGAAATGCGGAGACAATGATGGAATGGTAGCGGGATTATTAATATTTCACATAATGATATTTTCTGTCTTTCATGATGGAAATAAAAATGTCACTTTGTGTTACATTAAATATGGCATACAAGCGGGTGTGTGTGTGTAAAATACACTGAGATCACATGCAAAACATGAGACCTCTGGACCAAAATCGCAAAAAGGGACAATAGTATTACAACAATATTATGGTAAGAAATCACATGAGCCACTTTGACACTAGGAAACGCTGTGGTGGCGCAGATCTACCGCGGTGCTGGAGCAGCCTGGGTTGTTTTGGTCCCGTCTGGAATCAGCATGTGTAAGAAACCAGTCTGAGCCACTGCCAAGTCGCCGTCAGGATTTGACTGGATTCCTTCACAACATACTTGTTCAGGGTTCCAAGTCCAGGAACCTGACGTGGTCTCCTCAGCCAATCAGCTCTGAGGTTCAAAGTGCCTCCAGAGATGCTCCTCTGGAAACCTCATTGTCTTTCAGCTGGAGCCCGTCCTTCTCCGACCTCCGACATCAAAGATTTCACTATTTCCCGAAAGGACAGACTGTTTTTTCTTACAAGCTCCGTCCTTTGTAAACCAAGAGATGCTTGTCCTCACCGCTCCGATGCTTGGTTTGATATTTGGAGGTATAAACCCGCAGTCTGAGGTGGGGCTCCAAGGAAAGCTTCGGCTTTACAAAACAAGTCGATTGGGTGAAAGTATTAATCTCCCCCAGCAGCACAGCTGCAGTGTGCGCCAGTGTAAAGAAGTCCTTGAAGCTGGTAACGGCTCCACTTCTATTCATACTATGGAACTTTATGCACATTTTCTGCATATACGCACCACTTGGACTAGCATTACTCCATTATTATGTCTGCTGAGCATCAAGGTGGGACTGTATCTAATATACTGTAACAGCTGCAGGTTTTACTGCTCTGCACTACAATGAGAATATTATAACCGTGCAATCTGGGCTCATTCCTCATGCTGGTCCTGGACATCTTATTTTCTTCGCTGAAAACTCCAGAGACCATCAGAGAATTAAATAAACCCAGAGATTCACCACCTTTACTCTCCATGAATGCTGACGTGTTTTACTCATCAGCCCGCTCCGAACTTTTTCTTCCAATTGAATTTGAACTTTGTTCCAGAATCTGTCATCGCCGACTTCGCTTATTGACAGAGTGACCATCGATAAAGGAGCTTTCCTGATCATCGCATTGGCAGCCTTTGATGTACTAATTGACGTACACAGCAGATCTTTGTGCGGATTACCACCCGATAACCTCTCATTCACCACATCAACCAAGGCACAGTCTCGGATCTTGTGATTCTGGTTACGCTCTGACAGTAAACAGACCCACTGCCCCCAACAAATCAACCTATTGTCGTGTGCGCAGGACACGCCATGGATGGGAATAGATTTTTATATCATACACGAACACACTGGAAACACAAAAAGCATGTAAGGGTACGCAACTACCCAAGTGAGGCCCAAGTGAGCCCCAGAACCAAGGAAACTATAGTTAAAAACTGGCGGGTCCATATTTTTTGGTGATTGTCTCACTTCCGAGGGGGGGAAAAGAGCTCACCATAATGGTGAGCTTCCAAAACCAGTCAAGCAGTGGTCAGGAGAGGGTGGAGTAGAGTTCACGCAGAGGAAGGTTAGCGTGACGGAAATGGACAAAAGCCTCCGGACATCTGCAAACTATCTGAAGCAACTGGAGGGTTCAGAGGTCTTATTTTAGCTGCTTCTCTCTTGGACTCCGAGCAAATAGCACTGACAATCATTGGGAGCACATGCTTAAAATTAAGCTCACTCTTACATGTCAACGCACCTCTCAGTCCAACAAGAGAAACAGTCAGCGGGTTCTGTTTCCATGTGGGTTGACATGGCCAACGGGCAGAATTCAGCTGCTATAAAACTCCTAAGCAGCAATTTAAAGGGTCTGAAAGGGAAATGTCTTTTCCCTGTGTGTTGCGAGGTAGGCGTTGTTTTTCCAGGGGGCCCCAGCTGTAACCCAGGTGACACTGTGTGATTTGGCATGCGGCGTGGAAATCGGTTAAGACTGAAAAGGCCCTAGCTGAACGACAGTAAGGCAAAGAAAATAAACTGGAAACAAGAGAAGGGAAGTTAGAAAAATAGCATTAAACGTCAATGGCTGCATCAGTGGCTGCTGGCAACTGGATCTCCGGGTCGGGACACGCCAAAAACCACCGGCAGCTAAAAAGAAGTCCGGGGACTTTGCTCTGCAATTATGCTGAAGAAACGGGCACATAAACTTTTATATTGTGCTCCGAGTGTGCGTGGATGACTTCACACAGACTTTCATCACCTCTGGAAATGTGTTTGTGTGTTTGCTACATCCTGTGTAAGCTAATTATGCACACATGTAATCTCTGTGGGAGCGACACACACACACATACACAGACATGCACACACACGGGTCAGAGGGGAGGGGATTCATCACTAATGCATTAATGGAGGAGCTGTATCACCTTGTTCGCTAACTGAAACCTGCTGTGCTCATAAACTCGGCGACACGCCATAAAACGGTGCGTGTAATGGAACGGGTCAATAAGCGATGTGACGAGGCCACCACGCCCCGGGGTAGGCGTTCTAGGCTACCATCGCCAACGTTCTGAATTTAGAACACATCCTTTAACAGTTTATCGTGCATTTTCATTGGCCTAACATGCACAAATGTGCCAAGGACCTTGATTAATTCCTCAGATCTTGTTTTAACTTGATAGAAGGTTTTCAGGATTTCTAAAACACTTAAAACTCCAATTCTGCTACCATACTGGTATGACTTTTGCCCAGTGCTCATGCCAGCTGGTCGCTGGGCGGACCGTTTCCAGGGTCAAACCAAAGAAAATTCTACACTCTTGAGCTTTTTTCCAGCGAGAACATAATAAACATCCTTCTACTGCAGCTGAAGCATCACACCATCCGTTTGTTACAAAGGTCTGTGTTGCTCCTCTCATTTCCACCACAGCTCCGACCCCATGACCCTACACCATTCTCCCAGTCTTCCACCTCTGCCAGCCGAGCTTCTGCTGCTTAGCCAAGGGTTCAGATCTGCGAGAAAATGTGAGACTCTCCACGCCAGATTCCTTTCATGCGCCAGAGGGACAATTTCACAGATAAGACAAGCATCTGTGATGGGCCTCAGTGGGTCAGTGTCCTTGGTGGTACTCCTACTGCATACCGAGAGCCTTCACATCAAACTGGACCAAGACAGGGTGTCGGTCTAACCTTCTAATCATCTCAGACTCTGTTCCCACCAGGTTTTAAACATAATGTAGGTTTTTAACTGTGGGATGCAGCTATGAACTTACTGCACCACGTAGCCCAGAATAAGGAAGAACAACAATCTATCTGTGTGAAGGATATTAAAAGCAAAGAACTTCAAAACAAGAGACTTGGCCGAGATGTTTGAGGTATTCGTTGTGTACCTTCTTCATCTGCGTGGCTGCCACTCATCTCGCACTTTTATGACACTGTTGTAAGTACAAACCTACTTCATCTTAAACCGAAGACATAAGATAGGGGGCGGTCCTTCAATGGGGCAAGGACGGATGGCTGCTGTGGCCATCGGATCATCTCCCAATGTGGTTTGAGGATCCGATCTCAAACGTCTCCATAATGCATCTTGGGTGTGTTCTCACCTAAATTTAAGGCCGCCCACATTCTAATACCAAGTGGGCCCTTACAAACACAATAGATTAGTCAACTTGTGAAAAATGGTGAAAGCATAGAGAGCTGGGATCGCGTGCGAGACATCCACCAACGCCTGAAGCCAAACTGATCCGACGGCCGGTGCTGCTCGTGACCATCCCCGGCGCCGTTGTTTTCTCCTCGAAATGTGAACAGAAAGGCTGAAAAACGAGCGCCGCATTCGAGGAGGTCGTGAACGTCAGCAAGAGGAAAGAATAAGACAGCTCAATCATTAAATCCAGAGACGGAGCGGGAGCTGCGGCGGGCGGCGGCCGTGTGTGACCGGAATGAAGCCAGAATTTCTGTAAACCTCAACAAGACTCCAAATGTTGTGTTTTTTCTGTTGTTGTTTATAATCGCTGCACACTGAGAGCCGCTGGGGTCTGGACGGGGTGTTTATTCCAGCTTGATGGGAATGGATAAATATTTTAAATGGTTGAGTGTGAGATTTCTCTGCTATATCATCTATGTGTAATTGTGCGTGCTGGAACCAGCCTTTCAGCAGATTTTCTCCTCTTAAACCCCAACAGAGTGGCTAAGATCATATTATACAAGCTTCCTGCCTGCATCTACGCACACACACACTCACACACACACACAACAATGGTGAAGGCCCTGGAGGAAACATGTGTGTATTCCCCAGCAGACCGCGGACCCCATTCAGTCACAACCGCTGAAGAGTTTGCAGATTATTACTTAAAGAACCTGGATTTCTTAATTGGTTATTATTCACTAACGACTACAGACGCCCTATTAAAATGGATTTATGATGATGAGGCCAGAGAGAATTTGCAGAAAAAGAAGTAACCGCCAAGTCTCGCACCCCGGCTTCTCCTGCGGCCTCCGCCCGCCGCTCTTATTCAAATGCAGTGAGTTTTATTTAGCGGAGGATTTTCCGCGGGATGAGCCAAGTGCCTCCGGGCGCAGCCGCCCTTTAGGTCCTCACAATGCAAAATCAACAGTGTTTAACCCCGCCGGCCCTGCGGCTCACGGGACCAGTGGAGCCGCGACCTGAGTGGGTTAATTTCAGAGTAACGTTGGCTGATTTCCCGATGCATGCGAGGCTGGCTGCTCCTCCTGTTTAGCATTAGCAGCAGAAGCTAGCAGCTGAACTAGAGAAAGTTGATCGTTAAATCCACATGGCTCCATTACAGCTCACAACACTGTGGCTCTTTTCTCAATAATTATCAGGCACCAATGTCAGTTATCGGCATTACTGGCTTCAAAGGTGCATCATCGGTCTCTGCAATGTGAGTCAAACAGTGCAAAGTGTGTTTTAACATGATAGAACAAACACTTTTTGAAAAGAAGAAACCCAGCACTTCTTCTCTTCTCTTCCAATTTGTAAACAATGTGTGTTTACATTGGTATCAGATATCACCCAAAAACAAATATCGTGCATACATATCAACATAATTGGTTATTGGGCTCCTGTCAATCATCTGTCCTGCTGCTGGACATGGTTGCAGTCAAAAATACCAAAAGACGCCCCATGAAATGTATATGAATGTATATCATTTTCTACCATTTTGCTGTAATAAGTTGATGTATTTCACATTTTTCATCACTTTATATCGGAGTTGTTTGTAAGAATTTCCCTTAATAATAAAGTCCCTTAAATCAATAAAGCCATTCTGACTCTGATTCTTACTTCTCTACCAAATTTGCATCCAAAATTATCATTATTTCTGTGCGGCTCCTGGTCCTGGAGTTCAAATAATTCGGCTCATGTCTCCTTAAAACCCGTGAAGAAACTCTATTTCACGTTCCATCAGGGACGACGAAAATACTCGCAAACGTTAACAAACCTTTTGAAAAAATTATTTCATTAGGCTGGTCGGAACCCTGGCGGAGAAAAACACTCTGGGAGGAGGAAAGAGAGGGCACACACACACACACACACAAATACGCCCTTCCCATATTGCCATTATTCCCTCCACAGCAGCGGTGTGGGAGTGGGCTGGTTTGTATTTCGTCCCCTGTGGATTTGTGAGTGATGTCACCGGGCGTCGAGGTGAGCAGGACACACGCGTGGGGAGGTGGAAGCAGGCCTGCAGGCTCACACTCCCCGTCACCTCACAGAAAGGGACACTGCACCGCAAATTTTTTTTAAAAATAAATCACAAACACACACACTTTCACACACGCCTCTTCGGGCCTGGAGTCATAATGACATTCAGGCTGCACGGCGCCCCGGAGCCTCCTCCCCGAGCAGCAGCAGCAGCTATGCAAATGGAGAGTAATTTGTTTTATTCACACAGGAGCAGAGCGTCTCCACAGCGACGTATGTTACAGAACAATATCCATTGTTAAATCCGGAGTGTGTCCAAATATTCTGAGCCGGGAGGCCGCTGATCCATTCAGCTGAGTGATATTAAGTGGCGTTTTTGGCTCCATTAGAGGAAGAGATAATCGGCGCGGTGACAGCGGACTGGACGGCGAGCAGCGCGAACGCCGAGGGGCAATAAAGACGTCTGGAAGTCAAAGGTGAAACAGAAATTACCGCGCTGTTGGCGGCTATCATAAGAAAGAACTATTTTGTTGAGAAGTGAGGGTGCGCAAGTTTGTATATGTGGAGGTTTTTGGGAGTTTTTTCTGGAGATGAACTAGAGCAGAGCCCGGAGGCGCGGGACGTCGCTTAACGTGCGAGTCAAACTAATGGACTGCTTCCTCCTCGCGCCCCCGACCTCTGCTGCCCCCCCGCTCAGCCCACCGCCAACCTCCCTGCTTTCCTTCGCCTCTTTTCTCTTTACGTCTCTACCCCCCCCTCCCCTCCCGCCATCCTTTGTTTTTTTGTGCCTCGGGACACTAAAAACACAGCGGGCTGGATCAGTCTGACAGCAATAAGACACAAACACACACATGCGGGTGACAGGCTTTTATCCGAGGTCAGCGCTCGGAAAAACAGAAAAAGCACGTGGCTGAAAGCTCTTCACGCACAGCTGAGAGTGAAAACACACGCGTAGAAATGTGAAACAAAGCCACAGCTGTACGCGGAGGTTGGGTCTGTCCCCTGATAAATCTTTTTTTT
>CAESWR010000890.1:205541-225577 GCA_903171835.1 Mullus surmuletus
CCCCCCCTCCGAGCCTCGTGACTGAACCATTGAGGAGCCGGAGCTCCAACAGCTGGGTGTCCACCTGCCACCTGAGAGGCTCCTCTGCTCCTCCGTGACGACCACTGACACACTCTGCATGTTCACACGGCCGTCACAGCGGCTTCCTCGTCATCCTGCTTCCTCGTCTCCTGAGGCCGCGGCAGCCGAGCGAGCCGACGCTCTGATGACTGTGTGGCTCTGCAGCAGCCAGCAGTCCCCACTGTCACGCACTAATTGCATTTTTATAGAACAAGTTTAGCCCCCCCCCACCTCCAGACACACACATGTGCACACACACAAACACACCCTTAAAAGACAGAGTCACTACATTTTTAATCAGCATCCACAGAAATGTTAGTATTTGGAATAAACTTCCTGGAAGTTGAAGTGGAAGCTACAAGTACAACAAATTGTATTTATTTCCTCAAATGAAATATAATATCAACAAATATATATTAGTGTGTAATCACTTGTAATGTATTTACTTAATAAGTATCTGGGAATGATACATTCAAAAGCCTGTGGGAAGTCTGTCAGCGACCATCCTGGCTCCACCATGTTTCTACGGCAGCAGAGAAGGACAATCTTGCACCCACAATGCACCTCTGCAGCACCTGTGGCAGTAATGCACCTGAATGCGGGTTGCCACCATGTTGCGTGGAAAAACAAGAGGGGGAAACAGAGAAACAGTCGTAGTAGAAGCAAGAAAGACGGATTGCTCTGCTCTTTGGTCCTCAAAGGCCACCGTAGTTGTTGCTAAATGCACCTATTTTCACACAGTTACGGTCAAATCAACTCAGGCTGCACTTGTATATAAAAGAAGTGAGTACAAATCTTTCCAAAGAGTCCATTTTTGTTCTCATTCCCAGGGTTTAAAGCGACGCAATGCAACTTTTCTGAGCAACTCTTGTTAACACATCTGGAATATCGTGGAATGCTTGGAGCCAAATCTGGATTCTATGGACACATAAAGATGTCACTAATGTCACACATGATCAAAAATATAGAAAGCAGCTCGTGGGATGTCTGATGTTACACCGTAAACCTCTTATTATTATATTTAACTAAGAAAATAAATCTAAATGATCACTCACTGCTCCTTTAAAGCGGAAATTTCAGTTAAACAAACGTCTTTTATGGAACAATGAAGCATCTAATGGCGGCGTTTCAGCAGTTTATCCGTCACACGCCGTTTTTTTCCCCAAAAATAATTTCCGATGAAGTGATTGATGAGGCGTCGGCGACTCGTCGCTCTGATCATCCGTCAAAGGTCAAGAGACGCGTTTGTTCTCCAGTGAAAGAAAACCCAACACAGACACGTACGTCCTGCACCATGTTTTCTTTACAGGGCTCTAAAATATGGAGATGTGGGGTTAAGAATTAATCTCATTTTTCTCTTTTGTGTGTATTTGTGTGATGTGTGTGTGTGTGTGATGTTTGTGTGTGTGACTTTGTGTGACGCATCGTGCTGGGTGAAAGATCAAAGTTTCCCTTTCTGTGTCATGAGTGGGAGCAGTCACCCTTCTTTCCTCCATCAGCAGCACTTTCATCTTGGCGATAAGTGTCGTATCTTCATGCACATTTTGGACTCACTTACGCTTTCATGCCAGAAGTCTTTATAATTATTAAACACTGACGTTATGCAAGTGATCTCATTCCCAAACCACTGATACGGCCTCGTCCTCTGACGGGTTTCATTTGAAAAGAATGTTTTACTTCGGTGGACGATGACAGGGAGAAAACTATCAAACAACAATAAATCAATCAAATTGAAAATAAATAAATAAACAATAAATAAAAAATATAGAAACTTTTTAAACAATAAATTCATTAGATAGATCTTTAAATATATAATTAAATGTAGGTGCTATTATTATCAATATCTATCATATGCATAAAGTTTATATCTTAAACTTTTATTTAGCATCAAGCAACTTTTGAAACCAGTTTAATTTTTTCATATATCCCAGTTCGCCATCACCTTCCACCATCTTGGATAAATCAGCACTGCGGTGCATAATGTCCTGTCGCCATGCCGAAATTCCTTACTCGCCGTTCCCTCGCGCTCTTCTTGAACCCAACTGGTTGATGGAGATGGCCCCGCCCACCCTGAGCCATCATTTTGCTCTGTGGTTTCTTCTGTTAAGGGGAGTTTTTCCTCATCCTTGTCGCCGACTAAGTGACTGACTAAGATTTATAAGATACATAAATAAAATCCACTAACAAGGCCTTCCAGTCCCAGGCCCAGACCAGACTCACTATCAAGGCCTTCCAGATCCAGACCACTAACAAGACCTTCCAGTCCCAGACCCAGACTAGACCCACTATCAAGGCCCTCCAGTCACAGTCCCAGTCCCAGACCCAGACCCAGACCAGACACACTAACAAGGCCTTCCAGTCCCAGACCCAGATCCAGATTGGACTTACTAACAAGGCCTTCCAGCCCCAGCCCCAGCCCCACTAGCAAGGCCTTCCAGTCCCAAACCCAGACCAGACCCATCAACAAGGCCTTTCAGTGCCAGACCCAGACCAGACCCACCAACAAGGCCTTCCAGTCCCAGACCAGGACCCAATAACAAGGCCTTCCAGTCCAAGACCAAGACCAGACCCACCAAAAAGGCCTTCAAGTCCCAGACCAAGACCCAATAACAAGGCCTTCCAGTCCCAGACCAAGACCAGACCCACCAAAAAGGCATTCCAGTCCCTGACCAGACCCAGCAACAAGGCGTTCAAGTCCCAGATCAAGACCCGCTAACAAGGTGTTCCAGTCCCAGACCAAGAGCAGACCCACATATGAGATACATAAATAAAATTGTTGAATTCTAACCACTGAGCAAATAAAGCGGGAGGAGCTATGATGACTTGCAACGTTATTTCCCATCTTTAGCAGGAAGGTTCTGCTGCCTGCATGGAGGTCGAAGCTGCCAAATGGGTTTCTCTTCGCACACACACCCACACACACACACACACACACACACACACATACACTCACTTGCCGAACAATCAGTGTGTCGCGAAGTTCCCCCATTTCATACCCCCCCCACCCCGCCTCCACGCCATCCTTCCGTCGCCACCTGTGCGTCACAGATAGAGTGGAGGTCATCCTCTCGCCGCCCTCCCTCGCCCAGCGATCAGCCACAATGTGAGTGTCCAGTGGAGCGTGTGAGTGGGGTCGCCGCTGAGAGGCGAGGGGACGACAAGGAGAAAGAGGAGGAAGAGGAAGAGGAGGGAGGAGGATTCTTGCAGCCCTGGCCTGCTCCGGAGAGGCGGGGCCAGGTGCTGACGGAGACTGCCGCCCCTTCAGTCAGCCCGCTTTCAATAAATCAAACACATCAACCTCCATTTTAATATTAATTTGTTGGAAAAATGCGTTTTTCTCCGCCGGAAAAAAAATCACTGCGAGAGATGAGATTGTCTCTTTAATGTTTTTCTGATTGGCGGGACGATTGCTCCTGGCTTCCTGGAGCAACTCGGTCAATTCATCATCTCAGCCTCGCGCCTCCATCTGTCTTTAAATTGATGTCTCTCGACGGAGATGAGTCACAAACTAGACGAGGAAAAAAAAAATCACATATTCACTCAACTGCTTTCCTCCACTTCAATTCAATTAACAAGGTAATGGAAGCGTCCAGTCTCTGCTCACAGGTTTCGAATTAAAAGTTTCAATTGGGTTTATAATGAATCCGAGAGCCTCGGGAGGGCCGAGGGACCTCCAGGGAGTCCAGAGTGTGTGTTTGTGTGTGTGTGTGTGTGTGTGTGTGTTGGTGCCTATGTGGCAAATGTGTGTGCAAATGGCAGTCAGACGTTCCAAACCAAGGTTGTTTCCGCCCATCAGATGAAACTCATCACTTTTTATTACAACTTACTACTTTTTTCTTTTTTTGAACTGTATAGACTTCCTGTCAGCACCGACATGGTCCCATCAAATTCTCAGTAGTTTTGTAATCAAGACCGTGCGAATACTTCTTCGACTTCGACTTTACCAAGACCACAGGACACCAGGACTGAGACCAGATACACATCAGAGGAAGATGATCACCAAACAAAACAGAAAGAGGCCTTCCAGACCTAGACCAGACCCACTAACTCGGCCTGTCAGAACCAGTGCCACAGCCAGACCCACTAACTGGGCCTTCCTGTCCTAGACCCAGATCCAGACCAACTAACAAGGCCTTTGTTGGCGGGTGTCTTTGTTCCCTGCCTCCGCGTGTTCGTTTGTGAAAGAGGAGCCAAAGTCGATCAAGTCAAATTGAGCATCAGTTTTACTCAGCAATAAGCAAGCAGATACAGAGCTCTGGGTTTTCTCTCGGGCCCCTGACAGGAACAGAGTGTTTGTCAGTTCACGAAGTCTGACTGACTACTTTTTATACAATACAACGAGCAAGGCACTGCCTTAGGGGCGTATGCCACAAAGTCGTCTTGTGGCTTTTGGTGAGGGGCTCCTTCTTCGTTTGTCTTGTTTCTCTTCTCCTTCTATGGTGCTGTTTTGTGAAGCTTCACTTTAGTAATAAGACACGTGGCCTACACTTGAACTTAAACGGAGGAAGTGCACCCGAAACTCAGAGTGCGCCAAATGGGACCTTTACTAGACATTAAAACAGAAAATACGCGCAAGGTGTGAAGCTGAGGGGAAACATCTTTGCAGGTTTTCCTGTCTGTTGGAGTAAATCAGCACCATAGAAGGAGAAGAGAAACAGTCCCAGACTTAGATCAGGCACACTGACAAGGACTTCCAGTCCCCAACCAAGACCAGACCAGTATAAAGCAACACTATGTAAGTCTTAGATGCTTCTTTAAATGACCACAATCATGTGACAAGTTGGACGTGGTTCCAAATCTCCTCCCACCCAGGGCTTTACAAAGGTTTCTCCCTCTTAAATCAAGGCTGATAAATCTATATAAGTTGTGGTTACATCACAGCAATTCAGGAGCTGTTACTTTAAGGACAAAGAGTTGCATTATGTTGCTATAACTGAGCTAAAAACTGAGCTAAAAAAAAGAAAAGATGAAAGAAAAAAAACAGCACTAACAAGCTTTACCGCCTGCCTCCCCTCGCTGTGCAGCAATTTGTGCTCAGTTACCAGATTAACGGGAGGAAGAACGTTGCAAAAAAAAAAAAAAGAGCAGCCGTGACGGGAGGAGGAGGAGGAGCCTGGAGAGATGCAGGCAAAACACGTTCCTTCCTCTTCCTCTTCCAGAAGGTGGTGAAGTTATCAAAACATTTAAGTTGGTTGAGAGCTGGGATCTGCTGCGCCGCCAGCTCTCTGCACACACACACACACACACACACACACACACACTTGGCTCTGATTTAAATTAATCCATTTTGATGATGGGAAAAAGTCAAGATCCACAAGCCAGAGCCAGTAACACTCAAATAGAAATTTCTCATCGTGTTTTATCGTCGAGTCGGCCCCAAAAATAGAGTCTGTCGCTGCCGCAGTTGGATTTTTCGGGGGGAAAAACTGAATCTCCTTCTTTTTGTTTAATCTTCTAATGCGCTCCAATCACTCTGAGTAAATGGCCTTCCAGTCCCAGACCCAGACCAGACCGGATCCACTAACAAGCCTTCCAGTCCCAGACCCAGACAAGACCCGGTAACAAGGGCCTTCCAGTCCCAGACCCAGACCAGACCGGATCCACTAACAAGCCTTCCAGTCTCAGACCCAGACAAGACCAGGTAACAAGGCCTTCCAGTAGTTAGTAGCTACAAACTAACGTAAACTAACGTAGCTACAAATGTCAGGTCCGCAATGGAGCATCGTAGAGACTCGGGACCTTTGACCCCCTGTTGTTGCAGTTACGGTAACGTGTAAAAACTGGCCATAACTGCTGATGCGAATGGGCTAATGACACCAAACCAGGACATCGCCCCCTATTTTCACAGGTGCCGAACACACTGGGCTTGGTCCCAAGTCTCTAAGTGCTTCCAGTTCTGAGATACGCATGTTCAGATGATCACATTTGGGCTGTATCTGGAGAACGCTAGGTCGTAGGAGCTCGGGACCCAGCTCGTTCAACTCAGGGTGCCCAAAAACCTAGGGGTAGAACTTGGCCTGGTAAGAAGGCTGTCCAGTCCCAGTCCCAGACCAGACCCACTTTCAAGGCCTTCCAGTCCCAGACCCAGACTCACTAAGAAAGTCTTTCTGTTTAATCTGCTGATACGCTCCAATCACTTTGAGCAAACGATATATCTCTCTTGGATTGTCAGTCAGATTGTGGTATAAAAAAAGAGCTTTGTCCCATTTGGTTTATTGTTCATTTGGACGGCGGCTCGCTGGAAGCTCCCGGGGGGCCGCGGACCGCCGTGAACAACGTCCCGCTTTATCGCACTCACGGAGTGAAAGCATATGATTCCACCGCCGAATCAACCCAAACTGCTGTTTGATGGCAGTAACAGAGGATGGGAGGAAGTCACACACACACACACACACACACAAATTGGAGAGCCAGGTTGGCACAGGCAGCACTGCCGCATTGTTGTCGGGTGGCTGCGATGGTGTGCAGGAGAGGAGATGGATGGAGAGCCGAGTGTTGCTGAGTCAACCGGCTCGGTGTGTGTGTGTGTGTGTGTGTGGCACTGCTGCTATCAAGCCTCAGACACATTGAGATTAATCGTGAGAAGTGGGGAGGAGCACACACACAAACACACACACGTCAACGCGTGGCGGCAAACGGCAAAGTGGCAAATGATAAAACACGAGTAGCAAAATCCACAACTGAGAGAAGAGTCACAGTCAGAGTGAACGCGAGCTACGACTCGTGATTTTACGTTTTTACACCTTTTAATTGCACAGCTCACACACACACACACACACACACACACAGACCTGCTTGTGTAACATATGTCTAAAACCAAATATGCACAATAACATCCACACACTGGACTATCGTGCGTTATCACCTCCAAAAATGCATTATGGGTATTTGATAAAGCAGCAAATTACTGCCGGCCAATGAGGTGGAGTCACTGTCTTAGCAACAAGCAAACAAGTTGCTCTTTCTGATGGAACCTGCCTCATCAGACGCATCGTGCTGGATGGGGAAGTACTCCTGCCTTATGAGAGTATAAACAACCCACAACTCTCATGAGTGCGTGGACCCTTTTTTTCCTCAGAGAGGGTCTCAGATTTACTAAGGAGGTGCTGGATGGCGGCGGTCAGAGGGAAAAACACCAGCTTCAACAACGTTCCAGCACACAAGGGCGTTTGTTTACGGCAGATTCGCAAAGATAAATTCTCATTCAAACGCATTATTTTGCAAATTGACGAGGTGTTCTTAGCTTTTATTTTGTAAACACATTGACTACGTTTACATGTGGTCAATAAGCCTTTTTTAACCGGAATATTATATTATATTACGTCGCAATTTGTAAACACCAATAACCCATTTAAAGGTTTTTAGAAACCCATATATTCTCCCTGGTTCCTCCTTCTCTAAGGTTAATATATGATGATGTCTCCTCCTATCAGGACCTTCTCCGTGCGTGGCTGCTTTGATCGCCATATCACCGTTGGTTACAATCACCATGGAGACAGGAACAACCCTGTTTGCTCACCATGGAAACGACTTATTCACAATGTTTCACTAACCGGAATATGGACCTTAACCCCAATATTGACTGACTGGAAACGTAGCCAGAGCAACTTTGTGTTTGGCTCGATCCACTCTGTTGAAATTTACACGTCTAGTGGTACGAATCTTTGGCAGGACAGTAGAAGTTCACGGATTGACTTGAAGGATGGAAGAAGAAAATCAGAGGACTTTGGCTTCCTTGTCTGCATTCTGTGCACCGTGAAGCGTAACATACGTCCACACACCCCCGGACCAAAGGGCTGCATCTGCCAAAAGGCCAAATTGAACACACCAAACAAACCAGAAGTGCGTGAACCAACTGTTGGTGAACAGCTTGTTGGTCTGCGCCGCGGCACGTGAGCCTTGGTGCAGCTTTTGTATTCAATTTTACTTAAAGTTTACGTGTGTCCTGTTTCACAATGGTTTTTTAAGGGGGAAACGCCCTCTGTTTCGGAATAAATGCTCCAAACGGGAGGTCTGAAAGAACCCTAACACACCTGCTTTGTTGTGGTGCGGCCCATTGGCCTCAGGGTGGGGGGGGGGGGTGTTGGGGGGTTGGGGGGGTCTGGCCTGAAACAACCTGAGAGTGCACTCTGTCCTCCATCATGGTCCAGTGCCTTTAAATTAGGAGGAACCATCTTTCCACATCATTTGCGGCCAGAGTTGATTCCCTCGGATATTTTTGTTTTCGGGCGGAGTTGGATCCATTACGGCGACCGGAGACCTCCCACCGCGGCTGGCGCTGGGCTGCTGCGCCCCCCCACGACATGCAGGAGTGGCCAGATGACACCGGATCTGGTTCCCGACGACTCCCCTCACGCTCCCCTGCAGAAGTGAGCTGTCACGGCTGGTCGTCAGCCAGGCGGAATAATCGAATAACACTCGCGCTACACAGTTGGCGCTCCAACATGATTAGTCCAGGTCGCGTTCACGGCGACTAATTTAGGATGAGTTGTGATTAGCTGTTTCCTCCCTCTGAGGCATTAGCCATTTAAATGGGACACATCTGAACCAGCAGGGAATATGGCGGCGGCGGCTGATTACCTCGAGCTGCACTTTTATTTCGCCACTTCCGCCGTAATGGACCATTTACCTACGCGGGCGGAGGACGGGCGAGCCCAGCCGGTACTGAGCGGGGGAAAGAGAGCGAGTGTGTGTGTGTGCAAGACGAACAGACTATTTTGGGTTGCGGGGCTCGACTGGTGCTGCAGTCATTTCACTCGAGGGATTAAGACTCAGAAAGCCTCCCCCGACTCTCCGTCCCTCCTCTCCTGCTTCCTTCTGCAGCTGCGGGTGGATTTACTGTTGAGCCCAGTTATTTATCACTTCCTCGCGCTGATGGAGAGCTCTGCGGGCTGCCGGAGTGACGGACGGCTGGACTGGAATTAAAACTCGCAGCCTCGTCGTAGCCTGATTTGATTACTCTCATCCTCGGGAAGCTGGTCGAGTTTCAGCAAATGAAGACACATGGATGCTGCTTTTTTTTTCTTTTCTTTTTTTTTTCTTAGTGTTGAACCTAAAAAAGACGGGGACTTGTGTCACTGTGACACTCAGTGTTATTGATTTTGTGTTTTCAGTTCTAATATAAATATAAAACTAATATCAATATTAGCCGGTATGAGCTTCTCTGTTGGATCCCATTATCAAACATGCAAAAAAAATCACATAAATCTTACATTTCAAAGCCTAATTTCTGACAGAAAATCATCCGGGAACGCCAAACCAACGTCCAGGTCAGAATGATAACAGACTTGAGGCTGCACATCAGTCTTTGTTTGAAAGAAAAGTCTCCATCGGAAGCAGAGATGTGAAGCAGTGGCTGCCTGTGGCCACGCCCACCCAGAGCTCACTGTCCTGGGGAGTCTGTGGTGGGTCAGGGGGGGAAGGACTGGAGGTCCTACACTGGATGTTTCTGCTTTCCTCAACCAAAACCCTCCAGACTCAGCAGACACTCCAGTCTGTTTGAGAGAGCAAAGATCTACAACACAGACTAAGAGCAAAGATATTCCAAGCCACAGTGAGACCAACAATGAAAACCAATGTGGCATCATGTAAACTGGCCTGCAGTGGTAAGGCATCATGCATGAAGCACCACAGAAAAAGAATTGAGGAAAGGTTTAAGAATCTTTGCTACGTGTCGAGATGTTGTACCTTTAAAAGCTGCACGAGTCGAATGTGACGTCCCTACAGCAATACTGGTATCATTGGAACAGCAACAATTCATTTTTAACCCTTAAGAGTCCTTAAGTTTGGTGATGATGAGCAGCAACATTGAATTTGAGGCACTCTTATTTTTTCTGCGGTGACAGATTTTGGGGACAAAAAGCGTCTCCTTCCAAAAGTCTGCTGTAAAAATATCATATTATACCCTCTAAATGGTCCAAAAAACGCCTGGATAAACAACATCCCCAGAAACTCCTAAGGGTTAATAACATTTTATACCTACATTGTCTTTAACATTGCAATCAGTTGTAAATTTCTACATTTTCTTCACCTCTGTTACCAAATGCTGCTCATGGGACGAGTTGGGTCGGTGTAAATATATAAAAGGGGGCGTGGCCTCGTGGCCTTCACTGCCCAGAGGTAACTGTTATTGTATTTTGGCGCTTTGTTAATCAACCTAAATCAGATTTAAACATCCTGCTGGTACCGACTCTCCGATCACTAGGTCGGAGAAAAGCGAGGAGGATGTTTGGGTTTTATCGTGGAATGGAGGATCAGAGTGGACTCTTCGCTATCAGATCGCCTGAGCGTGAAAACCTCCCTCGACCTTGTTTCCTTCTGTGCTGTCACCTCCTCTCACCTCCTCTCACCTTCTCTCATCTCCTCTCACCTCCTCTCACCCCCTCTCACCTCCTCTCACCCTCCCCAGAACTTTTCCTCCTGTACTCACTTTTCTTTTGTCGCCGAGCTTTGACAAAGTGAGTGATGCTTATCATTACTCGCCTGCGATGGCTCCGTATCAGATGAGTTGCGTTCCACGCCGCTCCGTCAATGTCAGCGAGGAGCCATTCTGAAGCTAATGGTCCAGCTCCTGCGCCGGAGATCTTTGTGGTGCACCAGACTAAAAATAACCAATGGACCACAGCAGACAGCGGGAACACTTTATTATTTCCCAAGGCTCGTCTTCTATTTACATTCATCTTGGTCTAGAAAGATGTAGAGAGATATTTTTCTGCGCGCGTGTGATGAGATCAGACACCCGAGAACGGATATTTGTCCTGCAAAGTGAGATAGCTAACAAGAGAAGATACAGAAATCAATGGATCCAGCAGCAGAGGTCTCAGCAGCCCACAACAATAAGTTAAGAGTCCTCCAGCAGCGCCAGACGGGGATGAGCTGAACACCTCAGACAGGGTGCATGCTGGGATAGCTGTGTCCTCGCCCACTGATTCACCCAGGGATGCTGACGTCAGGTGGGGAGCGAAGTGATGATGGGTCGATCACTGCTGCTATGACTCTGTGACGGCAGAGTCTCACGTGGAAGCGACACAAAATGCTGATGCTCAGTCATCAAAGAAACCAGCTAATTGATCAGATGATTGAATTGATTGATTAAGTTATTTGTCATCTTGTTGGTACGTAATGACGAATGCTGTAGTCAAGACTGAGACAAAGCAGAAGATGGTTTATCTTCTACAAACCAGGTCTTTGTCTTGACCTGAGAACTCTATGAGTCCTCAGTACCAGTCTCAGACCAGACCTACTAACAAGGCCTACAAGTCCCAGACTCAACACACGAGCAAAGCCTTCCAGACCCAGACCCAGACAAGACCCACTAACAAGGCGTTCTAGTCCCAGACCCAGACCAGACCCACTAACAGGGTGCTCCAGTCCCAAACCTGACCCACTAACAAGGCCTTACCAGATCCAGACCCACACCAGTCTCACAAACAAGGCCTTCCCGTCCCAGATCCAGATCCAACCCATTAACAAGGCCTCTGAGTCCAAGTCCAAAACCTTTAACAATGGTCTTGAGACCCATCTGAAGACCAAGACCATTCTACAGTTCTACAACACTAGGAATGTTAGTGATGGCGTCATCAACATCGGGACGTTAAAGACGCCATCACTAACATTCCTTTGCTCTTCATGAATGAACAGATGTGAGGAAACGCCAAAGCATGATGGGAAAATGGTGCAGGAGATTTTGATGAGAGTCAGCTGTGATTCAGCCAAGTGAACTAGATTTTGTTCCCACAATCAGTCCGCAAGAGGCTAGGAGACTAATTTTGGTATAAAATAGATTAAAGATAATAAAATAAGACGCCATTATTGTGAAAATCGTAATGCTGGCGAGCGTGGTCCGTCAAAGGCCTCATTAGAGGAGCGATGTTTCATCAGGAGCAGAGATTTCACCGACGGCTCCCTCTTTCTGGCCTTGGTGCCCCTTTGATAATCATGTCCGTTGGGTGCCGGCCGACCAAACTGCCTTTATTTCGAATTTTCTTTCCCTGATCTTCTTTGTGCATTTTCCCTGCTTGTCTTGTCAGAGAGTTGGGAAACGAGGAGGCAGATGTTGTCTTAGTGCAGAAGAAATTAGACTGAGCAAGGATGAAAATAACAGCCTACCAAGATCAACAAAGACAATGAAACAAGTCATTTTAGTATTTTCCTTTGCAGTTTTTAGAGACATAAATAGCTGTGTATTGACTGGTTGAGAGTAGTTTTTCTTTGTCCATGTACGATTTTAAGTTAACTGAGTGCCTGGTTGCACACACGGCCATTAAAGCATTCAGAGATTCAGCAAAACAGCCACAAGAGAGAGAATTTAAGGTGGAACGTCCCATTAAAAAAGAGGACTGGCCTGATCTGGTCGATCTACTCCTTCAAAGGGCTACAATGCTAAAGTGTATACATCATGTTGTAGCGATGTGGCGAGCTGCTCACTCAGGATCAGTGTTGGGCAAGTTACTTTAAAAAAGTAACTGAATTACTCAGTTATAAATGATAAAAGAAACAGAATCAGAATCAGCTATATTGACCAAGTATGTGAACACGTACAAGGAATTCGACTATTTCCGTTTTTCTTGCTCCAATGTACAATTTAAACATAAATGAACATGAATACGAACAAACACAAACCAACTATAAACAAAGAGAAACATACAACAACAACGAGCAGAAAAATAATACAAAAAATATAAAATAAATAAAAATGGGTAGAATGAGAAGAAGTGAACAGAGGTCTGGTCTAATTTTATCATAAACATAAAAAGAACTAGCTACTGTAGAATCAACTATTGCAATACTTTCAAGTAAGTCATTTTTTAATGCTCAAACAAATCTCCGGGTTCCGGCAGGTGACAGGAATGATCTCTGAGCAATATGGCGTCCAGTGAAGCCTTGGCGACCGAGCGATATGACCTGGGCGATTTGGTCGCACGTCCAAAGCAACCCGGTTACGCGACCAGGCGGCGTCCTTGGCGTGGCGTCCTTGGCGTGGCGTGAGTGCAGGTGGCGCCTAAACGCGACTGCACATTGACTTTGCAAGTGGTCGCCCGGATCGCGTCAGTGGAGTGCGGAGTGAACACGGCTTCAGAGATTGAGTCTATTATCTCCTTAATTTGAACATTTAAAGGGATAGTTCAGATTTTTAACATGAAGTAGTTCTGGCTAGTTGCTAGGGTCACTTAGATAATGCGTTTTGCTCCAAAAAACAATAAGCATTGAAAAGAGTAATCCATCTGCATCCCGAATTCTTGGCTGTGAAAAAGTCAGACCTCGCAATCATTTGGCACTTTTTTCCCTCCCTTTGTATCACTGCGCGCTGCTGGCTGTGAACGGCTGCGCACTTTGGAAAGCTTGTGTTTGTTAAAATTGTGCTATATAAATAAAGCGGATTGGATTGGTTTGCTCTCTCTCTTGCTCCCCCTCCCTCTCCTGAATCCAGAGCAACTGGATGTTTTAGTCAATCATCCGTATTTGCTTGCAGGTCCGCAGCTGAAAGTTTCATCTTGGAAATAAATGTTTCCACGTATCTCCTGCAACGGGCTGGCGTACCCCGACCCTGGTTGGGAAACACTGATTCATAACACCATTACTCCCATCACTGCTCGGGACATCTAAAGACAGATGGTTAGTCAGGAACTGTAGATACGTCCATGAGGCTGACCCACTTACAGACGGATTAATAAAGCCTCTCAATGTGTCTTTGAAGGACACATTTCAAAGATGGAATCAGAGCGAGCGCTGCACTTTAGCGCTGCAGAGGGAGCCGCTCGAGTCTGGGAACATTTACCGGCAGATTGCAGGTGATTTCACTGTTGAGGGAACTTGGAGGTGGAGGGGATAGGGGTGGGGGGGGTGTTCACGGCTGTGGGTGGGTGGTGGTAAGTGGTTGCCTAGGCCACAGCTCCGGGTCCCTGGGCCCCACAACCGCTGCCATCTCTGAATCCAATTCACAGGCTGACGGATTGGGAGGCAAATTGACAGTGTCAGATTTCATATCACAGCAGGCAGCAGCGCGGCCGCGAGCTGGGCTGCACTCTAATAAAGAGGCCAGCGTGTGTGTGTGTGTGGAGAGTGTGTGTGTAGGGCGGCACGCTATATGCAGATGTTATCCACAAGAAATGGGGGGGGTCTGCAGCCGTTCGCAGCACCTTTGAGCAGCAGCTGCTGGCAGAGGGCGGGATTAGAGCGCGCGGTGGCTGAACCCGCTGTGTCAAATCCCGGATTGAAGCAGCTGCCGGAGCCTCGGACGAAAGTGAGGAGAGCAATTTAAGTCCCACAGTAAAACACAAACTGGACACAACATGGCGAACGCAGGATTAATATGAGGCTGAAGCCCCCTGACGCTGCTTCGTGTCGGAGTCTCGCAGCAAACCAGAGGATCAGGAGACAGAAACGAGTGTGTGTGTGTTTGATATGAATATATTAAGCTACAGGCAGAGATCTGCAGCGTCTGGCTTTCGGCGGCGGTGGTCTGCCCTCAAGTGGCCGTCTGAGTCACAGCAGGGCGGTCTCAGCACGTCCTCACGGCGTCCTGTCAGGATCTACACAGCCTCAACATCTGGACACATCAGGCCCGTTTGACCGCTCTCAGCTCTGTGGTTACGCTTTATTCCAGTCCATTATTATATGATAAATATGTCAGAATCTCCAAAAATGTATCTCTCTATCAGGAAATAACCTTTAAATACATTGAAGAGCTTTTACAGTGAAGGTCCTCCACTGGATCCGATCATGAAAACATGGGAGAGAAAAAGCAGAATTCATTTACAAACGTCAAATGCTGCTCTGCTGTGATGAACTTCTGATGGTGGCGTTAAACCCAAAGTATCTTAAAGGGCACCTTCCGAGCCAGATTCATTTCTGAAGGTTTTCTAACAGTCATGTGTGTCCCCGTATCATGAGTACCAACTTCTGTCCCCTCATGGACTTTTCAGCCACTGTGAGCTGAAAGGAGCGGATGTGAGCGTTGGAGGCTTGTGAGGTGGAAGTCTCTGGCCACGCCCCCCGGCTGGAGGGGAGGCTGCTGTCCACCAGCCCCCCACACAAGGTCAGCCTCCCTGTTAGCTGCAGCTAGCCTTAGCTACATGCTAGCAGCTGAAACTACACACATCAACTCAATAAGAGACTTTGAAAGAAATGAAGACCTCTACTTCTAGAGAATCTCTACTTCTGTGTCCCATTCTGCTTCAGCTAGCCGCATCCCCTGGCCAATAGGAGCGTGGAGTGGGCGTGGCCACACACAGCTCACTGACATTTAAAGGTACAGGCACAGAAACAGCCCGTTCTCAGGAGAGCTCATAGAGACACTTTTAGACTGGCTGAAAATAAGAACCAAAGCTGAATTTGTGAGAAAAAAACTTTTAAAATAATGTTTTTGGGCCTCTGGCAACTCAATGAAATTGCGTCAAATACCCCATAGAAGGTGACCTTAAAATTAAGGATTATGAATCTCTGATCTCCTTATGAGTATTTTTGATCAACTCATGAAGTTGTTTGTCATTCAGTTCGTCCAGTTTGAGGCTGAATTGATGTCATTGTTGATGTCACTTGAGTCTTGACAAGATGAAAATGACTATCTTTAATAAAGACAATTAAGCCCATACGAAGATGGCCACGCCCACTATGAGTCATAGCTCTACGTCAAGGTGTCTTGATAGATGTCATGTTCTCTCTTGATAAATGATCACTTAGTCCCTGTTGGCTCCCATTATAAAACACTGAATTTCTGACTTTTCCAAGACTAATTTCTGACAAAAATCACCCACGAACACCATAACTGAATGACAGACTTGAAGCTGCACATTAGCGTTTGTTTGAAAGAAACGTCTTGACTGGAAGGTCTACTTTCAACCAGAATCATCCAGAAACGCAAAAACTGCTTCCAAAACGAGTCAAGATAGCTGGTAAAGCACCAAAATGCAAATGCTAAAGAAATTATTCAAAAATACCTTGCTGAAAAGAAATGCTACTGTTGGATTCATGTCAGACCTGATAAAAAAAAAGATACTCGACACTCTCGAGTCTCGACACTGTCTTGGTCCCGGTTGGTGCGGTCCAGACCACAACACTAGCTGGTGGAGAAGCAAAGATATTTTCCACACCAAATGCTCCTGTGCTGTAATCGGCGCCTCGCCTCCAAAGGAGCCGCAGGGTTAAAAGTGGATTAAATACAGGAAGGATGAAAGACAACATCCGGGGTGAAGCTCTGACCTCACAGGAGAGAACTGACAGAGCGGCATCGATAGGCTGCGTCTGCCCTCCGGCGTGTCCGACTTCCCGTCCCGAGAAGCGGGGCTTTTGTGCGACGCTGATGCTGTTGTGCAGGAAGCAGCACTCGGCCTCGCAGCCTCCCGAGGGCTTTTTCAGAGACGTCTTGATGGCTTTCCGTTAATGCACATGTGCACTCACTCACAAATGCCTGTGCGCTGCCTACAAAGAGGCTTTGAAAATCCCACTGAATGTGAATTGGAGGTGAAACATCTGCCCTGAAAACCCTGGACTTGAACGCAGCTTTATCAGCGACATTCTCTGCAATTGATGTTGCGAACATTAAAAGATTGTTGTCCATTTGTATCCATTTCTCAGCTGAGTAATCAATTATTATATGTATATTGATGTTTACTGAATGTCAGCCGTACCAACATTTGATCTTTTTTGGCACATTTCAGCACTATTGATGCTTTTAACCAGCCTCCCTGCACTGCATTTAACCATTGAGAGTTAGATGCAAGTTTTTTTTTTTACCAAGTCTCAATCATCCCTCAGGATGAAAAACGTTCCCTCTAAAAAGGCTGTAAAAATAATCACTATCTTTTCGACTTTATTCAAATTCAGCCTGAAATATAATTAATCAAATATTAATTATCTGGGGGGATTTTAATCCTCTAAATGCCGTAAATGTCTGTTTACGTAACGCCAGTCTTTTAATTGAAAACTTAATTTAAAAAAACTTCCATAGAATGCATTTCAAGGAGGATTTAATTATTATTATTATTATTATTATTATTATTATTATTATTATTATTAGAGCCTCAGATGGTCAATGATTAGCAGCAACATTGAATTTGAGGCATTCTTATTTCTTCTGGAGTCAGTTTTTTTTTTATAGCAAACTCTCTTATTAGTTCCTGGGGACAAAAAGCGTCTCCTTCTAAAAGACTGCTGTAAAAATATCCTATATTAATATTTTTTCAAACTTTAAAATGGTCAGTCTTGTTAATCAGCTTCAGCCTGAAACATACATTTTGGGTTTGGGATTTTGACCCTCTAAGTGGTTAAAAAACATCTAGACCAAAAGCGTCCCGAGGAACACTTAAGGGTTAAATGAGGCATTTGTGGGGGTTTTGTGCAAGTTTTCCCTGTGAAGATGTGTCTGTGTTTACGCCGCCGCTGCTCGCCGTGCCCCTATAATTGCTCCTCTGGGACAAATGAAGTGGTTTGAATCGAATCCTCGGCTCTGTTCGCCCACAGCTGTTGATGAAGACGTAAAGACTATGTAATTTCTTTTAAGTGGCGGGCAAAGCTGCTCCGGCGTCTGCTTTAGTGCTCTAAGTGAGTATTTAGTATTTCATGGTCTGTTTGAGCTGAGCGTGTTTGTCAGCGTTATGATCCGTTGTGTTTTTTCTCCCCATTCACCCGATTCTTGTCTCCTCGTGAGCTGAGATGAGATAGCTCTTTATTGATCCCACACCAGGGAAGCGTCATTCACCCACTACACATGAAGATATAAAAATATAAATCGATATATATGTACAGTAGTGAGGTATGTGTTGTTGCACGTAGAGTTGCTGTGCACAGTCTGAGTGTGCGTGATCGTCGATGCAGCCCGGCTCCGAGGCGGGAGGGAGGGCACTTCTCCACCAACATGACCACGCCTCATCCTGAAGTCTGCCAGAAGGTGGCGACGGAGGCCAACTTCCTCATTACCTTTTCTTAACCTCCGGACATCGTCTTTGCGGCGCTCTGCAGCAGCCGCTTCCTCCGGGTTTGAGTGCATCTTCAGGCTCGGTCACAGTTTTGACCTAAAACACACACAGGAAAGTGGAGCTGGATGAGACTGTGGCTGCGTCACGACTTGACCCAATTCTTTCCGTCGTTGACAGGGTGAAAAATCTGAAGGCTGTCATTTGGACAGATTGCAATTCACACCCCTGACCACTTGGTGGCGAGTGAGCATATTAAAGGAATACATGAAGTTGTATGAACTCCTCACCATCAGTGTGCTTCATCAGCAGGTGACTTTTCCCGGATTTCCGGCCTGGTTTCAGTGCTACAGAAAGTAGTTCCGGCTAGTTGCTGGAGTCACACGGATAAAGCGCTTCACTCCAAAAAACATGCGTCAAAAGAGTCATACATTTGCATCACCAATTCTTGGCCACAAAAAAGTTTGACCTCACAATCATCCAGCACTATTTTCCCTCCAGACGTATCACTGCGCGCACCATCATCAGCTGTTTCATGGCGTTTACATGACTCGGAAGGAGACCGCTGCGACTCGGGAGAAGATGGGTCTCCTTCCGCCTCCTTCAGCTGATGGAAAGATGCGCGAAGTGAAACAAAGGGAGGGAAAATAGTGCCGGTAGATTGCAAGGTCAGACTTTTTATTTGGTCAAGAATTCGTAAGGCAAATCAATCCTTTGAACGCATGTTGTTTTTTGGAGCCAAACTCTCTATCCGTGTGACTCCAGCAACTAGACGGAACTACTTTCTGCAACAGCGAAACCGGGCTGGAACTCGGCTCACGGGACGCAGTGGAGGAAAAGTCACTGCTGAGGAATCACACTGATGAAAAATAAAATAAAATTCCCAACTATCCCTTTAATTAGCTAGTGTCTCTCTTGATGCGTGGCCTCGTTGGCTTCACTCGGACAGGTGGGTCGATGCTGAATCGGGGCGCTCCACCCTCCGGAGGACTTCCTGGTTGCGTCACCAAATGTCCCCACTCTCAGCCTTGCGCCACGGAATCCCCCAAACCAGACCCGCGAAACCAGCGAGTTAGTTTTTAATCAATTATTAATTAATTTTGGAAAGCAAATTGAATAAACACATAAATGCCTTGATGACTTTTTGTAAAAGAATCACAACGGAAAACAGCACACAGTGAGCTGCACATGTGAGGAGCCACAGCGGGGAATTACTGATTGTTCTTACCATTGAGATAAAGAAGAGGAGAAGGAAAAAACAACTACAAATTTCATCATATCAACGTTTGTGAGAGTGAAGAAGACGGTCAGACGCATGTTAGAGCATGTTAGCAAGCATGTTAGCATGTTAGCCTGTGTGGCGTCCCAAAATGTGCCGTCATAATAATAATGAAAAATATAAATCATGCTAAGGATAATTATTATTATTATTATTAATTGGAACTGAAAAGTTAAGTAAATGCGATTTACAAACGCAATTATCAAAAACAAATGCTTCACAGATTGCGGTTTTTTTCCTTCTTTTTTCTTCGCCCATATAAAAATAAAAAAAACGTCTGCAGCACGCAAAGAATTCTGGGGATTCTGAGGCAACATCCTAAAAGGGGCGGAGGAAGGGTGTGAAATGAGACGCCCTTCCCGCAGCATTATGACGTCACACACTCCCAGACTGTGCCGGCTCTGAACTGGGCCGCAGCCTGTGAAGACACAGGAAACGCCGCCACTAGAGGGCAGCATTAACAACATAGCCTGCAGCTGAGGGAATTACTGCATGACATGGCATCTCATCTATGCAGCCTAAAAATATCTCATACATATAGATTGTGTTTCAGTCAGACTGCAGATGCAGGGTTTGTTCCTCCAGCACCTTTTCACGCTGAATCACCTCAGCAAATGAGTCACTTCCATTTAAGATGCAAATGAGGCCAACACAGAGATATCCTGTAAGGAAAACGAGACTTAGCTGAAATGTGGCTTTGCTGTCTTGCACTTTGCTTTTGAAGGGATTCTGGACACACAAGCACTTCAAAAAGCAACCCCCCCCGCCACTCCCCCCCCCCCACA